>PVKA01000495.1:36395-162712 GCA_004027165.1 Ctenomys sociabilis | reverse complement strand
TACCAGATACTGTAATAGATGCAAGGAACTAACCATGCTAATATCAAGTAATAGATTATCTACTGGGACAATTACTACTTGTATATATACAACTGAGTAACCCATGTGTTGAATTCTCTCTCTCTCTTTCTTGGAGATCGAACTCAGGACCATGCACTTGGCAGGCAGGTACTTATGCCAATGGGCTATCTCCCAAGCCTCTTTGTTATCTGTTCTTTAAATATGCCATGTTTGCTTTCATAGCAAGGTATTGGGATACACTGCCCACTTTGGGAGTGCACGGTTTTTATCAATATTTCTTTTTTCTGACAGCTGGTCCAAAGGTCTCAGCTAATTTTTTCTCTGGGAATATTCTCCTAAACTTGCATGTTTGATTTAGGTATCTTTCATTTTAAACTTTATTTGATTAAAATTTCAATATTTAATGCCTACTTCCACCCACAGTGCCAAGGACTTTACTGTGGTGACTCCTTCACTAGGAGGCCCTTGCTCCCTGCTTCTCCCACGAGTGCACTGAAGCACCACCTATGCAGGGTTTGCTCTGGGTTCCCAGTGGGGAAGTGGCAGGAGTTCAATTCCCGGTTCCATGAGAAAAAAATAAGTATTAAGATTAACTAAGAGGATATAAAAATATCATTGATAGATGAAAGGCACACAAATTAACAGACCACTGCATTGGTGACAGTTCAGCAAGGCTGACAAACAGATGTCAACAAAATGTCAAGAGCACTTTTCAGTACAAAAAAAAGTATTAGTTAACTAAGATAAGAGTAAAACCGTACTCTTCCCCCAGCTGGAACACATTTACCCTTACACACTGTGGCCTATGCAAGGATTGTTCAGCTGACTCAGCGTTACAACATTTACGAATGGGACAAGGACTTAGGTCTGTGACACAAATGTCCTCCTGGCAAGTGCAAGGTTCTGATTCCCAGTACTGCTCCACCCAAAAGAGAGCATCTACCAGTATAAGGTCTATGAATTGGAAAAGGATAGTCATGGCATCAAGCTTCTATAAGAACAGAAAATATTTCTAAAACTAGATTTAAAAAGAATCAAGGAAAGTAATTTCCAATAAATACAAAATTCATTACAGTAATTTGAAAAAGATTTCTGTTAATTTTAAGAGATGATGAAAATGTCAGTACCTGGTGAATGTTTAAAGAAAATTGAAGACAAAGATAACGATAAGACTGCATTTTAATTGCATTCTTCACTATGTTCTAAGTGCGAAAGCAAGAATGTGGTGTCTTATCCAGTGGTATAAGGAGATCGTGAGATGCCCATCTGCTAAGTTCCTTCACTATAGAAAGTAACTGAGCTACAATGAGTGAAATGAAGAGTTTTTCAAAGCACTTGTTGGTAGGTGTTTTTTTTTTCTTAATTGTTCTAACTCAGAAAGTGGCTGTTTGGAATTAAGTATATCAGAGTCAATTGCATTTCTGTGGCATTTTGTTGGTGGTAGTGATGGTATACACTGGTACAGTAGTTGGCTTTCTGATGGAATAACAACATAGTTGACACCCATAACTTAGAGAAGGTGCAACTTAGCTTGCAGTTTCAGTGGAGTCAGTCCATGGTTTACTGCCTCTAAGGAGGGAAAATCATGGTGAAAAGGTGTGGCAGAGCGAAGTTCCTCAGTTCTCCATTGTAGGGAAGCAGAGATGAGAATAGTGCTAGAGAGGAAGGGACCAATGACCTCAGAAAGGGCTCAAACTCCCACCTCTATGAGACACCCAGACAGACCTGGAAGATCCCTTACTAAGTCCGCGTTGAATTCCTAACCAGCTTTCTTAGTTATGTCCTCATTCCTGCCACCCAATACCTGGCATCTGTGACTCCAAGGGGAGAAGTTTATTTTGATTCGTGGTTTCAGTCCATGGTGTGCTGGATCCAAGGTGAAAAGACATGGTAGAAGGGTTTGGTGTAAAAAAAGCTTCTTGCATCATGGTGCACAGGAAGCAAAGTGGATTATGAGAAGCTGGTGTGGGGGACATGTACCTCCCAGGTCGTGTCCCCAGTGACCCAGCTCCAATCAAGGATGTCTTTCAAAAGCACACTCTAAGCACTGAACTCACCAGGGGATGAATCCATGGAAAAGTATAGGGTTCTTCTGATCCACTCCCCTTCAGTAAGCCTATCCCTGAGTGCATGAGGTTTTGGGGGAGTCATAATACCAATAAGACCCAAGGTATAATATGAAAAGTATTCAAAACTTATAAAAGCAGACTTTTATATTTAATCAGTACATACAAGAGGTGCAACCTCCAAACATGTTTTAGATTATGACATAAATTAGATACATTTTGAAATTGAAGTTAGTGTGGAAAAGTGTCATAATATGGATATATTCTTTTTTTTTTTTTTTTTTTTTTTTTTTGTCTATTTGAGACAGGGTCTCACTATGCAGTTCAGGCTGGCCTTAAGCTCACTTTGTAGCTCAGGCTGGTCTCGAACTCACAACAATTCTCCTGCCTCAGCCTCCCAAGTGCTAGGATTACAGGCATGTGCCACCACGCCCAGCTTGGATATATTCTTTATGCTTCTGTAACTGAATGTAAATTAAAATGGGGATCCAAAGCAGTTAAACTCCAGTTTCACCTCTCTGTGCAAACATGTATGACATACTTAATTTCTGGGCTCTTTATTTTTGAGAAATTTAAGTGATTTGACCAGAGAAATTATCTGGGGTGTGTTCAATCTGCTACTCCTGAAATGTGTATAATAGATGAATTCAGTAATGTTGAGATAATGAATTGTGATCTTTATAGATGTTACTTCTGCTATGGACAGGACTTTGTACACTTTCAATCTAATCTTTCATTTAAGATAACTGAAGTTTAGAGACAGAGAGTTATGTATGTTGCTCACTGAGGTTAAGCAGTGACTCAGAGACAGATCAGGGCCCATGTCTCTAGGCAATGAGTGGATATCGCCATTCTGCAAGATCTTCTCTCTTTCATGAAGATGTCTTCAGGCCCAATGCTCCATGAAGTGATTTTGAAAAACTTAAATTTTAGTGAAGAATAGAAAAATGGTAGCTTATGGGAAGTAGAGTGAAAGAAAACTCAAACAATGCGCACATCATTCTTTATCAATACCCACACCATTCTTTACCTGGCATGGCGACATGAGCTTCTCCCTCTACAGAAGATGCTTGTGACCCCAGCAGATGTTTAAAATAATTACCCATAAAGCTGTGCTGTAAAACTGATGAAGATAACATTCTATGTTGTGTCTACATTGTGAGCTTTTCCAGTTTCCTTGTTTCCAGCCCATATTTGTCATAGAACCTTTTTGTTAGTAATTTGACCGTTTAGCAGCTCAGCCTTAGATCTGTAGAGAAGCAAATTACCTACCCACTTCTATTTCCTCTATCCCTCAGTGTTCCAATCCAAAGAAAAAAGAAAGAAAAAGAAAGGAAAGGAAAGACAAATCAGACACATCAGACCATAAAAGTGCAGGCAGCTGGGACATCTTGTGACAAGAACATGCAGTGGAAAGGATCAGAACCTAAAGAGTGTGACTCATGTGTGATCCTGGAAAAGGAACGAGCCAGGGTGTGATGATGTCTTAGAAAACCAGTTGTCTTTGCCCTGAATCTGAGAAGCGAGAGACGGGTAATATAAAGAGTAGGAAATTTTAAAAGCAAAAATTGCAAAAGACAAAAATGTCTAACCCCGTGTAGTAACAGTTTGATGATGATTAAAAAAGAATAATTAATGGGGCCAATGAAACAGAGAAAAAGCACTAACACTGTCTTCGGCCATGGGAGCAGACACTCCACTAACTCTGTCTCGTAGTATAAAAAGGCAGAGAAGGGAAATCTCACTGTGCACTGGAAGCAGGGCCAAGGATGTGCCTAGCGAGGCGAGCAGGGCCAGCAGCCACGTGGAGCGCACTAGAGCTCAGGAGTTCAAACACACTGCCGACTGCCAAATACATTTTATTGATAGAGAACCCTTCCCCTGTGCAGTTTTATAAGCTCTGCTACTTTGGTGTATAAGTTTCATGAACTTGTCAGGAAGGAGCTGGCAGGCAGTGCTTTGGAGACAAGATTTTAGGGGCTCCTAGAGCACAATTGTGGCCAGTATTCAGTGTTGGGTAGGAATCACTTTATACATTTCATAAAAATCTAAGTGTTTATAATGGAAGATGACAGAGGTCTACTTAGCAAGCATAATTAAAGGTTAGAACAAAAGCAACCAGTATTTGTTTACTGTTTGGAGACAGGGTACCTACTAGAGGGTTGTGTGGCACAATGTGCATCTGTCTCTAATAAAACGATCATATTTTCCCTATATTGTTTCATTTTGTTATTTCTGAGGGTTTTGGTAATAGCACTTCTTTGTCTCTGCCAAACATTAGTGAGAAGCCAGAGAAATGTTTGAATCCAGTTATTCGCCAGCAGGAGGTGTGCCGTATCATTAAGCCAGCATTTCCATGGATAGGTTATTATCCGCAGGTAATAGGAAGTGTGCACCATTGTGAACTGTCATATGGTATTTCTTGCCACCACAGATGAGAGGCTTCTTTCATGGCAGCACTGTGGAATGGTGTGGAGACTGGTGTCGTTAAGGCTGGGATAAATCACAGCATACATTTTTAGTAGTTAAACAATTATCTATAGTGGCAGGACCGGAAAATTGTTTAGTAATGATTGGCTGATTTTTATGATGAAGAATAATTTTATGTGAATCTTTTTATGAATATCTGAAGAGCTCAAAAGACGAACATTCATTTTGATGCATGTCTAGGCACTTATGAGGGTTTTAGCACTCATTTATCTTAAACTGCAAATGCTTGGAGCTCAGCAAACCATCAGAATAACTTTCCATATATATTTTTACAGTTCAATATATTTAGATATAACAATTTCTATTATATGAAGATAATGCATAGATGGAATAGTGGGGCTAAGCCTAGGCCCTATTAAATTCAAGTCTATCTAGTTGTTCTTTTCCCTATAAACCAGAAGAAAACAAAGTTTATCTTGACCAATGGAATGAAGAAAATGTTTCCTTAGCCCTGAAGAGTTAAATTTCTCAGGCTTTCTCCCACTTCTGTCTTTTTCCTTTAACTCAGTTCTTTGCTATTCTTCTCCAATTGCTGATCTTCCAAAGTATAAAAGTATGTTGTTTCATTTTGTTATTTCTGAGGGTTTTGGTAATAGCACTTCTTTGCTCCTCAAAGTATAAAAGCCTCACCTTGAGATTCCCGGTTATCTCCGCCTCTTATTGCTGCTTTACTAGGCTTTCCTGTTTCATGGCTAAGTTTGATAGCCTTCTTGGTGAGAATTTGAAACTGTCTCAGAGTTTGTCTTCCCAGGTAGACCACTGCAATGCAAGTTATCAAATGTTTGCTTCTGATGCAAGTTAAAAAACTTGCATCAGGCTGTCAAGCAAACACATCACTAGAACACATTTGGTTTGCCTGGCATTTTTCTTATTGTAAGGCTTTCTGTGAGAAGGAATTACTGTGAGCTTTAGTCATCGCAAAGTGACAGTTCAGTGGCACTGATCTAGGTTTATGGACGTTGACAGTAACTCTTTGTGCTTCAGTGGTATGAGAGGGAAGGTACAGCCCCATTGTGAGGGGTGATGTGACTGTTTATGGTGAGGTGTAATTTTCACAATGGGAATAATTGCTCATTAAGAGCCAATAGTTTTGAGTACTGGCTGTCTGGTAATTTTGTTCTATTCCATTTGTATGAATGATTTCAATTAAATTTCACAATAAATCTGCAAAGTGGGTACCATTTTCCCCATTCTGCAGATGAAAAAATGCAGGCCTTGACACACTTATTACCTTGCCCCAAATCTTACTGTTCATTGCTAACCTACATAACAAATTTAGATCTGTGTGGAATGTTTTGTATTACACCTGGGCCAGTGCTGTCCAGTAGGCAATCCAGCCCTGAGGACAGCGTTCTGCCTTTGCTGCGTTCCCACTTGGTGGGCACTAACTGTGACTTGCCAGTGCTTGAAGGCAGGTTCAGTGAAGGAAGTGAATGCCTAGTTTTGTTTTATCTTAATTTACTTGTACATTTAAATAGTCATACATATGCTGTCAGTGCCTACTGTGAGGGACAGAACCACTTTGGATCTTTTTAAAATATTGGTAACTGGAGGACTACGCAAAGAAAAATCTGAAGAGATTCCTCAGAAATAGTGAAGCGCCCAGCAAAATCATGATTCAGGGGTTGAGTGTCGCATGAACATGGCACAGAGAACACAAAAGAGATCAAAGTCCTAAGACCAATGACTTTAAAACTTAACAAAAATTTTCTCAGAAATCATAATTGTTGTGTTAAGTATGAGTCTTCACAGAGGTTCCTTTTACACTTTTGATTAAGCATTGTAATAGAAACGGGTCAGATAGGAGATTGTTAAGAGGATGTTAAAAGTGAGTTTGTCTCAGGTCGCAATATGTGATCTTATGCCGAATCTTCTTTGTGAATTTCGCCTTATTAACCATTGTGCCTTTTGAAAATTAAACTGCTTTGTTGCAATCCGGTTCTATGTTTTGGGAAAGTATGTTTTTTAATTAACAAGAGTTGTTTTAAAGATCTAAAATCCTCATGATGTTTATATGTTTTCGAAATACAAGTGAAATAAGGCAGACATGAAAATTAGGTATCAAATAGTTTCTTTTATAAAAATATATGTACTAGCCGGGTGTGGTGGCGCATGCCTGTAATCCCAGCACTAGGGAGGCTGAGGCAGGAGGATTGTTGTGAGTTCGAGACCAGCCTGAGCTACAAAGTGAGCTTAAGGCCAGCCTGAACTGCACAGTGAGACCCTGTCTCAAAAAAGACAAAAAAAAAAAAAAAATATATATATATATATATATGTACTTTGCAGTGAAGCATGAAAGAAAAGTTCTTAATAAAATAGAGTTGAAGACTTTGGGGAAACAGGAGGGTGACCCAGGATGCAAGGAGAGGAACATGGGGAGGGGAGAGGAGCCAATACGGATTAAGCTGTGACACATCTATGTGCCAGTTCACCAAATTAATTGTTACTCATCATATCAGTTTAATGAATTTATTCCATGCATAAATCTGTAAGTTTAAAATACTGAGTTTTAGAGGCAATGAACTTAGTAAAAGGTGATTATTAAGTGGGGTGAAACGATGGGATACAAATAGATATAAAAAGAGTTGATTTTCTCTGAGCAATCAGTGACTCTTGTTTTCCTTGTCACAAATGGTACCTCGAGTTGTTTTATACCAGCTCAGAGACGCTTCTGGAACTCCTACCCGCACAGTCCATTTGGAGCCATCAGTTTGAAAAGTCTGAGACCCTGTAGCACTAGCATCACTTTTACTTTCAGTTGCCTTTGTGCATCCTGCATCCCATGTCTCTGGCTTCAACCAACTAAGCATGTACTCCACACTTAGGGACTATAACAGTTGCATTTGTATCAAACAAGTGTAGCACTTTTTCTTCACCGTATTCCTTAAACAACACAATGTGACAGCTGTTGAGATCACACTCGCATTGTTAGGCATCATAAAATAACCTAGAGGTGACTTAAAGGATACATGTAGGGTACACGCCATTCCTACTTCATGCTGTGTGTATTGCACATGAGTGTGTTTCTGCCTCAGGCAGGAGCTCTCCTGCTGCAGACCGTGAAGGGGGACTGAACTTTGTAGGCTAGCCTCTTCTCCAGGTGCTTTCCAGCTTAGGTTTGACCCATGGGATCAAAAGCAGGAAAAGCATGTGTACCACGTTGCTTGCTTGTTGCCTTTCACCTACAGGGTGGAGACTGAGAGCCTGGCTTGGAGAAAAGGGCCAGTTAACTCTTGACTTTATTTGACCACAACCATTGCTGTCACCATAGGGGAGGCTGCCAAAATGGAGTCTCCTTCAGGTCATGTGTTTGAGTTCTTCCATATGCTTATATTGTAGCCTCCACACTGTTCCACTGATCTGCCTCTTCTTACCGACGTGGTTCCTTCCCTTGGTCCTGTAGATCTCCAAATCTGGTTGCTTAGATCCTTTAGAAAGAAGCAACCTTAATTCAGGGGAAATGTACATAGCTTTGCTGGATCAAACACTGAAAACAAAGTCCACACGTGTCCCATTTCTCTTGGAATGCTTAGGTTTAAGGACTGATGAACTATACTTGCTGATATGATGTCTAACCAGGCTAATAATAATATGTATTAGATGGCTGGGGCTGCATTAACAACATATGATAGAACAAGTGGTTTAAGCAATAAGAATTTATGTCCTGTAGTACTGGAGGCTGGGAAGTCTGGCACCAATATGACAGCTGAGTTGGTTTCTGGAGAGGATTCTCTTCCTGCCTTGTGGATGGCTCCTTCTTTCCATGTCCTTGTGTGGCAGGAAAATAGGGAGGAAAGAGGAGAGATGGAAAGGGGAGGTGAGGGGAACTGACAGGGCAGCAGAAGCAGCAGTCTCATTCTTCAATGTCTTCTTATAAGCACTGCAATTAAATCAGAGGGTCTCACTCAGGAGCTCATCTAAGCCTAATTATCAGATAAGATCGCCCCAGAGGTCAGGGTTTATCATGTGCATCTGGCTTGGAAGAGGGGGTGGGCACAGCTCCACCCATGAAGCCATTTGTCTTTTGGATTGATGAGAAGGTAGTAGCAATAGAAACGTTTATTTCCACCTGAGTTAGCCTTGGAGTAGATATCTCAACCTAACTACAAAACTCTCTTTAGAATTTTCAGCAATGTAGTGTTTCTTAACACTGATTTCTACACACCAATTCTAGGGCAAGAGCAAAATCACATTGAGAAGTCTCTTAAAATATCATTCCCTCTCTCACTTCCTTGAATTCTGGGCTCCTGGAAGAGCTTTGCTTTCTTCTGTCAGTTTCTCCCCTGAAGTCTTTCCAAGTCCTCCATCATCCTCCTACCACGGAATTAATTCCTCACACTCTGCTGTTACGTGGAGCTGTCTTCTTTCTCCTGTTGAAATATACAGAGCATTACTTAGTTGCTCTCGGGTTTTTGTCCATTAATAAGTGAGTTTCTTAAGGGTTAAAACCAGCTATGAGAGCACATGGGGTAAATTATGCACACAGTAGGTTTGACCAAATATATTTTTTTGGCTTTTTTGATTATTAATTTTATTGAGAAAAAAATTGCAGTGAGACAGCTTCAAAACAGGTTGGTAGGAAAGTTACAACAATTAACACATTGCATATTGTTGTCTTTGTAGTAGTCATTCATAGCACAGGATGCAGACATGATATCCGGCCCAAATACTATATATTTTCAATAAATATTTGAGGAAGATCCCATATCACACATGTGCAGAAAGAATTGTGACACTTCTCTTTGTTTAAAATTAAATCAAGTTTGACCTACCTCAGTGACAGTCTGAACTATGGTTCTCCAATACAAATGATTACTATTAATATAAGTTCCTCAATAATATGAGACACATGGAAATTTGGCAATTTGTTAATTTATTTTCAAAAATAAAGGTTATACTACTTTTTAAAAATCTAGAAGGTATAACAATTTAAGATTTTGTAATTGTTATAATCTATGGAATTATATTAATCACCTTAAAAGAGCCAGAAAGGAAATACTTTTAAGTTTTGCCATGCACGTGACTTCTGTCACAGCCAGTGAACCCCGCCCTGTCTCTGGAATGCAAGTACTTTGCAAAGAGTGTTCCCAGTTGTATGCTTTCTTGCAGAGTATCTGAGAAGAGACTTTGCTGTGTAATTCTATGGCAGAAATGAAGTACATTTTACTAGGGAACTGTGTGAATAATTGTAGTTCATGGTCAATATAGGTACAAGTTAAAATTTGGGAAACTGAAGATTATGGATAAGATTCAACCACAAATTCAGTCTTATATTTGAAGCTTTCTCTGGATGTGTCTTCCTGTCATTTCAAGTCTGAGCTGATCAGATATGTAGTCAGCCTGATATCTGAGAGATGGGTTTATTCAGTATCCAATTCTAATGTTTCTGCTTCTGTCTTTGCTGCCTACAGAACCCAGCCCAGCATAGGATCACTTGATTCCCTCCAGCAATGTCTCATTGTGTTCCACGCTGGTGACATCACACAGAGCCTGAAGCCCATGTCAGCAGATAGCCAGCCTACCAGAGGTCATGTAAGTCATGTTTTAATATTATACCACACCCTACAGAGACTTTTACATAACGGAAGTAATAATAAGCAAGATACGGCAAACTAGGTAAAATTACACATGCTCAGAATTTTAAGAAAATGAGCATTGTGGTTGAAAAAGAAAATGTTATTTATTATATAAATTATTTTCTCTGGGCAGATGATGTTGTTACATATAACAGAAGATGCAGTGTTAGTTTTTTTCTTCATTTGGTGGTTGCAGGGTCTCAGACTAATGGTGATCCTCCTGCTTTCAGCCTCCCCAGAGCTGGGATTATGGGTGTGTGCAGTACATCCCAGTCTCTGGCTGGCTCATCCTGCCCTAGCACTGCGTGTAGTGCTAGGGATTGAACTGTGCCCCTGTGCTCGCCGAGCTTGCCTAAGCAGGCCCTTTGGTCTGCTGAGCTATCTCACTGACTCCTTTAATTTTTCTTAGAAGAGCCAGATAGGAAATATTTTAAGCTTTACAGTACTGATGATTTCTGTTTCAGCCAGAGAACTCTGTCCTATCTTTAGAAAGGACATGTATACCTATACCTATACCTATACCTATACCTATGTATAGGTATGGGGGATCCCTCTAGAATTTTATTTCCAAATTACTGCCAAGTGATATTCAGCCAGTGGGCCCTGTTTTGCCCATCCTAGCCACGTAAGATAGAACTTTGCATCTCACTTTCTGCTGTAACCTGAGCTTAATTTTGAAGGAATGGTTTGCTTCAAATTGTATAGCAAATGCAGTTCAGTTACCTAATTGTTGAGATAGCTTGCTGATATAAGGGAACTAAAGAAGAAATGCAAATTAGATTGCATAAGGACCAATTGTGATTTCTTGAAACTATTTGAGAACAATTTAAGATGAGGTTCACTCTCAATAACTGAGCAAAATAAAGCCACAGAAATGGAAACCCAGGCATCTAGGTTTTTACTGGCCAGTACATATGCATTTCATCTTCAGTTTCAGTTTGTGTGTAATTGTCAGACAAAATTTTGGAAACTGTATATAAGACAAAATGAGAAGTTCAGAAAGTAAGGGGTTTACAGAAACTGAAACTCTTTACAAGAAGCCTAGGACAAGAAAGGTGGGTAGTTCCACTGTAGCTGAGTCATTTTTGATGTCAGAAAATAATAGAGGAAACAGAAATTAAAAGGAAAATGTGTGAATAATGTACCATTTGTGAGTAGTTACCCATAAACAAAACTTAACCTTTAACTTCAGAGGATTCTTTGGAACAGCTCTACTTCCTAGCAATTTTACTAAGAATTCTCTAAGCCAGGAGCCAACTTACTGGCACTCTTCTTTTTCTAACCTTTTTTTTTTTTTTTTTTTTTTTGCATTTTATATATTTTCTACAGGGTCTCACTTTGCAGCTCAGACTCACAGTGATCTTCCTATTTTCAGCCTCCCCAGTGCTGGGATTACAAGGGTGCGTCATCACACCCAGATTCAGTTGCAGGCTCAGCGTGCCATGGGGTCAGGGCCAGCAGAGCACACAGGACCAGAGATCAAACCCTCGCCCCTGTGCTTGCCACAGCAGGCCCTTAGTTTTCGGAGTTATCTTGCCAGCTCTGGTCTTTTGGGTTGTACGTGCCAGGGGCTGCTCCCCTGAGGCACAGCCATGGTGCAGAGCGGCATCTTGGCTGTGGCTTTTCATCAACAGTGATAGAGTTCTGAGTTGTCTTGGGACCCTGACATAGGGATGAAAATGAGTAAGTATCATTTCAAAATATTCTATAATGGTCAATTTGGGGCCAAATAAGTTATGGAGGGGAATTCTCTTGAAATGAAATCATCCCTAGTAAGAAATTTTAACAGGAATCTCCCCTACTATGTCAATAGGAAAAGCCATAAGAAAAATCTCATGTGCTTTGTATTTTTCTTTTAATGAACTTTCTTGGATCCCTAGAGTTGTAGTTTGGGTCTCTGCGTTGGCCAGCTTTCCCATTGCTGGGACAAAAGAAATCTGATACTTAGGACTTAAAGGAAGAGATAGAGGTCAGCAAGATAGCTCAGCAGACTAAGTACCTACTTAGGTAAGTGCAGGGACTGGGTTTGATCCCCGACATGTCATGCTGCACTGGCCCTACCCATAGGTGCACTGACCTGACCAGGGAGACTGGGCATGGTGATGCACACCTGTAATCCCAGAGCTGGGGAGGCTGAGATAGGAGGATCATTACGAGAACAAACTTTGTAGTGATACTCTGTACCAAATGCACAAAATAAATTAGAAAAGGAAGAGACTATTATTTAGGTCATGGTTTCAGTTCGTGGACCACTGGCTGTGAGGCAGGAACAATGTGCAGAGGAAGTGGCTCACTTCATGGCAGCTGGCAAGCACAACACAGGGAAAGAGGGCTCTCTGAGCTCCAAAGTCACACACCAGGATGCTGCACCTCCTCCGCCTGCATCCACCCTCTTGGGTCATGAGCATCAGTGGTGAATGGCACCTAACTTGGGAGTCCTCAGACTCAGTCAGTTCTCTAGGAGTCTCTTGTTTGAGCCAGGTGGACAAGTAAGGTGAGGTGTGACACCTGCCTTTTTCAGGTGCTATAAACCAGCGGTGCAGTGACTGCTCATTTGTGGTGGGCAGTGATGGTTTGCACATCTGTTGTAAGAGGGGGCTGAATTTAGGCGAGGTATTCCTAGAGGTCTCAAGTGTCTGAATTTCCATGCTGAGAGCACGTGATCAAGTGTAATTTGTTCCTCCTTATCCCTGTTGTTACTGTATCGGGGACACAGAAAAACAGTTCCTAGAGGCTGTCTCCCCCAAAGCAGCCTTTATTTTGGCTCATCCATTGAGAGGCATTACTCTGTGATGAAGAGATGTTGGCTGCTTGCTTGTAGTGATTTTATTTTTTCTAACTTCCTGGAGAATAAGCATATTTATTGAGCAGAGTTTCTGTATATGATAAAATAATAGGGATCTTCTCTGCACATGCTCTAACTCAAAGCTCCTCTCTTTTATATTTCAGCTAGCACTGTTCTCAAAGGCTTGGGTGGCTTTCACTCACTGTTTAAATGTTTCTTGTTTAAAGCTGTTTTTTTTTTTTTTTTTTTTTTTGAGACAGGGTCTTGCTATGTATGTAGCCCAGGATGGCCTTAAGTTCAAGGCCATAGACTCAAATTTGTGATGATCTTCCTGCCTCAGCCTGTTGTGTGCTGGGATTGTAGTTCTGTGACACCAGGGCCAACCTTGATGCTTTTAATATTTCTTGCTATCTTTCTGACTAATATGTGACCATTAAGGAAAGAGTGAAGCAATAAAAGATGAAAAGTGGTGAAAATGTAACTAGTTATGCAGTTACCAAGAGATCAGTTATTACATGATTCTTTCTAGGGTTATCTTACATGATTGATACAAAAAATATTGCTCTGAATCTTTGCTTAATAGCAAACTGTGAAGGTTTCCTGTAGCACTATGTAAGTAAACAGACTTCAATGAATATGTATTAAATCAATGTAATATTATCATAGTCATTAATTTGCCTAATTTTTTATACTAAATATAGTACTACTGTGAATATATTTTTGAATGAATCTTTATCCATATATCTGAAAATTAGGGTATTTCCTCTGTGGTAGCTTTAGTTTTGGTTAGTCCATTGGGAAGTATAGTAGCCTAATAAGAAAACAATATGAAAATTTTGTAGGAGGGTATATTCCTCGGCACTCTCCAGAAAATAAAATAATATTATGTGTCATCATCTTAAATTATTATATAATAATTATTATTAGATTATCTTACATGTTTTACAGGGGCTAAAAATCCTCCCTGGGCCATGTACAATGCAGAGAGGCCAGAACACTAGTAGCTGCTTATTCTAGCCAGTGATGTGGCCCAAATTCAAGGCCAAAGACATGAAACTCCTGGAGAACCTGAGCAAAAGCTGGCTTCCCACTCCCATCCACTTTGCCTGTGCTGGGATCCCAGATTTCTGCAGGGTTCTAGGCACCTTCAGGGCACTGTCTTCCATTGCCTGACCTGCGTACCAGCTTTCTCTGGTAATGCCCTTCACAGCTCTACCCAGGTATACACTCAGTGAGCTTCCAAGGCACTTTTCTATTCATTCTAAGCATCAAATGAGCCACTTCAGAAAAGAATGAGGAGGTCTGCAGCTATGTCAGAAGTGCTCCATGCACAGTCCAGGAAGTGGGCATGAGCTGAAAGCTTCTGTTGTCTATGTGAGTCTCAGGATCAGTACCTCCTCACCTGTGCTGACACTGAGCAGTCCTTTCTGCTTCCATGACACAAAGAGAACTTCATACCAACTATACATGTGCTCTTTAAAAACACACAGAAAATGAGGAGGTTGAAGTTGGTGCTCGAAAGACCTGCAAACTCATTCTATGGCAAAAGTCAGAGACAGCGAAATATCATAAAATTCAAAGTATGCTCTTTGCAGGCAAAGCATCTGAGGTTCCAGTATTTATGAGGGAAATTTTGTTAGAAACACCAAAAGAATGGATGTGTAGAAGGAACTTACTGATGTCAGGGACCACAGGCAATAATCCAAGAAGAAAGAGTTAGCAGCATGACATTGTCCTTTCCTCTTCCTGGAAGTGATACAGTGTGTGTGCCTTTGTGGACTTAGAATTGCCCTGATTCCCAGAACTGTCCAGATTCCCAAAAGTCTGTGCTGACTTTTCTCTTCTTCCTGTTATTTTTCCACTTCATTCTTCTTGCTTTCCTGGAAGTGTGCTCCTTACTCAGATATTTCTGCCCTGGATGATAATGTCAAAGTCTTTGCCCCTTTCAGAGCTTCAGATGCTGTATTCTAAGCTTTGCTTATCTTTAACTTTTGTGTTGAGAAGTCTACTATAATTCTGATGAGTTTCACTTGTAGGTGAATCTTGGCTTTTCTCTAGGAGCCTTTAATATGTTTGCTTTTGTGTTGGATTTCTGGTACTAATTATGTATCATGGGGTGGTTTTTCTTTTCATAAAGTGTTTTCTGTTTGTTATTTTTATTCTTGTTGTTGTTTTACTTTCTTTTACTTAATTCCTGATCCTGACTATTTAGAGTTCTATGTGTCTTACTTATCTATGTTAAATTCTTTTTCCATGTCCAGAAAGTTCTGGGCTGTTACTTTAATTTTTTTTTTCTTTTCTTTTTTCCCCCTTAAGTTGTGTGATTTTTCATTAATTCCAATTTGACTCCTTTGAGTCACATAGCAGTTGTTGGATCCCTTTTTCATGTACTTCTGTTCTCCCTAAGGTATTTCTCATTAAGTGACCATTGACGGTAGCTCTTCCCCCTAGACCGGATACTCTGCTTTCACACTGGTCACTTCCGCTGCTCATACTTCCAATAATAATTTTAATCTTTTGGATTTTTCTTGAAAACATTTTAAGGACTTATTTTCTCTTCTGTCCATTCATATATTGCATCTCTTTCTTTATTTCTACTGGATTGTTACTGGAATATTCTCTAGACTCGCTGATCATTTGCTTCACTGGAGTTATAATTTGATCAGTTATAACTTCTTCAATTTGTCAAGCACCGTACTGAGCTGCTTGATGTCCATAGATGCCCTTTCAGAGCTTTGTGCTGTGTGGTTATGACTTCTAACCCGGAACTGGTTTGGGGGTAGTTGGGAGTTACAGAGACATTTTATTGCCTCATTTTTTTAATGTTTCTAGCATTTTGTTTGTTTGTGGTGAGCTATGCAGTCACTTTGTCTCAGTGCCTCATTGTCTAGGAACGAATTACGGTATTGCTGGGAGCCACAGGCAATCCAGATTAGCTTGCAGAGAAAATCAACTGAGGGCAATAACTGTGTCATGTTGGCTCTAGTGAACCACAGCAATGGCGTCAAATACCAACTCCTTAGGGACAGGCCTTAAGAATCACCCAGGAGCTTCCCTCAGACAGAGTCAAAAAAGTCTAGATTTTAGTGAAAACACTTGGGCTACCCAGATGACTTGTGGTAGCTCAGACCACTCATTTCTGCTGCATGTAGTCAGTGGGCCTCCCCAACAGCACTGGACCACAGGCCGTCTCCATCAGGTCCACCCCTTCTGAAGATTACACTCGGCAAATGTGACCTCCCATGACTCCTACAAGCCCGATGTCCCTCCTGGGCCAAGCTCAAACCTCCCACTTGGCCAAAACATGCCTGCCTCGTGTTCAACCTCCTACAGCTGTCTCCTAAGGCTGTCTCTTACCCAGTCTCTGCTAGGGTGATGCTATAGTCCTGGAGTGAAACTGTCCACTTAACGCTTTGGTCTTCTTGCCTTTAGTCAGGTCGGTCTTTCAGTTGGCAGCTCTCCTAGAACCCGATAGCAGAACTGACTGGGGCTCAGCAGTTTGGCCCCTGTCCTCTTACTTCCTGCCCAGTCACATGGGGCCTGGGCTGGCCACAGAGGCATCAGAGACTGTGCATGAGTCCACACAGCCCCTACCTCCCACACAGGTCACCTGGGGCCTATGGAGCACTGTTGCTGTTTTATCTTCTGGGATATGTTTTCCGACCTATGTATTATTTTAAAATATGTTGTTAGTTTTCAGATACTGGAGAGCCCTGCCCTACATACATATTTTTTCTTCACTGTTTATTCTTTACTGATTTCACAACCAGAACTTGAGTCTTTTTACTTTTGTAATGACTTGTTGTATGGTCCAAGCCGAGCTCAACTTTCACAAGTGCGCAAAGAGGGCTTGAAAAATACTGTGAATTTTGCCACTGTGGAGTAGATCACCATAGAAAGCAAGAAATAAAATTTATTCTTTTTCATACCAATACTGTCCTTTTGAGATATTCTTTAGTTTTTTTTTTTTTTTTGGGGTATCAGGTATTGAACTCAGGACCAGGCACTTGCTAGGCATTTATTTTACTGAGCTATCTCCCTAGCCTAACAATTTGTTGTATCAGCTTTTGAAGCAGATAATTTAGAAATAACTACAATGACAATGAATTTGCCTGTTTTTTTTCCTTTATCTAGTGCTATCAATTTTATTTTATACATTTTAAAGCTATGATTCTAAAATACTACAGATATTCTATTATGTTATTCCCTATTACAGTGACCATTTTATAGTTATGAAATCCCTCTCCTATCTTTCCATTGAGGCTACTTGACTTAAATCTATTTTCATATTGATAGAGCTCCTCTTATTTTATGTAGTGTTTGCATCATATACATCATATATGCATTTTTGTTCATTTAAATTCAGCCTCTGTTTTAATGTGTGACTGTATCCCTTTCAAATAGCATACAACTGTGTTTTATTTTTCATATTTTTATTCATTTGACAATCTTAGATTTTCACATAATACTTAATTCATTTTCATTTAATCACTAATATTGTTGTGTTGATATGTTATCAGATTATATTTTCCTGTTTGATTCATCCATATTGCTTTCCCTTCTTCTTTGTCGTTATTTGCTTCAATCAGCATTTTATTTATTTACTTGTTTGCTTTACTTTTTAGGATCGGGCGTACAGGGTCTCACTGCATAGATAGGACTCTATGTGATTCTCCTGTTTACAGCTTCCCAAGTGCTGGGATTACAGGCATGCACCAACACACCCAGTCTTTAATTAGCATTCTAGCATTCCTTTTTTTTTTTTTTTTTACTAATCTGTTAATTAATATTAGTTTACTGTTGCAAATTTATATACTGCAACATACCTTTTTAGTGTCTACACTAGATATTAGTTTTTATCTAGATAATATAACATGTATCCTTTGTATATTACATTCTGCTTAACAATTTTAAGAGGAAATAATTACAGTGAGCTTTAAACCCTTCCAGAGGTATAAAAACTTCAAATTATTTTTATGAAGTATGAAGGTCAGTGATATTTGAGCCTGATTAAAACTTCAGAAAAAGATAAAATTCTTCAGTTTATTCTATGAGTATCAGTGCAAAAAGTCTTCAGTAAATTGATAGCAGAAAGAACCTAGCAGCTCATTAGAGGAGTGATATATTGTGACCAAGTAGGGTTTATTTTAGGAATGAAAGACTATTAGCATCATTAAAGTAATTCATCATATTAATGGATTTAGAGAGAAACTATATTAATGTTTATAGATGCTGAATTCTCAGTTTTAAAAACTCAGCAGTCATTTGAGATGTTCAAAAATGCAGAGAATAAAGATTTGGTTGTTTGGTAACTATGACAGACTGTCAGACTGTGCACTTACGTGCATGTACACACACACACACACACACACACACACACACACACACACCTCAGTCCAAAACAGTATCATAATGAAGGGAAACGTGCCCCAGACATTTGTGCTGTTTGTGTTAAAAGTATAAATGAGGTGACCACGCATTTCTCAACCCCATGGTGAGGCCAGGCCTGACTGCTTAGCAAGGTGCGGGTGCAAAAGAACAAAAATTGGAGCTCTAAAACAACAGGTGCAAGTAAAGCCGTTATGTCTCCATGACTATTTTGAAATTCCCCAAACCCTAAAAATGTCTAAATTGCCAATCCTGGCATATAAAACAGAGGTAAATAATAAATAAATAAATCCCATTCATTAAAAACTTACATTGCTTGGGAAAAACAATTCATGAAAACTCAAGAATCATAAATGGGGAGAACTTTAAATGAAAATAATAAACTGAAAAACTGTGACAAAGAAAAACACCAGAAGATTTTTCCCTAATAGAAGAAGGATTTTTAAATGTTAGTGAGCTATGGTAAGCCTCAATGATCTCCTCAGAAGGGGAGAAATTCTTTCTACTGTGAGGACAGTGAAAGTATAAGCAGATTTTAGTAAAGTCCAACATTCATTCATGATTCAAAAAAAAAGCCTACAAAAAAATCAGAATAGATGGTGTTTACCTCAGTTTGATACAAGCCTTCTATGACAAAATAACAGCCAACATCACATTAACTGGATAAAAACCAAAAGCTTTCAATTTAAAATCAGAAATAAGGCCAGGAGGTATGCTATTGTGACTCATATTTAATATAGTTCTGGAAACATTAGCCAAAGCAACTAGGCAAGGTAGAGAAATAAAAAGAAAAATGGCCAGAGAGAAGGAAGTGAAATTATCATTTGCAGATGGCCTGATACTCTACATAGAAGACCTCAAGAATTCCACCAAAGTACTTCCACATTTAATAATTAAATGTACAAGTGTGGCAGGATACAAAGTGAATACTCAGAAATCAATAACATTTGTGTACACAAACAACAAACTCACTGAGAGACAAATTAGAGAAAATACACCCTTCACAAAAGTACGAAAACTGAAATACTTCAGATTTAATCTAATAAGACCGTAAAACAGCTATACATTAAAAATTACAGTATTCTGAAAATAGAGATTCAAGAGGACTTCATTGTCCATGGATAAGAAGAACCAGCATTGTGAAAACAGTGATATTTCCAAAACTGCCATATTTAATGTGATCTGATTAACATGCATTAGCATACCTCAAGGTGTAGAGAAAATATTTCTAAAATTCATCTGGAACCAGAAGAGACCTTGAATAATAAAAGCAACCTTGTGCAACAAAGAAAAGACAAGAAGCATCATAATCCAGATTAAAATAATGTTACACAGCAACTATAATACAATCAACATGGTTCAAAAAAAAAAATGACTCATGGATCAAAGTAACAGATTAGAAGATGCAGACACAACTACCAACACTCGGCCATCCTATGTTTCTTAAAGGGCCCAAACATGTTCACTGGAAGAAAGCTAGCTCTTTAATAAACAGTGCCAAAAAAGCTGACTTTCCACATGCTGAAGACTAAAGTTAAAGTAAAAATGAATCAGATACTTAAATATTAAAACAGAAACACTAAATCTATGGGATGAGAAAGTAGGTAAATTCTTGAAGACACAGGGATAAGCATAGAATTCATGAAAAGAAAAAAAAATACTTCAAAAACTCAAACATTAGAATCTCTTGCTGAAAAAATTTTCCCATCAAAAATAAATCATCAGGGCTGGCCAAATAGCTCAGTGTGTTAAATCATATGCAAGTAGGTACAGTGGCTGGGAGTTCAGTCCCTGGGGCTGCTGCGCCAGCTCTGCCACTGGGGCGCACTGAGATGGCTATTGAGACTGGTCATGGTGGCACATGCCTGTAGCCCCAGCGCTTGGGAGGCTGTAAACAGGTGGATCACTGCAAGTTCAATCTAGTAGTGAGAGCCTGGACACCCTGTAGACCCTTCCCCCCAAAATAAAAGTACATAAATAAATAAAAAATAAATAAATCACCAACAGAGTGAAGAGAAAACCCACTAATTGGGGAAAAAGTAATTCAACTGTCCCTCAGACAAAGGACTTTTATCTAGAACACATAAAGAATTAAAAAACATCAGGACTCCAAAATTCAAAGACCCGACAAAAAGAGGACATCTGATATGAATGGACTTATCAGATGAAGAAGTAGAAACACAGAAAAAAACTGAAAAATATTTCAACATGATGAATTATATTCATGAATGCAAATTTAAACAACACTGAAATTCCATCTCACCCAAAAAGAATGGCTGTCATCAAAAGTCAACCAATAACAAATGCTGGCAGGGCTGTGGGGAAAAAGGAACGTATCTTTATAACCTCTGTGGAAATTGGTATGGATAATCCCCAAAAAACTAGGATTAGAGGTGTCATGAAGCCCAGCTATTTCCCTCTTGTATATTTTTTCAAATGAACTGAAAACATCATGCCTCAGTGATGTGAACACCTATGTTTATAGCAGCACAATTTGTCACAGCTAATTCTTGAAAAGGACCCAAATACCCATCAACTGAGGAATAGATAAAAGAACATATATTTTTAACATGATAGAATATTATTCATCTGTTAAAAATCATACTTGCAAGACTTTCATAGGTAAATGGATGCAACTAGAGATCATACTTATAAGTGAAATAAACAGACAACATGAGTAAATGTTGTGTTGTCTCACTGTTTCAGTGTAAGGACCTGAAAGAGTAAATAAAATCTGAAAGATACAATAGACATTGTGAGGGGGCTAAGAAACTGTTCAAAGGAAAAGAACAGGCATAAAGGAAAGAGGGAAAGGCATAAAGAAAGAAAAATGGAAAAAATATATATTTCTGTGTGTACATAGGATGGCTTGGATAATTGCACTGCTAAGGCAGGGGTCAGAAGGATCACTGTGGTCACTGAGAGCTGGTGACCAGCCTAGGCTACATGGTGAGTTGAAGATCAGCTTGATCAATATTATAAGATCCTGTCTAAAAAAAAAACCAAAAAAAACCAAAAGAAGAAAACAAAAACAAAAATTACACCTTGTAAAATACAATCAAGAAATGAGCAAGTTAAGTGAACAGAAACCTGTTAGAAGAAGGGTAAAAAAAACAACAAAATTAAAACAAAGTTCAACCTTTCTAGCTATTAGAGAAATACGAATTAAAGCAGTGCTGGACCAAGGATATAACTCAGTGATACAGTGCTTGCGTGGCAAGCCCAAGGTCATAAATTCAATTCTTGGTACCAAAACAGAAAAAAAAAATTCTAAAATTCCATCTTATATAGAAATAGTGTTCATGATTGATCAAGGAATCAAAAAATCTGGTGAGGGTGAAATAATAAATAAATCCTAGATTTCAGGTGGGATTAATAACTAGTAGAACTATTATGGACATCAGTATGGAGATTTCTCAAAGAACTAAAGTTAGAAATTTTGTATGACTCAGCTATCCCCTTTATAGGTCTCTTCCCCGAAAGCTTAGTACATCTTACTAGAATAATGCATGCATACTTATTTTATAGCCGTACAATTCATAACAGCTAAATCCTGAAGGCAGCCTGTATACCCATCAACAGATGATTAGATACAGAAAGTTGAGTATCTTCTTATCATAGAGTACTACTTGGCTTCAAGAAGGACAAATTAGAAATACTTGTAAGCAAATGAATGCACCTGGAAAATGTAATGTTGAATGAAATAAATCAGGCACATAAGCTTAAATAAAGTATCTCTCATTTGAGTAAATCAAAGTACATACAACGATTTATATAAAGAGATGGGTAGATTTCTTGCAAATGGGAAGGCACCCAAGAAACCCAGGGTCAGGAGAGATGGGGAAAGGAAGGGGGGATAGGTACAAAAAAAGACATGCCATTGGGGCTGGAGAGCTGGCTCAGTGGAATAAGCACCTATCTGGCAAGTACAAAATCCTGAGTTCAATACCTGGTACTGAAAAAAAAAAAGAAAAAAGACACGCTATGCGCAGAAAGCTAACCACCTCAATGACTATCAATAATAATGTCAATAATATGAGCTGATAATAGTATCAATAATAAGGAAAATGGGGAAAGGAGCAGATACAAGGAAGGGAGATGAGTGGGGAAGGGATTAAAAAGAAGAAACAAGCCGGGCGTGGTGGCGCAGGCCTGTAATCCCAGCACTCGGGAGGCTGAGGCAGGAGGATTGTTGTGAGTTCGAGACCAGCCTGAGCTACAAAGTGAGCTTAAGGCCAGCCTGAACTGCATAGTGAGACCCTGTCTCAAAAAGGAAAAAAAAAAAAAAAAAAAAAAAAAAGAAGAAGAAGAAACAAGCTGTGGGGTGTACACATCCCTCGCTCCCAAGATGACTGTGTACTGCATGTCCTGCAAGTATGTTTTCATAAAAATACATTTGCAAAAGGAATGAGTCCATCCTTTCTTTTTGTGGGCTCTGTTTATTCATTTATAGGCAAGGAAGATGGAATTAAAACAAATACTAAATTATTGAAGTGCTTTGTTTTTTAGTTGTCTTACAATGGCTGGGGGTGTCATCTTTGCTTGTATATCCTCATACGTGTGATGCCTACAGACTTGCTGAAGTGCATGGTGGTGAAATCCTCGTCACCTATGCAGGGACTCAAAGCCTAAGTTACATCAACATCACCTACTGCCTACAAGCTTATTAGTTTAATCCTCTCCTTTTAATTTTCTGGCACAATAAGTTATTGCAGTATTTTTTTGGAGACAAAGCCTGATATTGTTAATAATGTTATGGAACTTTAACCTTTGTTTGCTTGTCAGAGTTAGTGAAAAGTTCTTTGGTGAGCTGTTATGTAGACACTGGAAAGTGTGTGTAGATTGAACACCTTCCTTTTATTAATACATATTGATAATTGAGCTCTATTAGCTGCCTTCCCATCACTGGGATACAAGGCCAGACATGTATAAGGGAAAGGAAATGTTTACTTTGCCTCATGATACCAGGGGTTTAGTACACAGTCGGTTGGCACCAAGGCACCAGTGCTGCGGTTGGAGGGCCTGCCAGTGGGCAGGCTTCATCCAGGGCACCCAGGAAATGCAGAGAGGGAAGGGAGGAGTTGGGTTCAAGTGGTCACCTTTCCAGTCTATGCCCCCAGGGGCCCAATACCTGGTACTAAAAAAAAAAAAAAAAAGATATGCTGGGTACAGAAAGCTAATCATTTCAATGACTGTAAACATTAAATGTCAATAATGTGGGCTGATCATAGTAGTGATAACAAGGAAAATGGGGAAAGGAGCCGAGACAAGGCCAGCACCTGGCCCCACCTCCTCACAGCTCTTCCGGCTGCTGAACTCTTGCATGACTGAAGCCACTGCTGAGCATAGCGTCACTATGGTCCTCTCTCTTCCACACATCTAGCAGTCATTTTATATTTGGACTGTAACATGGAGTTAAACTCCTTTATAATTTTATTAGTTAAATGATTCATTTAGTAATAGAGATAATAGTTGGTGTCACATGTGTCTCAGTGCATATGCACACACTATGTGGGAGAGTCAGTCTTTAGGACAGAGCTGCTTTTGAGGAAAATGTGCTGTGACAGCCCAAGGCTTGTTACCCCCCAGTGATCTTGTCCCCTTCATGAAGTGATCAGTTTCTTCTATGCCACTTTAACCCTTCTGGTCCTATGCAAATTTCTGACAATCTCTTCACCCGTCTTCCACGTTCCACGTGGATTTTTGCAGAAACATCCTGATTTCCTCCAGAAAGGAGTACATATGATAATGCAGGTCTCTGTTCTTGGCCCCTCATCCCTTCTGTGACCCTGTCACCACTGGCTGACTTTTCGTGGGATTGGCCTTCCAGTTGATGTCCTTCGGGAGCTGGATTGATGTGCAGGAGTAATCCCATCCCAGAATGCACCTTCAATGACTCCGCACGTGTATCAATTCTAGCAGGAGACCTCTTCCCACACGGTTCATCCTGTCAGTTTATCTCTGCCTTTGCACTCTCTGGGCTGACATGCCAACTTATAGCGCTTCATTCTTCTCCGAAGGGCAACCCCGGACAGCTCGTGGTTGCCCTCTCTACTGTGGAACAAAGTCCACGCGAAGTTGTCCATTCAGGATTAGAGCCCCAGGAAGCCAGGGAAGTGGAAAGTGTCCTAATAGGAAGTTGCACCGGTTTAACTGGGAAAGAAACATAGAACCGTGGTGAAACACGTGTGCAAGCAGGCTCTCTGGCTTCCTGCTCTAGCGTGTGGCTTTTACATAACTTTGGGGACATCACATACTTTCTTTGTTCCTCAGATTTGTCGTCTTTAAAATGATGACAACGGCAGTACTTTCCTTACAAACTCTACGTAACACAAAAATTTGAGCAGCAATGCATAGTCAGCACTTGATACATCAGCTGCTACTCTTTTAATGTTGTTAGCATTTATAGTCAACATTGACTTTCATTTCTGTCTTTGAGTATGCAGGACATAGTTGAATATTGTAATGTAGTCTACAGTGACTTCCTCTTGGCAAATAAATGGAAAATAAATTTGGCAATGCAAGTGCCTAGGTAAGGAGCACTTGGAAAATCCTTGAGGTTTATTTGCATCCTACATGTTTATATATACATAATATATAATGCATGTATTTAAGAATTATATGTATTCAGTAAGAGTGGAAAAACTGGAAAGAACATGTGACCAAAATCATGTCCAGCCCCCCAAAACCAAAAGCATTTGAATTCTGACGTACAATAGTAAGCATCACGCACACTTGAAAGAACGTCAGCGCTCCTCCGCGCAGTAACGTTGCTGACTTAACTGAGCCTGTTTGCAGCACACACAGCACGACCAAAGCATGAGAGAGGCACCGCAGTTACGGGAGCGCCACTTCACGGTGATGCAAACGCGGACGCTGCGATTCTGAGCAGCAGTGGTGACGGAGAGCCGCAGGAAGGGGAAGTTGCCAAGGCTGGGAGAGGGCTGTGAGCAGGGGTGGTGGTGGGGTCCAGTCAGGAGTAGTGGAGTTAGGACAGGGTGTTGTCTTGTAGAAAAATTAATTATATATTTATTAATTTGAGATCTTAAAGTAGAAAAATCCCAGCAGTCAGAGACTGACAAACTTATTTTTTTAAGGGTCAGATAGTAAATATTTGAATTTTGGGGGACTGGACATCATTTTTGTCACATATTCTTTTTTAGTTTTTCACTCTTCTTAAATATACATTAAATACTTATTATTCTTATACATGTGTTATATATTATGTATTCCCAAACACGTAGGATGCAAATGAACTCCATAAAGCTGGAGTTTGCCCTCTTCTGCTGTAGCACATTGAGAAGGAGCAGAGGCTTGACAAAGACACTGGATCCAGAGGGCTAGATTAACCTTTGACATCTGGATAAATATGCTGTGTGATGTTAGGATACATGCATGCATGTAGGCTCTGTGTGTGTGTTTGTGTGTGTGTGTGTGTGTGTGTGTGTGTGTGTGTGTGTGAAATATGCGTTTCACCCCTCATCCTGGTTTATAAAATTGCCCTTGTTATTCACACATCTTTCCTTAAAGTGTGTGGGATGGAAGTGAAAGACAATCTTCTGTACAGTGCTAGGCTTCAGGAGCAGACAAAGTCTGTGTGTGGCTTTCTGCCCTTTTCTCATGTGGTCCATTTTCTCCCCACTGTAGGCCGCAGACACTAGAATTTCTCTTCCATGTGCAGGCCATCACAATGAAAACATACCTGCTTCCTCGGCTTTTCTGTCTTGGAGCTGCCAGACAAGAAGTTCTGGGACCCGTTGTCTGACAGTAGACAATTACTAAGCCCTCTGCTCTGGAGGAGCCTGGTCCATCCCCAGGGGAAGGAGAGATGCCTGGATCTGCTAGTACTGGGCCATCCTTTTTTTGTTCAGTCACCTCTCTGCAATTATTTGTCTCTCACACCTACTCACTGAAATCCCCATTTTAAAAAATCCAAAGAGCAGTTAATACTTAATTTTTTTATCTCCTTTCAGATATTTATGGTTTTTGAACAATTAACTTGAAGACAACAATATACAATGCAGCAACACTGTTGAATTCCTGTCCTTTTGTTTAGTGAAAATCTGTATTATTTTTTAACTGTTTTTTTTTTCTCTTTAAAAATAAAAATCACATATTAACTGGTGAGATAGCTCAGCAGACTCAGCACCTGCTTAGACATGTTCAGGGACTGGGGTTTGGTCCCCAGCACCATATGCTGCACTAGCCCTGCTTGCAGGTGCACTGAGCCAGCCACTGAGACCAGGAGTGGTGGCACAGACCCGTAACCCCAGTGCTGGAGAGGCTAAAAACAGGAGGGTCACTACAAGTCCCAGCTGCATAGAGAGACCCTGTACCAAACACATTTTAAAAAAGACTGAAGAGGGTGCAGTTTGAGGCCTGGACCGTCGATCTGTAGGGCCTCAAATTTGTGGGTAAATTGCACCTGAACTTAAGAAGTCTCCTTGGCATACACTGCGATACTGGTGGTTTTCTGATGACCGTAGCACATATACATTTAAGACCACACAACAGAGGCTGGGGAGGTGGCTCAGTAGAATAAGGGCTTGCCTGGCAAGCACAAGGGCCTGAGTTCAATCCTTGGTTCCACAAAAGAAAAAAAGAAAAAAAGAACCATTGAAAGGATCCAAGTTTAAGGAATATAGTGGAAAAAACTGAGTTTGATTTTTTTAATACAACATGGCTTAAAATTAAAGGTAAATTATATGAATGTTTAAACTGAAAGGTTTCATTTGGAAAAGTATTTTATAATGTCATGTCTCATTTTTTGTGAGACAGATGTCTAAGGACATCTGAATTTGACATAAAAACAAGAGCAATAAAATTACTACAGAGTTTTTAAAAATGTTAATTTGAATTTAACCAGATTTCAAAACTTCCCAATTTTCTTTTTATTTATTTATTTAGTATTTTTAAGGAAAATTCCTAAGACCTCTGCTCTGGAGGAGCCTGGTCCATCCTCAGGGGAAGGAGACATGCCTGGATCTGCTAGTACTAGGCCATCCTTTTCTTGTTCAGGGTCTAGATCAGACTGGTAGTGAGCCACATGTTTACAGCCTCCTAAGAGCTGGGACTACAGCTGTGCACCACCATGCCCAGTCTCAGTGGCTGTCTCAGCATGTCCCCAGGCTCTGTGCCTGCTTGCAGGTGCTTCAATTTGCTGAGATACTTATCTGGCCCAAAATTTCCAATTTTCTAATCTTACAGAAATTAATGTAGAATATTTTGACTTGCTGGGTGTCATTGAGACAAAAGTGTAATTTCCCTGTTTATTTTTTATTTTTATTATTATTATTATTTTTTTATTGAACTACAAATGTAAATTAGACAGTTTCAAGACACCTTAACAATACAGATTCGATAAATTAATACATCGCAAACTGTTTTCATACTGTTTTGGTATTGTACAAAGTGCATACATGACATTATATTTACAGACATTATTTTAGCAGATATCACTTATCAGTGAATTAAGAGTGTAGCTACTTACTTATCTTATTTTTTATACCTGAATTATATCAAAAATTCAATAATTATTTTCCAACTGGATGACCATAGTACTAGAAGCCGACATAATATCCTGTCCAACCACCGTTAGTGCAGATCTTGCCTCTCATAGAATTATGTAGAAGCATAGCGTTATCTATCCCAACTGTACTGTCTATACACACACATCATGATTTTTTCTTTCTACACCCCTTCCTTTGTCTACACCTGTCAAAGGTGGGCACTCCAGATGCCAGAATGAATGAAACAGGCCATAAAAATTACAGTAAATTGCATTTTCCATTGAGGAATTGCAACATGAATGCTTTAATTACAGGATGGGAAGTATTTTTTTTTTCTTGTAAAAATAACTAAAAGAAAATGCATTCTTAAATACAAACAATTTGAGTTCTTTTAATCTGTTCAAATTAACCAAAATCAGTGCCATGTCTTGAAGAGACCTCTTAAATTGGCCATAATTAATAAATTCATTTGTTTCTTTAATTGAGGTAGCTCAATAGAGTCCAAATATATTTTCTTAGTAGAATTTTATTTATTTATTTTTACTTTTTTTAATGTATTTAGGACTGAGTCCACACAGTATACTGGGTCTCACTACATAGATTGGACTCATAGTGATTCTCCAGGTTTCACCATCCCAAGTGCTGGGATTACAGGCATATGCTACCACGCCCAGTTTCATTTGCCATCTCAGTGTGCCCAGGGGTTGGGGCTGGCAAAGCAGGCTGGGGATTGAACCCCCAGCCCCTGCATCTGTCTAAGCAGGTAGTTTAATCTGCTGAGCTATCTGGTTATCCCTTAACAGAATTTTATTTACTGTAAGTATAACAAACACATTTTACTTTTTACAATAGAATTCTACAAAAATTCCATTTTTCCAATGTATCCTAGAAATTACTTTATTTCATTTAACACGATTTCTTCTTTCAAGAAACCTTCTGAAATCTAGTGTACATAGACGCAGAGTTCAGGTTACAGAAATTAGTTTTAAGTTAACACTACATAAAGCTATCTTACTGTCTGAAGCATTTGAAAAATTAGATTTTACTTTGCAAACAACTCCAACCAGAAAGCATAACACATTTAAACTCCAATTCAAGTGTAAAATACTGAAACAACCACTGTGGAGAAAGACTTTGGAGGGTCTGGACTAGGGGTTAGACTATGTGTATAGGACAATTGTCCTAAGTATGTCAGTGTTTCCATACACTGACCAATTCTTCCTTTCTTTCTCCCTTTCAAAAATTATCTTCTATATCTAATCTTTGCATGTATATCCAACATATCAAGTACAGGTATTATAACCACTCATCAGTCACTTTTCTTCACAGCTGTACAATTCTGGATAATAACAATACCTGGCTAATAAGAGTATCCCTAGTAGAAAAATACCTTGTGGAGAGTACTACAAAATCATACAGATGGTTAGATAACTTCGTGTTACAAATTTGAAGATTTCTTGTCAAAAGTTGACTCACATTTTCTGAATCTTTAGATTTAATATAGGTACAGTAGATCTGCTACCTGTGGCTGCATGGTAAGCCACTCAAAATATAGTGGCTGAAAGTTACACTTTGTTATTTCTTGTGATTTTTCTTGGTTGACTGATTTTTTTCCTAATCTTCTTTGCTATCCTCAAGGTATCTTCACTTAGGTTCATGGTGATTGTGGTCTGATTGTCCATGTCAAGATTCTTCATTTAGTGTCTAGCTAGATTTTTTTACGAACACATTTGAATCTTGAGATAAAGGTGTGGAAGATCCTCCTGGGTCTATGGCCACATATTCTTTCCATCAGGTCTTCTTGCACATAGCAAGTTTTATGGACAGATATAGCACAGAATAGAGTGCAAACAAGAAACTGTGTATACGCAATGCCAAGGGTTGCAAAGGCTGTCTTGGCTAATAATCCAACACACATAATTTCCCATGCGAATTACTGAGTTTTTATTTCAATAACCAATGACCTTGGGAATTCTGTCTTGTCCCTGGACCCCTCCTCTTTGGTTAGGTTCCCCTGCTCTGGCTTCTGGCTACCATGAGCTAGGCTCTTTGCTTCACTGTGCCATTCTTCCATGGTGTTCCTACTTTGGGGCCAGCTGACCATGGACTGAATTTTCTCAAACTATGAGTAAGTGGGCCAGGAACATAGATATCTCAGTTGCACAGTGCTTGCCTGGCAAGCACAAGGTCCTTAGTTTGATTCCTGGTCCAAAATAAAATTGAGCCACATGAAACCTTTCCTCTTACGTTATGGGTGTTTAGTATTGTGAGTCAATGAGGAAATGCTGAATAGTATGAGACCTTTCCCATAGCTCTCTCAATGACAGTCCTTTAGTCCTGAAGTTACAGCTTTAGTGTTTTTCTCCAGAAAGCATACCATGCCAGACACTTTTTCTTGCCTGTACCTCCTCTGGTACATCTGTCTTTCTGCAGTAGCTGTGGGATGCTTTGTCTTCCTCACTACCTTGTGAACTCAGTGGGGGCAGTCTTGCCTCTTGTTCATCAGTTCAAGTGACCTTGTGTCATTTCTGAGCACATCTGAGAGGATACTTTCATGGGCAGTTGATAGATGAAATAAACTGCAGTAAAAGTTCACTCTTCATTTATTTATTTTTAATCCAAATAAAGATTTTATAAAAGGCCTGTATTTCTCGGTCAACACTCATAGGTTTCAGCTTGAAAAATAGAAAACTTTCAGTGATCTGCATTTTTGTGTGCAGCAGATGCTTGTTCTGCTCAATAACACTGCTTCATGGGGCCCAAATCTACATAGTCTCACATTAGATTGTAACTAGGTGATCAAGGATAGTATCTTTCTTCATTTGCATTGCACCTCTTCTGACTTCCTAGCACCTTCCTGTGGGAACTCTGGTCCCTAAACCAAGTACCTTAACTCCTCCCTTCGTTTCCTGCTGTGACCATGTGCTACTGCTTCCCACAGTCTGTCTGCAGCTTTGTCTTGCTCTCTGAGTCAGCCACAACTGAATGTCCCATTCCCTCCGAGCCTTCCAGCATTAAAGACTAATTTTTGGCTACAGTTGCCCTCTGGAAAACATAGACAAGATAATTTATTACCATCATCATCATTGTATTAATAGTGTTCATTACCATTTTGCAAGCTACTTGTTGTGTAGCTTGCCACCTTTCTCTTCTTTTGTCCAATAATCTCGTACCTGAAAAACTATTATATGACTCTTGACAGCAGCTTCAGAGATGTTACTCTGAGTTTCATTATGAAGTTTATTCTTAGTTCTTACCTTATACCTAACCTTGCAATATAATTGAAGATCTGCCTTTTACTCTTCATCTGTATTCATGTTTTTATAACTATTCCTTGGAACAGCCAAATAGTGTAAGAAAATTAAATATTCACAAAGCGTCTAACCTTTTCTGTTTGGCTCTTGAAGCACTGAAAGTTGAACGAAAATCAACTGTAGATTTGTAAGAGGTGTCGGGTAACTTCAGTTGGTCTTTTCTGTTTTATTTTTTAATTAAAATTTTTTATATTCAACATAAGCATAACAAAGATGGAGTGCAAATGCAACTTACAGAATTTTCCACATGGGCCTTCAGGAACCATTAGGTTGTCTTTTATGCACCGTATGAAACATTAATTCACACAAACCTATAGGTATGTTTGGGGTATAGGGAAGCATCCAGGCATAATGTAATGTACTATATTACAGGCATATAATAAACTATATTACATGAACACTTTTCCAATAGACTTCAGAAGGTGAGTCACTTATAAAATGTGTCAAAATGCTTCAAGATTCATAGAAAGTATTTAATAGTAAAGTAATTACATCTTAAATTCTTACTATATGTTAAATGCTGTTGGACACATTTCATGTACAATCTCATTACTCTTCTTTATAATCATTTATGATTTGTGTTATTATCTTTCTTTTCCAGCAGCTCTAGTAATTACATAAATTGCTTGAGATATTAATTTATCACTCTGAGACAAAGCATCATAAATTTACAGGATTAAAATAATACTATTAATTACATTGCAGTTTTATAGATCAGAAGTCCAAGCTAGTTCAGCTGGGTGTTCTGTTCAGCACATCATGGAGTAAAAGCAAATGTACTGAACATGCAGAGTTCTTATATGGAGAATCTAGGAGTAATTTGCTCGACCTCATTTGGATCGTTGGTTTAATTCAGTACCCTGTGGTAACAGGAATGAGACCACAATAACTTTAGTGGTCATCAGCAAGATTTTCATCACTCCTAGAAGATATCTGTATTGCATTTCACACGGTCCCTTCTATCTTCAGATTGTCAATGCTGTGTCTCATTCTTCTCATGATTCAAATTTCTCCAGCTTCCCTTTCTGTCCTCTTTAGAAATTCTCTGCTTGTAAGGACGCGTGTGGTCAGATGATTATCCTTCCTCTAAATAACTTATCTGTACTTAGATCAACTGTACTGTGTAACAAAACACAGTCACGGTAGTGAGATTTCATGATCTGCACAGCTAGGGTGGGATATTTTTTTCTGGCAGAGACATGATCCTGCTTACTACAAGTACAAGCAGAGTTAAATGACAAACCTGGTTTGTGACAACCCCAGACCTTTGTTCTTGAGCCACTTTCTTCAGAAGGCCTTTTTTTAACTGCAGGGATTGTGAGAACTACTAGTTATGTACCATCGAGGCAGTTTGTGTTGGTCCCACATGCTGTTACGAAAAGCACTGCCTCACAGGGCTCCAACCCAAGTGCTGCTTGTGCTGGCTCCACCTAACACTGGAGATCCAAATGGCACAGAATGACATAAATTTATTTTGCGCTACGTATTTCTGTGATTTATATTTGTGTTTATAAATGTAATCAGCCCTATTTTATTATAAGATTTGATTGCTACTCTGTGCTTGTCTTTCCTCTTTCTTGTGAGCACACTTCAAAATCCTGGCATTATTGCAGTTGAGCCAAGTAACCATAATTCTCACAACAAGGTGCTCAGAGAATTGAAGAATATAAGAAGTCAAGAAAAATAAATTCATGGTCATACAAGACTTTTGTGTAGCTAGAGATCAAGATCACATGAATCATTATGAAAACAAGGTTTGATCTGGTGAACTGTAAAAGAAGACTCAGGTTATGTTCTATTTTTTAAATCTTAAATAACATAAATATGTAGCAAACATATCTTAGGTATTGAACACAAAACTTTCTGAGAGAACCATTGATTTCGTACCAGCTTTTGAATTTTCTTCAGACAATGACAAAGATTTTTTCCATAGTTCATTCTTTACTGACAATTATTTAATCTCCTTTGTCACAAAAGCAAGGACAAAGATTTGCTTTCCCCCCGCAACATTCATGCACTATAACTAATCAGGGTATATTTGGAGCAGCATGGATTGTGTATGAAGCAAAATCCATTTCCACTTTATCTGACAACTGAGCTGAGAAAATTCATTGCATATCCCCAGACTTCATGGTCCCTAATTGTAAAAGTGAGATATTCCAAAAGTCTGTTATTTTGATGATATATGCTATGATATACTTTGGTCAAGTTGCTGGAAATACTCACTTAGATTTGTCTGCCTGGCAATGCTTTTCTGGACCTCATGCAGACAGGTGAAAAAATTTACAGAAAAAATGTATATGAATAATTTAATTTACTCAATCCTTTAGAGAGTGTGTGCTGCTTACTGAACTTAGCCTATAGATGTTTTAGCAGCCAATTATACTTTGTTGTTCTTATAAAACTCATCTTCTCAAATATATGTCAATTTTTGTCTTTTATGTTGAATTTATCGCTGTAATTTGTTCATGACTACACTTACTTTAATGTCATAAATATTTCTGCTCAATGTATTATCAAAATATTAAAAGGTTATAATGATCCTGATTATGGCTAGGATCGCTACACACTCAGGTGGCAAAAGTGGATTGTACCTTTTTCTGGGAAATATATAATTTGAAACACAGATATTGTCATTTTGAAAGGTTCTTCCAAAAATTGATGGCTCAGTTTTGACAAGTCAAAGCATTTATGAGATGTTTGAAAGTGCTAAAGAAAATTAAATGAACAGGGCTGAAATTTAACTTCTCTCCCCAGAGAAGAAGATACTATGGGTAACATGCACACAGGGAAAGAGATTTCTGGTAATAAAGTTTGGAAGATAGCAACAAAAGCTATTCATGTTGTCATTCAGTATGTAGGAAACCAAAAAAGAGCTTTCCCTAGGCAAGTACCTATCCTACTGCAAATATGCAATGATGCCTGAGTGCAAGGGGAAACAGCTGTTTGCCTGTTTTTCTTTCAGCTTTATTTCCTTTTCCATTGCCGTTTTGTCAGTACATGGCTTCATAAAGCTGTAGGATTCTGTTAGGGAAAGTACTAAGTCCATGTGCTTGGGAAGCCAATGTGTTGGTGTTCCAACTTGATGGCAGTGTTTTATGATAGCTGGGGGGAGAGTGGACTCTGTGTGGGAGAGACAGGGAGGCAAATGCCACAGTTCTCTGTCTGCAAGCAAGTGATCTCCTGTGCTTTATGTGTGTCGTTCCATAGAATGAATGCTGTGTCGTTGATTTCATTTGTTTGTTGTTCAAGTATCAGATGGTTCTGTGTCTGTCAACTTCTTGATGGAAAGCCTCATAGTAAAGTTTCCTTCGTGTGATGTCTTTATGTTTTGGCTATAAAGCAAAATTCTATAAAATTTGATTGGAAATTATCTTTATGGGTTGCCATGCTGTGTGCTATTAAAAACTCAGAAGTGAATATTAGTTTTAACTCAGAGCCATGTTTGTCTTGGGGACTTGGACTTATCCTTCATTCTATACTTTGTTTTTACAAAGCATCTCCTCCACTAGCCTCTCACTAGAGGCCACAGTCTCGTTCTGTCCACTCCTGTTCTACTCCAGATACATTTAGGTGTCTTTGAATATTTGCAGTGTTGAGAATTATATATAACTTCATCCATTCACTTCTCATTTCTAATCCTAGATTTACTTCCTCAGAAGTGCTCCAGAGCAAATACCTCTCAGTGAATATTTACTAAACATTTCCTTGGGAGACTTTGACTGCAATGAATGTACTTTAATGCCAACCCTTCCTTATCAAAAGTTCTTATTGACAACTTCCATTTTTTGGCCATGTCACCCACTGTATTTTCCCACTAACTGACAACTAACATTTAGATGACCCACTGCACACTTCTATACTCCCTGTCTCTTTATGACTTATTAGTGATTCTGTTTTTCCTTTAGTGGAGTTTAAGACAGTGGCTGTTTTTTTTTTTTCCATTATTCACTTTCTTTTCAACTCAAAATATGTCTGGATTCTTGCTCTGAATTCTTACATGAAGAGAGATGCACTGTAAAACATGATTCATTTCCTCTTTCAGGAATTAGCAGGCTTAATTAACCAGAGGATAAAGGAAGAGGTGAGAAATCTATTTAAATAATACTAGAAGTCATAGCAGCCATTTCCTTTGCCTGGAAATAGGTTGCCCCATGTCCTAAAGGGATACAGACTGCACAGACATTTCTGCATATTTTCCTTGAAAAATAAATAAATGAAAAGGTAAGTGGCAGTCCGGGTGGGTTGTCTATTTCTGCCTTTGTGCCTCATGGTAGCTCAGATGTTGGAGCACTCTAAGTGGAAAAAGAATTTTCTTTCATCTTCTCTTCTGTTAATGTTGTTAGCTTGATGTAAATATTCAGTTCTAACATGATAAGGGATGCCAGAGGGAATTAAAGTGAAATAACAAGATTCTGAACATATTTTTTTCATTTCTTTATAATTTGTGTTTTATGTATTTCTACTTGAAATGGAGAAAACATCTTTTTAAGTGTAATTACTCTGCATGGCCCTTTTGCTCTGTGATGTCTTTCTTTCAAGTTCATGCACAGTATCTCTTCACATATCCCAGTTAAGTCATTAATTGGCTCAACTAAGGGTTGTTACTGCAGAAAATTTATTTACTCCATTGGTTGCAGGCAACTCCAAGACCTTAAATGACTTATTTTATTATTTTGGGAAAAAATATTATTTTTCTTTCACGTACTCACTGTGGATTTCAGTTTAATTCACAAAATTGTTGAAGTAACATGAACTAAAAAGTGATTTTTTCTCAATCATTAGGGTGGTAGAACATATCGCCTGGCATATCAGGTGCTGTACTGTGGAGATGACTCATGTAAGACTCTGCTCTTGCAGTTTTCCTTCCCAACACTAGAAATAGTGCTTGCTGAGCCATGTGGATTTTTTCTAAACCTTTGTTGGGGGTTTTAAAGTCAATTTGAACTGTGTGTTCACATAGAAGTGATTAATAGGCTAGCAATCATGTCACCAGTGTAACTGTAATAGCAGAGAGGATGAATGGTTACTAGGGTTAGTTCTAGAAGACTACACCTTGTTTTGTTTAGTCTAAAGAGAAGCCATCGACACAGAGAACACACAGTGTGAGGGCAATGCCCAAGAGAAGCCACAAAGCTGAGAACTCCCTGACCTTTATTTAGAAAACCAGTGTAAGTGAAAAAGCAGAAGGAAAAACAGTTTGGGCAAAGAGCTATGCCAAGGCCAGGTCGTTTTCTTTGGGGAAAAGGGAAGGACAGTTGCCAGAAGCAATAGGCTTCATGCATCTAAACTTCTTTTTTTATTTTTTAAAAGACAGTATAAATTAAAATTAAAACAAAAAATATAAGTGATTCAAAATTTCCCTTAAAGTAATATGAATTTCACAGTATTTGTTGTAATGCATAGAGCCGTCTTCCAACCAGTTACTCATATTACCAGATAGATGCATGCAAAATTGAAAGAAGGAAAAAAGAAAGAAATATATAAGAAATTAAGAAGAGAAAAGGTACAATTAAAAAAAGGAGATGAAACAAATTAAAGCATTAACTGCTCCTTTCTGTAGACCAGCAGAAATGCACAGTACAGTCATCCAAACCATCCTGCTTACATGCATAGATTAATCTCTTTCCCCTGCTCCCTTTCCTGTCCTTCTCCTCAACTCAGTAACTCTTCCTTTTTGAATCAGTTCATTCTCTTTTCCCAGTATCTATGGCTCCCTTCATATTCCATATTTCTCTTTCAGGTTCTCACACTAAGGAGACAATACAATGTTTGCACATGCAGGTCTGATTTATTTTGAATAAGAGTCTGTTGCCTACTTGCATCCATTTACCAAAAAAAGACCCAAATTTATCCTGTTTCATAGTTGAATAATACTCCATTGTATAAAAATATCATATCTTCCTTATCTATTCTTCAATCAAAATAAATAAAATATCTGAATCTAAATTTCTTGTTTAACCATTCTTGCTTCATAGAACCTGTGGGCTTCTGCCCCTAAATTTAACCATTCCCTCCTCAGGAAACTCCCCCACAACACACCACCTTCAGAATCTGTATATATCTCTTGCTCTTCTAATACATCATATATATATATATATATATATATATATATAATACATCTTATATATATATATTCTAGCATGATATATATCATGATAGAATCTCAAAGTAACGACCCTAATATGTATAGAGTTTAACAAATAACACATAAGATTGTCATGGAGTGAAACGTACACTCTTATCTTTCAATAATTGAGTCTTTCTTTTCCTGTGAAAGAGAATAGTCATGAATGAGTAGGAATCAAAGAAATTCATTCAAGGAGATGGACTAGTTATATGATTAGGCTCTACAACATTTAAAGGGAAAATGTCTGGCATGAGGTTTTAACACTAGTTGAGTTAAAAAAAAATGCTATGCATTCTTTTCTTTTCAGCTGTGAATTTAATTCCTTACAAATTCTTCTCTGAGTACAATTATTAGCTAACACATTTCAGGCACTTCTTTAAAGTGGAGAAAGAAATTACAGATTACTGATATGATAAAAAATACTAAAATTGTAGCCAAACAGTATCATAATTAAGACCCTGACTCACCTCTATAATTCTTCCTTCCATACAGATATTTGGAAGCAGATGCTCATATTTCCTCTTTAATATATCATTGAGTTTTAATGATTCCTGTAGAGGACCTAAAAAGAAAATTCATCCTTTTCTCTAGCAAATTCACTGATAGGAAATATTCACTCACCTTATTGTGTTACCAGAAACATCACCTTTCTAAGTACCTCCTTAGCTAGTGGCTCATGCTGTCACCAAGTAGAGAGAAGGAGATCATGAAGAATCTGGCTCTTAGGTCTCATTTGCCAAGGTTCCTTAGCAGCACCAGACACCACCAGACACTACTTCCACCTCTGGGCCTCTGCTGGTTGAGATGTAATGAAGCTGAAGCCCTTTTATTTACATTTGTAGGCTCACAAGTCAGGTCTGGCTTCTCACTGAGATGCCCGAGGGTCACCTGTCATTTGACTGTAGACAGATTGAAGGAAGTACTGGTGTCCTCCTTGACAGCAGTTCCTGCTGCAAACTCAAAATGACTTATACCAGGTAAGATCTGAGCATCTGGCAGTCAAAACATGCCAAGCTTCTGCCAGAGACCTGGGCTCCAGCACTGCACAGGGAGCACAGGGCAGGGTGCAAGTCATAAGTTCCATTTCTTGCATGAGAAAACTTTACTCTCTGTGCTCAGTAACTGAACACTTAACATTTACTCTTTTATCACCAAATAATTTTTATTCAATTTTTAGGAATTTTATGATAAATAACTTTTTTTGATTTGTATACTTTTTTGTATTTTCTTCATATATATATATATATATATATATATATATATATATTTTTTTTTTTTTTTTTTTTTTTTTTTTTTTTTTTTTTTTTTTCCTCTTTGTTTTGTATTTTAGGGAAGGACTTAAAGGGTGTTCATGGTCTCACCACTGGATTGGGTTTGTAGTGATCTGCCTGTTTACAGATCCCAAGAGTTGGGATTATAGGCAGGCACCATGGCTCCCCGTCTCAACTGCCATCTCAGTGCACCCCAGGGGCAGGGCCAGCACCACAGGCCCAGGGATGGAACCTCTGGCCCCTGTGCCTGCTTGTAGGCACTTTAATCAGCTGAGCTATTTGGCTAGCCCACTTTTTTGATTTTTCAAGAATAATTCTCTTTTGCTCTTAACTCAAAACAGAATAGGATTCCAGATAACCCAGACTTTTACATAAGTGGCCTTTGAAATTGGCTGTTGCAGAGTAAAGGTTTGAATAAGCAGGGTATTTCGTTTTAGTGTTTCATGATCAAATTAAAGATTAAATCCTATTGAGATGAAAAGGCCTATTTCTTTAGTTCTTAAACATCATGTTTAGTAGATGCTATTCTGTGGCCTCTTTCCTCAGGAATGCAGAATGTGTCTTCTCAAGTGCTGGTTCTGTACAAGATGATCCCTGCTTTCCCAAAGCCACCCTCCCTCAACACTCCTCAGCCTTCGCTTCACCCAACGGTGGGAGTGAGGTTGTGGATGAACTCCATGATGTGGGTTCCCCAACTTGGTGCAACTCTTACGGGCTATCATCCAAGCTCCACAAAATCACAAGGTCTAATGCATGACAGCACAGTGACTTGACTTCTCTTCCCTCTTCCTAATTTAACCAGCTCCCCTTCCTGCACACAGCCATCCTGAAGACAAATCCCAGTACATACGTCTTGTGCATAAATCTATCTTAGATTACACATGCCTAGGGTTGCAGCATTCTTGGAGGCTGAGGCAGGAGTATGACAAATTGAAGTCCAGCTTGGGTAACTTGGTGGTTTGGTAAGATTCTGTCTCAAAACTAAATAAATAAATAATGAGCTGGGATATGTTCCAGTACAAAAGCCCTGGGTTCATCTCCAAGTACTGAAAAAAAATACATGATTATTTACCTATTTATTTACTTACTGTTTTCTGGAGATGACAGTGATCATATAGAATGTGGGACTCAATTTCAGAAACTGAAAAATTGTGCTTCTCTTATATTTGAGAAAACGCACCATCGGCATACAGGAGAATGCTGCATTTGCTGTGTGATCGTGTCCACTGTGCCCCATAACCTGAAGCAACTAGAAGGCTTTAATGAAGCCATTATCTCCACCAAGATTGCTGTTGTTCCCTTTTCTTGTTATGGTTTTCTCTTTACCTGCGCTCTGGCTTGATCTGACCTCAACATATGTTCTTAGGCCAAGACATAGCATCTTTTGTCCCCCTTTTTCTTGAGCTTCTGATGTTTGCATTCACGTGTTTTATTAAACCTCTTCTTTAATATCCTGCTCAACTCCCATACAATGTATTCAATAATAAATGAGTCATCTTTCCTTCAAACCAGTCTATTTTCAATTTCAATTTAATGGCTCTAATATCTTGATATTCCAGACCCTAAAATCTGTTAGTCATGCTATGCTCCTCCTCCTCCCTCACAGCGTACATCCAGATAGCCAAGAAGAGGTATTAATTTTCTTTTGAAGTATCGCCCCAACCAGCCCTCTTCTCTCCTCCTCCTCTTCTTCCTCTTCCTGCTCCTCTTCCCTTTGTCCACCTCATCACTTCTCTCCACTGCCTCCTCCTTTTGTCCTGCTGTTCCTGATTGAACCCAGGGCATCACGTGTGCTATGTATGCACTCTACCACTGAGACTGCCTCCATCCTTATTGCTACTTCTTCAACTAAGATTCTGCAATGACTGATTCATCCTTCTCCTACAGTCTTGCTTCCTTTGAATATATCCTGTGTCCATTGTTTAGGATGCTCTTTTTCAAATTCAGATCCTATCGCGTCATAAGCACCCTGACCAGGGCTCTTCCTGTCACTCAGAGCTCTCCATGACCTACTCTTGTTTCTTATTTACAGCAGCATTACCACTCCCTTTTCTGACTTTGTGAGAACCGAATGCCAGGATTAGACGTGAACTGCGAGGAGTCTACTGGTGTGCTTCTTATTGTTAAAATAGATGGGTCTCTGGACCCACTATTTTCTCTCTGCTTGGAAAGCCCTGTCTGCTTTCTTGGCCTACCTCAATGCATTCACTTGCTAAGGTAATTGATTTTTATCATCTCTTCTAGGACTTTCTTTCAACCTGAAAATCCTATAATACTATAAGGAAAGTTTGGATTATGTATCTATAACATCGTAAAGGACAGGGACTATAGTGATTTGCCTTTGGAACCCTGATGCCTAGAGCACATGAGATATTCATTAAAAGTCTGCTGAGCAGAACTGGGTAAGATCTGTTGACCTCTTGGTGTTTTTGCATTTGCTGGTACATCTTGTTATTAGTGTCTCCATGGCTCATGGTTCAGTTGTCAGATTTTGATTCCGAATTGGTACAGTTCTACATCACTGTAATGAGCTTTAAATTTCTCTAATGTTTGAAAAACTGCCATGAAATACTTAGAGGTTTGTTTTATTATAGACGTTTCACCTAGCCCTTTAGCTCTCATTATGGTTTTCATTATAGTCACCTTTTCTTTATAGTCTTGGGTTTATTTCAATAATATATATTTTCTTAAAAATTGTGTAAATTGATTTGCTTGAGTATGTAACTTACAAATATTATGTACAATAACCATTTTGTACCTTTAATATATATAATTTGAGAATTTCCTTTTCAGTTTTGCTAATTGTTACTTGCAAGGAATCATACCTGAGTTCCATGTTCACTTTTTCCAACATCTCAACTTGTTCACCTCTTTTATTATATTTATTATATTTTCTTTGTGTTTTTTTTTGCATTTTTACAGCTCTGAAATTAATGCATAAACATTAGTTCAGATTAATGTATTTGGTATGAAAAGCTATAAAATTCTCCATAATTAAGATTTGCCTATTCCCCAGGTATCTTAATTAAGTGTAATTGCCATATTGACTTCCTGTTTACCCAAGGATTATATGAAATGATCAGTTTATATTTAAAACTGGTTGTGTACTTATTTGCTATTGTTTTATTATTTCAAAGTAATTGCAAAATTATTGTGTGTTTTTTTTTTTTTTTTTTTTTTCCGGAACTGGGAATTGAACTCAGGCTCTTGCGCTTGCCAGGGAAGCGCTTATTCCACTGAACCATCTCCCTAGCTGTATTGTTCTTTAATGTGGCTGCATTCATTATCTCAGCTTATTACTGATATCACTGATTTGCAATCAAATAATACCAGGCACAATTTAAGACTTTTATGATTTTTAATGCTATTATGTCTGGGATACAGAGATTTTAGTGCAAGCTCCTAATTTTTTTTTTTTCCTGCACCAGAGACTGAACTCAGGACCTTGCTCCTGCCAGACAGGCACTTATGCTGCCAACCTATCTCCCTGGCCCTCTAAATATCACTTTATGAGTGCACTATGTGTTTATTACACTTTAAAAAGAATGTCAAACTTTGTTGAGCTAACTGGCAGTCAGTGACCTACATAGTTTTAAATTGTATCCTCTGATGCGTTTGACATTTTGCACATCCCTAAAACCATCCCCCCAGTCCAGTGTCTGCGTCAGGTTGCTAGAGCTGCCACAGCGGTGCAACAGTTGGGTGGTTTGAATAATATATTTCCCACGGTTCTGAAGGCAGGAGTCCAAGATTAAGTCGTTGGCATCCCTGGCTTCTTGTAGGGCTGCCTGTGACTTGAAATGAGATCTTCACATTCGCATAAGTTTTGGCCTGGGGATGCCTGTATGAGTTCCAGTCTCCTCTTCTCTATTTAATGCTTGCTTCTATTAGCCAGGGCTTGCAGGGCACTGTGGCCCCATTCCTTGGGTTGAGTCAGTCTCTGCGTAGCATAGCACAGTGCAAGACACTGTTTCCATCTCTTTCTCTCCCTTCCCTCTCCTCCCTCCATCTCTCAATCCCATTCCCATTTGCCAAGGATCTGACTCCTTGTTTCCTGTTATCTACCTTTTATTTTGCTCTGTAATTTACTTGTGTGTTGCGTTTCTCATAAGAGGAACTATGCAGTATTTCAGGTTTTCATGTCTGGATCGTTAAAGCCCTGTCTCTGCAATAGTGTTATGTATCAACACCTAATATACATAGACACTACATGAAAATATTGTTTATATGTTTTAAAAATGTACCCTCAGCAGCATTATGATGGAGCCATCTCTAATTGGCTCATTAGACTGGATACTTAAATAATCAGGAAATTTATGAGCTATCTTTTAAATCTCTTGTACCATATAATCTGCGTGGTGATAATAATAATTGCTAAATTTTTTAAATAAGTTTTCTTTCCATTTTTGGAGAGCTTCTATATATGCATAAAAAGTCTAATAATTATTATTTATGCTTACATTTCTGAATAAATAGAATCCACCATAATTCTCTTTATTATATTATTTTTTCTTCTATATAATTTGAAACTATATCATTAGGCACATGTATATTTGTGACTGTTTTACTTTTTACAAAGGTTTTAAAAATATTTTCATGTGCATTATCCTTGGCAATATTTATTGCTTTTATTTTTTTTCTGGTGGAACTGGGAATTGAACTCAAGCCCTTGCACTTGCCAGGGAAGCGCTTATTCCACTGAGCCATCTCCCTGGCCCTTATTTATTGTTTTCCATCTGGATTTTATTTCCAGTCACATTTATTTAGAATTACCTCTTTCTGTACTTTAATTTTAAATTGTTTTACATTATTTTCTTTTATTTTATTTCTCATAAGTCTTTAAAATGTATCTGTTGTTGGCCAGTGAAATAGGTCAGCAGTCTAAAGCTTAGGCAAGCACTCAGGAACTGCAGTTTGTCCCCACCAGCCCCGCCCCCAGAGTGAGTTGCAGCGACCACAAAAAAAAAAAAAAAAAAAGTATCTTCTGTGTTTCTCAAATCAATCTTTGCTTTTTGGAAGGCTGATTCCGTATTTATCACATCTTTTCCTATGTTGTAGTTACTTTACTCTCACTCCTGAGACAAAATGCTTGCCACCTGAAGTTAAAGGGGGAAAAGTTTGCTTAGCATACGGTTTGTAGAGCTGTCAGTGTATGACTGGCTGACTCCAAGGCAGGGTGGCTTGAGAGAGGCGCTCATCGCCAGCAGAAGATGGCGAAAGCAAGCGAGCGGGCAAGCAGGGCTCTTCACAGCATCCTCCGTCCTTTCATCTTATCCAGGTGGATACTCTGTCCCAAAGGCACAGCCTCCAGATCCAGCCACCTGTGATACAGTCCGGCCTGAGACCACAGCGGGCTCAGGAGACATCTAGGCACAAACGTTAGCACCACCAGCACCTTCTATTAGATTGCTAAAGTTCTCTTCATCACATTTTCCTTGTATAATTTGGCTTGGGATGTTTTCTCCCTTGGTTAAATTTTCTCTTGTTTTTTGCCATTAATTCATATGAGGGTCTTAACTAACTCGAACACTCAAATAAAATATAATCATAGTTTACTTCCTCTTTTTCCTTGTTCTGTGTTATTTCTCCCATGGAGATTAATCATGATTTTCTGCATTGCTATTAAAGAAAGTGCACAGTTAAATCAATAATTGCTTTGCATTAGGGTTGAGGACGAAGTGATTGTAAAGGGCCTCAGGGAAAATTTTATGATCACAAATATGTCCTGTATCGTTTCTCTCATGGGGATTTCAGGGGTCTATGCAACTGTCAGGATGATGTCTGCATTTTACATAAAATGTGTGGCTGTATTATATTGAAATAATACCTCAAATAATTTGATTAGATATGTGGTCGAGGAGGTCAGAGAAGCAAGGAAAAGTTATTAGGCTATGGACTGGTAGATTCAGTCTTACTAAATTATTGTAATTCAGTATTCGGTTCAGTGTTTTTTTGTAATACAGATTTGTGACCACATCATTAAACAGGTATAACTTTAGACTTCTGTCATTTTATTTTTGTAAATGTTTTAATTAATTTGTTGATACATTTGAGGTATGCATAATGGTCACACTCACCATAGAGATTTTCTATCTGTACCTGATGCAGCTTGATTATTTTTTCCATTCCTTTCCCTTCCTTAAGCTCTCTGCTGTTCATTATAAAAGTTTTATTTCCATTTCTTCTTCTCTTATTCTTGTTCATTTTTGCTTTTTCTTCTTTCAACCTTTTCCTCTCCCTAATTTCCCTTACCATTTGATCATTTAATTATTTTCTCACAATATCTATTATATATTTTGTATCTTGCTCACATTTCACATTTCTTACACTGGAAAAACAATGCTATATTAGGAGGTATGTCCAATTTATTTATTCATTTATCTACTTTTTAATTAATTAATTAATTTTTTGTTGATGATGCCCGGAATCAAACTCAGGACCTTGTCCTTGCCAGGCAAGCACTTTTTCTCCTGAGCTATCTCCTTGGCCCATTGTCCAATTTATTTGACTTTAGATGTAGTCTCAACATGCATGCATTTATCTAGAAATGTCTCATGTTTATCTCTCTTTAGGTGAGTAGCACTCTATTTTAGAAAGAAACTACCTAAATTTGTATCCATCCATTGGATAATAGGCACGTGGGCAGTTTCCAAGACTTTACAATTCCAAAGTGTGTTGCTGTAAATGTAGGCATGCATGTCACTGTGGCAGGATCGGTGGAACAGATCAGAAGATGCACAAGCCAGTCTGAACATATTCAGACACTTTATCTTTGTTTTCTTTTTTGTAGTGGATGCATTTTATTTTGTTTATTTTAAAGAAAAATATTTATAAGCATTAGTCATGATACAGAATTTCACCAAACAACATGATAGGAAGTCAGTGATGGTATTGTATTACATATGGTTGGCTTCAGGTTAGTTGTGCATATTATTACATAAGCGCACAAAATTGGTCTGAAAATTAAAACAAAACAAAATGAAAAAGCATTAGGCCAAGAAGACTGCTTAGTGCCTTAAGTGCCTGCTTGGCAAGCTCAAGGTCCTGAGTTTGAATCCCAGTAGAAAGCAGAAAGAAAAAAAAGCATCAACTGTTTCTTCCAATAAACCAATTGAAATCAGCAGTATTGTCATCCCAGGTATCATATATAACTATACATAATATATGTATATATTTTTCCCTTCCTTCTTTCTTTTCTCCCTCCCCTCATCCTACTTGTTTGGACCCTTTGAGCAGTTTCTTTCTCTTTCACAGTGTCTACATTTTAGACTTTTTACTCTTTCAGAAACTTATACTAGGGAGATAGTATGATGTTTGTACATATGGGTGTGATTTATTCCACTTATGAGCTAGTCTCTAGTTGCATTCATTTACCTATGAAAACCACTTTATCTTTGACAAGGGGTCCAAACACCTTTAACTGAAAGAAAGTTTCTTTAATAAATGGTGTTGAAAACTCCTTTTCCATAGGCCAAAGACTAAAACTAGACCCATTACTCTTATCAAGCACTAACCTCAAATAAAAATGGATGAAATAGCTAAATAGTAAAACACAAATATGAATCTGCTGAAACAGTGAATAGGCAGAACTCTTGAAGACATAGGTGTACATACAACTTTGTGGACAAATCTGTGATCACATGGCAAATACTACAAAAACTCAACAAATGGGACCTCATCTACTGAAAAGCTTTTGCACCCTAAAAGAAATCATCAACAGTGTGAAGAGACCACCCACAGAGTGGGAAAAGATTTTAATCTAAAAAAGAACTAAAAAAATCATATCTCCTAAATTTAAAGATCTGATCAAAAAATGGGCATCTAAAATGAATAGACACTTTCCAGATGAAGAAACAGAAATGGTAAACAGATACATGAAAAATGTTCAGTATCACCGCTCACTTGAGAGATGCAAATTAAAACAATACAGAGATTCCATCTCACCACGGAAAGAATAGCTGTTATCAAGAAATCAACCAATAGCAAATGCTGATGGGGCTGTGGAGAGAAAGGAACCCTCTCCACTAATGGTGGGAATGTAGACTGGTGCAACCACTGTGGAAATCTGGGATGATTCTTCAGAAAACTAAAATTAGAGGTTCCATTTAGCCTAGGTGTTCCCCTTCAAGGTATCTTCCTGAAAGAATTAAAAAGTTTTGTACTTTTAGATACTACATGAATATTCTTTTCCCTTAACTACTTAACAGGTTACAATTTAAAATTGGCACAATGAATATGACATATCTAGAATGACAGGTCAGTGATTGACTCGATCAACTTCTAGGGAGACAAGCAAATTGGGCTAGGAGGCCATGAGACTGGTACAGTGAAATTAAATCCAAGAAGATGTGACACACGCTTAGTAGCATGGTGTCAGATACCAGAAGTGCAGTACAAAATTTTACAATGATGTAAAACAACATTGTGCTTTTCAAAAAAGATCTCTTTAATTAATGACACTTAAATGTTGATGTTATTTATCTTTTAGCCCTTCTTTCCTGTATCTATTCTTTTCTTGAATGACTTTTTCATTGTCCTAGAATTGCTTTTTGTATAGTTATTCTGAAGATATTTTGAAGACCTGGTGTTAAAAAAATGGTGTTTGCTCTCTTTCTTAAATACTAATTACTTTCTAAATTAAAATTCACTTTTCCTTAGAACATTGAAGATGAGTTCTTTTATAAGTACCATGGTCAAATTATTTCTGGCTTTTCTTCCTAACTTGTGTTAGCATGTTTTCCTTTAACTTGGAGTTAGAAAATGTAACTTTAAAATTACTTTATTTTTCATTTATCCCTCTTATGCTGTTCTGTGTGAAAACTTGCATTATTTATTGACTGTGAAATTTTCTTTTAGGTCTTTTTGATTATTTCTTCTCTTTTCATTTTCTTTGTTCTTGTAGTCTAGAACTCCATTTACATACTATGCTACAACTCCTAAAGCTATCTCACAGTTCCCAGAATTTCCCCTCTGCAGTACAGACTGGGAATGTTTTTGCTCCCTTAGTAACTGTTTGAAGGCAGTGGATTTGGAAGCAGGTGTGGGTCTCACTGCTTGCTTATACCTGGGCAGTGCACTCTGTAAAAGCTGCCCATTACACTTGCCCCTAGAAAATTGCAATAAGTAGGATTTTTCAAGAACACTTAGCAGAACATTTGTATTACATATGGTTGGCTTCAAGTTAAAGCATTAGTACCAAATGACCAAAAAATTACATGAATTTATTTCTTCATAAAACGACACGAGAAAGCATGTACCTGAATATGTCCTCCACTCCATATTTGCATCTTTCTTATCTAAGATGATAAACTGCCTGAGGTGTTTATACATTCATTTCATATAACAGCTCCTGTTTAATTAATCCTTTTGGGGTAATGATGGCAACTAAGATGTCCAAATCTTGCTGCATACTCTGTCCTTGGCAGGTCAGATAATATTAAAATTGATTATGGTTTGCTTTGGAAGTATAGCGGTATAATTAATCAATTTATCTTGCTTTAAGCCTTTCTCCAAAACTTACAAGTGATTTGAGAAATATATATGTTGTATAGCTTTGTATAAAATGCTGCATTGTTTTTTCAAAAAATCTAGCCATATAAAGTTGTGTGCTCTTAAAGGCAAAGGATTTTAAGCATTCATTTCTATTGTTTTGAAGAAATGTGAGACTTAGAGGACAATGAGTATATTTTTGGTTGCTATAATAAATTACCTGAAGCTGAATACTTAAAAAGAAGAGAGATTTGTTGAGCTCATAGACTTAAAGGCTGAAAACTGAGGATTTGGTAGCTCCCTCAGTGTGTCCTTCAGGGCGGGCCTCCTGGTAGATGGCATTAAGGTACATGCAAGAGGGAGAGACACACGAGGAGGCTAGACTGAAGGGACTCAGGCATCAGACTCACTCTTTTATTGGAGGAGCCACCTGGGGTCCTTCAAGAATACCTATAGTCCATCTTGAGGGTGGCATCCCAGTGACCTGACCACCATGCTAGACCTCATCCCTTCAAGGGTCCTGCACCTCTTGACACTGCCCCAGTGGGGATCAAGGTCATGGCACATAAGTATTTGAAGAACAAGCTGCATCGGCAGCACAGCAAGGTCCCACCAGTAATCTTTAGAGGCTCATGGGGAAAAATAACTACCAACTGCATTCCATTTGTGTGATTATATTTTTGAAAGTTTAGTGGTGACTTCTAGTCCCATATCGCTTAGTCTTAACATTGAACATAGATTGTGTTCAAGGAAATTTCTTATTTCACAATTTCATGAGATGTGTCAATGGAAAAATATCTTGAAAGCACTTACTGAAAAGGTGCCAGGGAAGTTCTGAGCAATGCCAGGAAGATGTGAGTTTCTTAACACATTAGTTTCTCAGCTGTACTGATAATAGGCCTGATGAAGAGATCTAGAGGAGTCAGTTCATCAACCAACCCACTGTCTATTTATCAAATCTGGTGGTTTATGAGGCAGAGTCACCACCATCACCTGCCTTGCTAAAGTTTTATTGGAACACAGCCAAACCCATTTGCCTATGTATTGTCTATGGATACTTTCCCAGGATAGTGGTTGAATTTAATAATCACTATAAAGACCACACGATTTGCAAAGGCTGAAATAGTTATTACTGGCCCTTTATAGAAGATGCTTACTATTTTCTGTTGTTTATTTTTTATTTGTGTCACAGGATCTCCTCGCACAGTTCAAACTCTTAGTGACCCTCCCATCTCAGCCTCCTCAGCCCTGGGATTACAGACATGCACCACCATGTCCACTTTTGGGGCTGGCATGGTACACCTGGGATTTCAGGGCTGGCACAGCAGGGAATGAACTCAGGACCTTGTTCTTGCCGTCCAGGCACTTGGACCTCCAAGCTATATTCCCAGCCCAGTGTTTACTGCTTTCTGCTTTAATATATGGTATTAGTTTCCCTCTTAGATCTACATTTTAATGTCATTATGAAAGTGGCACTGTGCTAGCTTTGAGTGCCCTTCATGTGTCCATGTATGTCATCACTCTAGCTCTTCCCTCCAACGAGATGATATCTCTGTCTTTACACTCATGCTTAAAATCCATGCATTCTTAGGGCCTGGCTCGTATAATACTCCTCCATGTAGTCCTCTACAAGGAAGTGCAGTTCCTGGGCAGATCTGCCCGTGCCCCCGTACATGGAGTTGAGCATTGTGCCTCTACCTTCTTTGTACTTGCTTGACCTACATCGCAGGTTACCTCCAGGTCTCCTTCTCCTCCCAGCTGAATGTGGTTGGAGCAAACATGCAGTGACTAAACGCACTCTATGACTGCTCATGACTATTCCAACAGATGCCCTTCTCACATGACTCTTTCCCTAAACTGGCTCTCCCAGGGGCCTCCAAGCCCAGTTCATGCAGGACACTTCTTCCAGGTCCTGACACTTCCTTCCTTCCTCAGCCTCTACCCAGGGCTTTTTTTTTTCCTCATTCACTGAGTAAATCTGAGCAACACTAGAGAACTTGCACTCGCTAATGTCCCTGCTACTTGCTTTGTCACGGAGCCCTAACCTGATCACTATACTCCAAATGACAACCTCCTACCTTTTACCCCATTTGCATATTCTGTTTCTTGTATCATTTGCCACTCTCTAATAAAATATGTAATTGACTTACTTGAGTGTATTCCACATAGTGTCTCCCTATCTAAAGTCAAAGTTCTTTGTCTCTTGCAATTGTTTGTGTATCCCAAGGTAATATAAAACACTTAGCCCTAGCAAGCGCTCAGGTAGTGTACTGGATGAGTCAAACAGCGATGCTGTCTTCTGTTTTGCAGTCTACTCAATCTTGACTTGCCTTCCTGTTGTTTGAGTGAGTAACTGAAGTCTTTGCCATGCAAATCCATATGTATGCCTTTTTCTGGTTGGTAAATCTATTCATTTTAAATGTGACTAGACAAGTAAAGACACAAAAATAGCAAGCATGTTGGATTATAGTTCCTCACCAGAAACACCTACTCAAAACACTGTTGGAATTTAATATAGTACATTTTAGACATTTTTCACAAGTCACTACTGCATAAAACTGTCACATTGCCTGACTGTGTTGATTTGTCCCCTCCTCATGATGCATCCCATGGGCTATGCCTTACTGATGAGGATGCTCTCTGGGGAGCTCCATGAGTGCAGTGTTGAGATTTCCTCTTACATTTGGGATCAAGGCACTCAGCTGGGAGAAGGGTAGGGCAGAGACCCTAATAGTGAGGTCATATCAAGGGCAAGGATCAGCATTGCTCCTGGGAATTAGGGATACAGTTCATTAGCACTTGCCTGGCAAATGCAAGGTCCTGAGTTACTGATACAAATTGCATTAACTGGAAATATTAAAGCATTCTAAACGTCTTCCTTATTTCTAGAATATTCAGGGAATTTGCTTATTCTTTCTATAAAAACAATGATATGATAAACATTTGCTTAAAAATTATTGGGTCTCAATTTTACTTGAGCCTTGAAAACAATAGTGATTCCTTCTAATGGATACCACTGTAATGTGAATTTTATAAAACAGTGGAAGACTGAAACCTGTTGAGGTGATTTTGATTTTAGATCCTCAGATATGATGCAAAGAGTTAAATACAGTTAAATGCTTATAACAGGAGCTCTGCAGTTAATGGCATAACAATTTTTTTAGTAACGTGCACTTTCCTTAAACATAAAAGGTGAAACACACACACACACACACACACACACACACACACACTGCTCAGGTGTTCCTCTGAAAAGGTAACACAATGGAAACTGAAACTTTTTCAGTGGATGACTGACATCCATTTGGCATTCTATTTATATTCTAAGAAAGGAATTAAATGAATTTCAGCCATTTCATTCCATTAGCTGTTAATTAGCTTTCTGTTTCTGTAACATATACCACAACCTCTTTATAAAGAGGAAGACCTTGTCCATGCTTCCAGTTTGAGAGTAAGTCTGAGTCACTGATTTCTGGTCCCTGCAGAGAGGTGGCACAGAGGACCTGAAGGACAGGGCCAAGCAGAGCTCCTCATCCTATTGCCTGGGGGAACAATAGAGAAAGACCAGGTCTGGCCCCCTCAGAGGACACACCCCATCACTAGAAGACCTGTTAATGGGCTACAAACTTCCACTGCCTTGCAGTAGTGCTGCCACAGGGAAGTGCGTTGGACACACAGGCCTGTCGGGCACATTTCACATCCACATGCTAGCAAGGCATTTTATCAGTCTGATGAGCAAATGTCTGTAAAATGACATGCATTTTATTGTGCATCAGGAGGTGTAAACGATCTGCTTTTAAACTGTTAGGATAGATATACAGCTACTTTCTCTTAATTCAATGAATAGAAAGATTTGTTCTAGTAGTGTTTGTGGGCATGATATCATGTCTGCATCTTACATAATGAATAACCACTAAGGCAACAATATGCAATCTATTAATTATTGAAACTGTCCTACTAATCAGTTTTAAAACTGTCTCATTGCTATTTGGTTCTCAATAAAATTATAAAAAAAATAAACTGTCAGAAGATCCACTTTTACTTTTTCATAGCGATAAGTCCTAAGGCTTCACCTGAGCTTTTCAAACACAGAGTTGGAAAAATTTCTTATACCTTCTCTCTTCTTACCCAGCCTGACAATTTAGTGGGATTCTATCTGAAGGCAAAAAACAACAAGGCTGGCGGAGCCCAGTGGTAGAGCCCTTGACTGCTAGAGCACACGATCCTGGGTTCAGTCCCCAGTACCACATTTTAAAAACTTGCCACTCGTATTATTCAGTCCCAAGCCAATAAATACTATGCTTTTGGAATCTTGCAATTTGTTGTACTATAACTAAAAATGACATAGGTAATTTAAGAGGTTTTGAAATTTGAAGCACTAAGGTAATATAGACAGAGAATGAATATAAAATGAGAGTAATAAGGAATGTGATTTTATGATGTTAAATTACTAGTTGATAATATCTTGGTTATTTTTCTGGTTGATGAGACACAACTCCCGACACGCACAACTCAAAGGAAGAAATGCTTATTTTTGCTCACAATGTGCAGAAGTTGCAGTCCATTACTGGCTGACTCCAAGGCAGGGAGGATTTGCAGAGGAGAATCTGCTCATGGTGAAGTGGCACAAAGCAGAGAAGACTCAATGGAGGACAGAAGGAGACAGACATGTACATGCCACAGCCCTGGGCCCCCTCCTCTGCCCAGGCTTTCCCTCTTACATTATGTTTCCTGTGATTTCATCTATGGACTGATTTGGTGATGCAGATCAGCAGCCAGCATTATCACCTCCTCATCTATGAACTCGGGAGACCTCGAGGGGCGTGTATATTGAAACCGTAATTTACATCATCTATAACAGGAGGATTTGATTTAATATATTCATGTGGGGAAAATTTTTAGTGGACACAACATTGATATATCTTAATGGCAAGTCATGGTGGCACACATTTATAATCCAAGAGCTCAGAAGATGGAGGCAGGAGGATCTCTGTGAGTTCGAGACCATTCTAGTCTACAAAATGAAGTCAAGGCCAGCCTGATCTACATGGCAAAACCCTGTCCCCCCCAAAAAAAAATCACAAAGTGTGTGTGTATGTGTTTCTGTGTATATGCATATATATATGCATATATATATATATATATATATATATATATATATATATATGGAGATATGGAGATAGATAGACAGATAGGAAACAGATGTTTTCCAAGTGGATGGTGGAATAGAAATGCACAGAGACAGGAAGAAGAGAAGGGGAAGGGAATAGATGAAAAGAACTGAAAATATTAAAATTGAGTTGCTGCAAATGAGGAAGGGCACCCAGAGTTGGAAGGAGCAGGTGTGCATAGCAGGGGTTGAGAAGTCGGCTGTGTGTCCTTGCACCAGCTATCCTGGCAAATGTGATCACTATGCACTGCCAAAATTCACTATAAAAACATGTGACCACTGCAGTTAGAAGTTAGGGTGTCCACCAGCACTTATATGAGTCTTAAGAATTTGGATTCATATAGGTTTCAATAATATGGCTCCAGAAGACTGGCGATACAGCTCAGTGGACTAAGCACTTGCTTAGGTAAGCGCAGGGGCCAGGGTTCCATCCTTGGCACTGCATGCGGCTCTGGGTCCCACCCCTGGGCACACTGAGCTGGCCATGGAGTTCAGCTGTGATGGTGCATGCCTATAATCCCAGCAGGAAGAAGGCAGAAATCAGGATGATCACTACAAGTCCCAGCTGGATAGTGAGACCCTGCGCGCGCGCGCACACACACACACACACACACACACACACACACACACACACAGGAACGTTACAAAACAATATGGCTCCAGAATTTATTTATTCAGAAATAATATAATGTAAATTTCTTGGTTTTTGTAATTAGGTGAACTTGGCCTCCAACTATGGTTGCTATATGCTTGTGAGACTGAGCAGCTGGCCCAAGTGCTACTAATTTTTCAGGCCTGTCATAAGGATTATATGTGTTCTATATAGTAAGAAACTAATCTAGCACCCATTAGTAAGTGTTCCGGGCTGGGGAGGTAGCTCAGCAGTCTAAGCTCCTGCCTGGCAAGTGCAAGGACCTGTGTGTGACCTCTGGTACCACATGCCATGCCTGCCCCCAAACCCCAGGCCAGCTGTGCCAGTCACCAAATCTTGGCATGGTGGATCATGCTTATAGTCCCAGTGTCAGGGAGGCTGAGACAGGAGGATCACTACGAGTCTGAGCTGCGTAGCAAGAGACACTTTACCAAATAAATAAATAAATAGTTAAAAAAAAAAGAATTTAAAAAGTAGGTGCTCAGTTGTCAGTGAGCTCCGCTTGTCCATCTTGCAATGCACTGGAGATTTTTCATGCCTTGTCCTTCCTCTGGATTGTGGTGTAGGTGACGTTTTCTGGCTGGCTGGCAGATGGAAACCCATGGTGGTCACCAGCTTTTCTTTAGTACTTACGGAATTTACCCTGGTGCTGAGAACTTTGGTAAGAAACAGTACAAAAACAGCACATGAAGTGGAATATGTGCTTTTATTTGAAAGGTCACTTGGATTTCAGATACTTCACAACAAGCTGTGTGGATTCTTCTCTAAAACTTTGGGACACTGGAGATGTCTGTTCTCATTTGAAACTAAATAGAATGCTTTAAAAATGGGATTGCCAGCCTCGTTGTGCTCTTTACACCATCATCAATGTATTGTGCTAAGCTCAGTCCATTTGTTCTCAAATGCCAATGTACTACATAGCACATGGTGTAGTCTAGGAGGACAGAATCCAGGAACACCTTAAGCTTCTCAGTGGAAAGCACAGACCCTTCTTAGCTGGGGTGTGAGCTGACAGTGGTCTCTGAAACTATAAAAGTTTAGTAACACAAAAGAGTCATGTTTAAGCATCAAAATAGAATTTTTCATTTCTGTATTTAGGACAGAGTTTACAGGGTGTACAGGGCCTCACTAGTAGACTGGACTAGTAATGATTCTCCTTTTTTCAGCCTCACAATTGCTGAGATTACAGGTTCCCACCACCATGCCCCATCTCAATCTCGATCTCAGTGCACCCTTGGGGCGGGGCCAGCATGACACACAGGGAATTGAATCCCAGCTGCTGTGCTCTGCCTAAGCAGATGCTTTAGTCTGCTGAGCTATCAGGCCTGGCCCAAATGGGAAATTTTTAAAATGTATTTAGTATAGGGTCTTACTACATAGATGAGACTTGTAGTGATCCTCCTGTGCTCAGTGTCCCAAATGCTGGGATTGCAGGTGTGCACCACCATGCCCAGTCTCAATCATAGGGCATGCCTGGGATGGAACCCAGCTCCTGCCAAAATGGGAATTTCTAAGACAAATGATTTTCCTAAATCACCAAGAAAATGTACAATATGAATGAATGGCTCTTAGGATAGTGTATCTAGTTGGTTCTATTTTTAGCCAAGGGCTGGGAGATGGCTGAGTGGAATAAGTGCTTCCCTGGCAAGTGCAAGGGGCTGAGTTCAATCCCCAGCTCCACCAAAAAAAACCAAAAAAAACAAAAAAATGTATATATTTTTAGCCAATTTCTCCAAATGATATTAGTATTATTAATATTCATATTGATATCCCTTTTAATGAATATTACTAATTTATTCTGTGCAAAATGTATGAGCTTATTAAAGTAGAAGAATGAGAGAATTTCAAAGATAATAGAAAATATTTAGTGCTGATATTAGCATATATGTAAATTACTAACATATATATATATATACACTGTTAAGTTATTGTCACTGACATTTACCTGGAGAAGTGTGAACTGAAGAATCATGTGTGTAGTAGAATACATTACAGGTGGGTTGAAAAGAAAATCAAAATAATCTTAGGTTTGTTCATTTTAAGTTATCCTGTCTGATTGTGAAATGACAGTAATTTTCCTTTCTGAAAACATGATAAAATATTATTTTCCCACTAACTTTTGAACTAAAAATATTTTACCATCTTGTCTGTGATTATGTTTTTCAGAAGCCATCTTTGCGGAGTACTTCCTTCCAGTGCTACTTGTGTTTTCTTCTAAACAGTCATTTAATAACTGAAGCTGGCATTCACGTCTTTGTTTGGGGGTAATTTCATCTTCAGACCTAAGTACTATTGACTAAATGGGGATGGTGGTTTTTCTTGATGTCTTCTCTGAAACTGATGATAGATCTAGGCCCCCGTCTGTAGGTGCTCGCTGTTAGGGGTAGAACAGGGCCAGGCTGTGGAGGCTCAGGAGAAGTGCGGTACATGCTTCTGCCATCTTGGCAGTCCTACAGCGAGTATTCTGTCCCTCCAACACCTTGGGCCTCGCGGTAGTTCCCTAAACTTGAAAACATATCACTTATTGATATCCTTCCTGTTTGCACAGCAGTAAGAAGCAGATATTTGGAATTTGCTTGTGTGACTCTTTAGTTGGCCTTCATGCTGATTTCTGTCATTGTTTGATTGCATCTTCATTCCATGGAAAGGATTTCTGTTCAGTGAGCCCTTCTGTTTCTCCTCCAGAGAAGTGCTCATATTCTTTCAGGCCTGTTAGCTTTTTTTTTTTTTCTTAGATACAGCTACTGTACTGCACCAAATAGGTCCAAAGCACCTAATTGTTTGTTATGTAATCTGTCCCCAGTTCATTCTCTCTACTGTTCCCTTCACAGTATGGGGGAACCCTAGATTTATGCAGGGAACTCTGCCTCATAGGACAGATGAGCATTGACCCTCATGCTTCTGTGAGAATCGCCAGGTAGTGAGGACCTTCCCTGAGGCTCTAGGACTCATCCACAGCCACTTTTCTCTGGTCTGGGTATTAAATTTCAATTTTTTACCCAAGTAACCATGTGATCCTTCAGCCTGGATTGAGCTGAGGCTTATTGCATGCATGAAGAAAGCTGCTGAAAGCATGGGTGTGGCAACAGCACCACAGCACAGAAGAGGCACAGTGCAGCCACCCCGAAAGGAGCAGCTTCGGTCACATCATGTCATGAATGCAATTGTGGCTTGTGTTCCGATCTGCATCTACTTGAATAGGCTTCAACATCTCACGAAAGCTCCATTTAAAGAAAACTAGTTCACATGTTATAAACATTAAATGACCACTACCACCCATTCGACATTCTTTCTCTTTCGTGTGATAAATGGCACCATGTTGCTTATAAATTATGCCTCTACTTAGGCTTTTCTCCAATCCTTGAGGTGGGACAGTCAACCTGAAGTGTCAAGTTATAGTTGCCTTTCTAGTCATTGCTAAGGCTGTCAATTCTCAAAGTCAAGAATGACGCTGACCTTTTTTACTCATTAAGATAAGAAATAGCTTGATTGCTTTATTGTAGTCAACAAGAGAGCATGATGCTCATTCCAAGTGGCTTATTCTGTGGTTTTCTTTCAGCTGCATCAGTGCAGGTCTTCCTAAAACAGAAGCCAATTGGCATGATGTAATACATGACTTGAAAAGAATTGAAAATCTTATTCAAGTAAGTACTCATTTTTTCATAAAATAGCAGGTGTAATTGCTGTGCAGTATATATCTCCTTATGTTTTCCTGTTATCTTGTTTTCCTTAATGAAATCTCACTGAAAACAATATTTTTGTAGAAATGTATAAACTCTGTAAAACTTCAAAAGAAATAATCTCTATTGGGACCGTGAGATGTCTCAGTGGACTAAGCACTTGTTCTGACAAGCACAGGGAAAAAGGTTCGATCCCTGGTCCTGCATGCCACACTGACCCTGCCCCTGGGACATGCTGAGCTGGCAACCAGGTCCAGGCATGGTAGTACACACTTGTAATCCCAGTGCTGGGGCGGCTGAAAACAGGAGGATCACTATGAGTCCGAGCTGTGTAGTGAGACCCTGTACCAAATGCATAAATGAAATAAAAAAATAATCCCTATAGTTTTCTTATTCAAATTTTTGTTACATTTTCATTTGTAATTGGCTCAGTTTAAAGAGCTACAATTTCCACAGGTCAGAGAGACTTCCTTTGCCAGTTTAGAGAAAATGAGAGGGTTGTTAGTACCCACCGTGGAGCCAGAGTAAACCTAAGGCTGGGATGGATATCTTCTCTTGGCCTGGAGACCCCTGTGGCCCACCAAGAGTTAGCAGATGGCCTGACAGAGCCAGCAAGGAGCGCAGAGTGGGGGCTGCACTCCCAGTGGTGGCCTGAAGGTAAAATCTAAGCTTCCGATCCTCTACCTTAGGAACTGGGCCACCTGCCTGGAGAGGTGCCTTCCTCCCCAATAGGTGGCATCAAAAGGGTCAGTGAGGACACCAGTGATAGCACCTAAAAAGGTTCTGAAAACTTCGCTGCCATTGGAATCGCAGCCCAGAAAAGTATGTCAGAACTACATGCTGAATTTCAACAGCACATTTTAAATGCAAGATAAAACAAAGATTTAAATGGAACCTGAGTTTCTTAACATAACAGCTATAATTCCATGGTGAACACTGCATGTCATACTCAGATAGGAGAGTCAGCATCAAGTCAGATCACAAAACCAAATTTTTTTTTGACATGGTTTTGAAAACAGCCATTATAACAATACTTCTGAAAAGCAATGATATCCTTGAAGCAAACAAACAAACAAAAAAGGAGAATGCCTTAACAAAGAAGTAAAAAAAAAACCCAGAAGAAGCCAAGTGTGGTGGCATGCAACTATAATCCCAGACTCAGGAGGACCCGGCAGGATGATCATTGCCAGTTTGAAGCCAACCTTGACTGTATAGTGAGTTCAAGTCCAGCCTGCACTACATGGTGAGACTGTCTCTAAAAAAGAAAAGAAAGAGAGAGAGAGAGATGGAGAGAAGGAAAGGAAAGGAAAGGAAAGGAAAGGAAAGGAAAGGAAAGGAAAGGAAAGGAAAGGAAAGGAAAGGAATGGAAAGGAAAAAAATGGAAGTGAAATGCAAAGAAAACTGGACAGGCACATTAGCAGGATTACTATAACAGAGGAAAGAAAGTCAACCTGAATATACAATGCAACATAGAAACCTGAGGGACAAAATAGTACTCAGGGATCCCAGGAATAATCAAAGGAGATCCATCATTCTTATACTAGTTATTTGAGAAAACATGATCATTAATATAGATGATGAAATTTTAAACAAAAGAGAAGGAAAAATCAATGAAACATAAAACTTGTTATCTGGAAAAGTAAAACTGATAACGCTCTAATAAAATTGAGAAGAGAAAAGCCTTGTCCTATCAACATCGCCAATGGGAGGGGCTATCTTTACAGAATCTTCAGTTATTGAAAGGCTTCTAAAAGTGGCAGTCAGATATCTCAGCGGACTAAAGCTCCTGCTTAGGTGGAGCTCAGTGGCCGGGTTCGATCCCTGGCTCACTGCGCCTGCCTGCCCCCAGGTGTGCTGAGATGATGATTAAGAATGGGCCCGGCAGCACGCTTGGGAGGCTGAGGACAGGAGGATCTCTATGAGCCCGGTCTATATAGTGAGACCCTGTAGACTCTGTCCTCAATACACTTTTAAAAAAGAGACCAGTCAAAAAAATCATGAAGAATTTTATGCTCACAACTCCTTTCTCAAGAGATGACTCTTAACCCCCTTCCCCAAATGCCCACATGGAAGCCTAACTGCCAGGATCTCAGAATGTAATTGTATTTTCAGATCAGGTCTTTAAAGAGCTAATAAAGCTAAAATGAAGCAATTTGGACAGATTCTAGCCCAGTATGACTGACATCCTGAGGAGAAGGATTACTTTTGGAAGTCTAGCCAAACCAATAAAGAACAAAACACATGAAGACAGTAGCATAAGCAGAAATTGTGCAGGCTGGAAGAAAATATAGAAATATTCTCAACTTGTCTTCACAAAGAGTATCAAAATGTTTATATTTAGTGGACACAAATTGAAGCCACAATGATTGATCATTTTATAGTGTCCAAAATAAACATAGTGATGATGGACAAATAAATATAAATGAAATATAATTTTTTTAAATCTTTTTAATATTTATTTATTTGGTACAGGGCCTCACTATGTAGCTCTGACTTGTAGTGATCCTCTTGTCTCACCCGTCCCAGGGCTGGAATTACAGGATTGCAGGCATGCGCCACGATGGCCAGTCTCGGTGGCTGGCTCAGCTTCTTGGGGACAGGGCCAGCATAGCATGTGATGCCAGGGATCAAACCCAGGTCCTTGATCTTGCCAGGCAGGCATTTAGATAGACAAGCTAGCTTCCTGGCCCATGAAATATAAATTAGCTAAATAAAATGCAAATATGAAAATAGTGATGGTGCTGAAAAGGATATAGAGAAGCTGGGTCAATCACACATGGCTGATGAGTGTGTAGAATGTTCCACCCATTCTATGAAATTGTTTTTCAGTTTCCTGTAACATGAAATTTGTCACATGATCCAACAATGTTGATTCACGAACTTATCCCAGATAGGTGAGAGTTTATGTTAATACAAATATACAGATGTCTATAGACACTCATCATTCATAATTTCCAAAAGTTAGAAGCTACCCAAATATACATCAGTATGTGAATAGTTTAAAAAAACTTTGATATATCATATCATAAAATATTATTCAGAAATGAAAAGGAACAAACTAGAGATCCTGGAAGCAAGTTAGGTTCATGTCCAGTGTATTATGCTGAATGTCAAATGGCTTAATTGTGAATTAATCCAGTCTTAATTGTGCCACATTCACAAAATGGAATGGTATTCAGTGATTAAAAAGAAGTGAACCACCAAGCTACGAACCGATGGAAACAGAGAAACTTGGGAAGCATACAAGGGAGAGTAGCATGCAGTGAATGTTTAGATTTTCACAAAATTATTGCAGTAAAGGATGCATTGCTGTTAATTTCCTAAAAAAATAACCTACACTTTGAATGCACTTCATGCATTATCTTTTCTACCTTCTGAGCAGTTCTGAAAGTTCTTTTGTAAGTGCCTTTAAAGGTCTGATCAAAATTGTGGTAAATGGTGCTGCTGAGTATCACCCATTGGGAAGGTGACATGCCTTGTGAAGACGCACAGCTGTTTCCTTGCCTGCCTTAGTCATGCTTACAGGTCTTTACCATGTGACTTCTGGTTTTCCCAGAAGTTAGAATGACCAGGAAAAGTAAATGTTCTGGCCTTTCAGGGTGTGAAGGCAGTCATGACAATGCAAGTCAAGATACTGAGAAGGAAGGACCTCTAGAATTGCTTCAGAAAGTGGCAGGCAAGATGTGAGAAGTATGTTGGAAGCAGAGGTGGGAGATTGATCGTATCTTGAGGGGAATTAACTACAGTATGTCTTTTACAGCAATACATTTTTAAAAATTTAAGCACACTTTTTATTCTACATTGTATTGCTAAATGACACAAGATTGTGCAAAAAATGCATATTTACATGATTCTGACTATATGATAACTTGGAAAGAAACAAAACTATGAAGATGATAGGAGTATGAGTCTTTGCAGGGGTTATGAAGGATTGAGAGATGAATAGGGATAATTTTTACAGCAGTACAGCTACTGTGAATCATACTATTATAATGGAAACATGTCATCGTATATCTTTAGAAGAAAAGCATATAAGTTAATTATCTTCATGATTTTGAAGTTCTGTCCATGATCAGGTGAACCATTGATTTCAGGCTTCTGGTGAGAGTCCCAGTGGCAGTGATAGGCCAGATTGCTCACCTCATGGCCAGGAAACAAAAGAGGAAAAGAAAGGGCAAGTATCCCATAATGCCTTTAGAAGGCACCAGCCAGTGATGTGTGTGTGTGACTTCCCTGAGGCTTCCTTCCGAAGTTTCCACCACTTTCCAATATTGCCATCTGGAGGACTAAGCACATAGCACATAGACATTTGGGTGACCTTAAGCCGCTAAACTAGAACTTCACCGCTGGGGGAATTTGAGAAGGGTACTTTCTCTTTCGAATGGATATGTCTAAAATTATCTCAGAATTAAAAATATAAATTGCATAGCTTTGTTTTCTGTTTCCAGTGAGTTGTTTATATAGAAAGCAAGGCACAGCTTTTGATGTTATCTAATTTTGTTTCATTTCAGTCTATACATATTGATGCTACTTTATACACTGAGAGTGATGTCCATGTAAGTATAATTTTTTTTTAATTTCTTGAGAAAAAATTGCAATGAAACAGTTTCAAAACCAGTTGGTAGGAGAGTTACAACAATTAATACATTCAATATTGTTGTCTTTGTAGTAGTCATTCATAGTACAGGATAAACATTATTAGTACAGATTTCTTACTGAATTAAGAAAAATAGCTATATATTTATCCTAAGTTTTTTTTTCAAAATTTCTACTTTTCTGATTTTCACAAGCCTAAGAAGCATGATTCATAACTTCTCTGATTCATAAGCATGGTTCATAAAATGAAATCTAATTTTTGGTGTCTTCTTAAATGATCAATGTATTTTCTAAGTGATGGTTGAAGTTGTGTGGTTGGGAAGCAAAAAGCTCCAGGGATTCTATCTTTTTTAACAGTGCAAAATCAAAATATGAAGATGGCTTTTATATCAATGTCAAAAAAATATATTGAACATTTTTGTGATGTAGTTAGATCATGATGCAATTAGATGCTAGAGTCGGATTAACTGATTCAATTTAAAAGTATCCAACATATCAGTTGTCTCCAGTGCTGTGGTGTGCCATCGTCTCTAATCATATTTTCTACAGACTGCTTAAGGGCATCCATGTTCTTTAGTTTGCATGGATCTCTACATTTGTCAGAAAATCTGTCTTAAGTATTCTCTGAGAGAATAGAAACATAATCCAAAAAGTTTACCAGAATTAAAATGATGAACTAGTCTTATTAATACACTGACATTGCCTGAGGCTTGTAGGATTTGGGTCACATTGCTAGTCCATTCCCTTTGGATTATTATGAAAACCAAGAAAAGACCCTCGACTGCATTGCCTGGACAACAAACTGTGTTGTAGAAGTTTAGAACAATCCTCTCTTTGTTATTCCTCAAATGGGCCTTTTCTAAAATAGAAATTGTGCTCCACTAACATTATTCAACAGTAGGAACAGTCTCTAGCCAGGAAGTAGGACAAGCAGACACTCCTCTCCCACGTGGGTAATGTGACTGCACATGGAAATTTTCTTCCCCTTCTGGCTTCAGCAAGCTTTCTGATTTTGCTTCTGTTGTTGTTCTCAGAAAACAATCAGGAACCAATATCATTGAACATCTTGAGCTAACTTTTTTGCAAAGGAGAGAAACTTTCAGCTCATGTGCTTAAAAAATAATTTGAGACTGAAACTTAAACAGTGCCACAATGCTCTTCTACCTGTGGTAGAAGTCACCAAACATTTTATAACCCCAGCTTTATGATTTTCAAAAGGATCTAGCTGTCAAGCCTGAGCATTCGCAGTGGAAAGGAGGGAGCATTACCAGTGCAGGCTCATGGAGGTGGCCCTTCGTCCACTCATCCATGGAGGTGGAGGCACTGTTATGTGGCTGTACGCTGCCAGGCAGTGTGCCAGATGTTGGGGACCTAAAATAAAAAATGAGTAAGTCCTAGTCAAGTCCCCATTAGAAGTTCTCTTTTTTTGAACTGTAGGTTTTTGTTAATAATTATTGTAAGAAATGTGTGTTTGTGGTACTTCAAAGGTCCCTTTCTAATTTGGCAAACCTTTGAGGAGCCACCACTCCTGCTTTGATTTTTTTTTTTCATAAAACCCTTAGAATCCTTCTGCTTCTGAAACTTTGGAAATTACAATAAGAGTCTTTGTTGCAGTTCCTACTGTTTATACCGTTATAAATCTGATGCTTAAAAACTTCTTACAAGTTCACTCTGGGTACTAATGTTTTGATAGTCAAAGGCCAGTGGTGCCAACCTTTCTACAGGGCAGCTGTTAGCACAGAGAGCCATTACTTTTCATGTTTCCTGGTTTTATGTTCTTTTGTCTGTACAGTAGCACCATTGTTTGTGCTTCTCTGTTGGCTTGTTTGGTTTTGATTTCAAAGCCAAAAATCTAAAAAAGCATTTCAAAGCTATTTATTCTGTAAAATGTGTATACCTATAAAATATTTGGTCCATTGTTACAAAATGAAATTATATCAGTGTGAATGTGAATAATAGAAAACTAGGATTTTTCAGGATCTTTGTAACTCTCACTTTTAGCCCAATTGCAAAATTACGGCAATGAAGTGCTTTCTTCTGGAGTTGCGGGTCATTTTACACGAGTCCAGAAATGAGGTCATTCATAAAACAATAACCAACTTGATCATCCTGGCAAATAGCAGTTTATCTTCTAATGGGGTGAGTTTTCAAGTCTTCATGCAGAAATATATTTGATGTTCATCGCTTGACTAGGAAAAACCATTAATATAAGTAAAGTCTCCTTTGATGCACTCAGGAGAGAATTCAGTGCCATCCAAGACTGTTGAGGTCTGACACAAGATGTAGTGGTAAAGAATTTCACTGCACTGTGACAACTGAGATGAGTCACTTAATTTCTTTGCCTTTCTGTCTGACAGGATTATTTTCAAGATCAAACAAAACAGCCCTCCATGAAATGTATGACAGCAGCTGGCACACTGTGTGTGCTTGATAAGTACTGGCGAACCTGAATTCCAAGTACTTAATGGATATAAAATCTAATTTTGATTTTACAATTTGGATTTCACATCACTGGCACGCACACACTCCTAAACTGTTCATTGATTTATTTGGTAAACAGGCATTGGATGGATAATGCCAGGCATTGTGCTTCAGTGTTAGAGCTAAGGTGGTGAACCAGACAGACAGGTGTGGTGGATGAGCCTTAATTACATAATCAAGAATTTATGAGTGGCCCACATTTATTGAGTTATGACTGTGCCAGACACCCTTCTACAGGCTGCTAATTGGTAATTCTTTTAATCCTCACAATATATCTGTCAGACCATTACTCATATTTCTTTTCTTTTTAAATGTGGTGGTCCTTATTTCTGTTTGAAAGTTGAAGAAATTGGAGCACTGAGAACTTGAAGCACTTGCTATAGTTCATGTAGCTTGGTGAAATGGGAGCTGGGTTTCTACCCAACTAGTATCCCTCCAAAATCTGCTCTTTCATCTATGGAAAAGATAAATGCTGAGCTAGGACAGTAATGAAACAAATTAATAGTATGAGTAGAATTTGAGGCATTCCAGGCAGCATGCACAGTAGAGGGCTCCTTCTAAGAACTCCTGAGGTGAGCCAACAGACTTTTCATTGTCCTGAAGTACAAAGAATTGTGGCTTTCAGGGCAAAACCATGCTGGTCAAAGCAAGGTGGATGGAACAAAATTTTAGAAACAGAGAAGGCATAATAAAATTAGTACATTTAACAAGTATCTTTTAGCCCTCAGGATAGAATAAAAAAGTAAAAAACTAAAGGAAACATGAAGCCTATGTTTTATGACCTTTGATCTTAAGGAGGGAAAAGTATAAATCAAGGAAGCAGCAAACAAATGAGTAACAAGCCAGTTATTGGTATTTAGTCCAGCAGCACAAAGAAAGCAGATAAAAGAGACAGAGGCTCTATTGTAGAGAAGATTATAAGCTGCCATTGATAAAGATATGTATGTCTAAACCTGTAGGATGGCCCAGAAAACAAGTTCAGGCAGAGCTGAGGGAAAGAGCAGTGACACCAGCTGGTGTGGCTGGTCACCTTGGATTTCCCTCAAACTACCAGCCTATCTTATATCTCAACTTACATGTCAGCTTCTCAGTGATGTCACCTCTCACTGGGAAAACTTGGGAGCATACCCAGTGATAGCCTCCCTCATCATGGTGTGCTCTGCCAGGGTACTCGAGTGAACAGCCAGGACCTCACAGCCACAAGACTCGGCTGTGAAGAGTTTGACTTGAGTGTGTTGACTGAGATGAGTCACCCAACATCTTTGTGATTTTCAGAATCAAACAAAACAGCGCTACGTGAAATGCACGACAGTGCCTGGCATGCTGTGCATGCTTAATAAACATTAGTGGATCTGAACTCCGAGTGCTTCGTGGATATAAAATCTAATGTTGATGATTTGCTAGCCGTCATGATTCAGATGATCTCTAAAAATTTAGTTTTTCCTGATTTGTGCATTAGGAATGTTCTAGTCATCCACAAAATCCAGTTTGAATTACATTTGTTCACCTGTGGATTCTACCCAAGTGGATCAACCCACTTCATAAGAATTGAGTGGTTTTTGTGTTCCAAGCCCCATGTGTAATGATAGGGAAATAACAAGAAATGACCTCTCCCTTAAGGAGTGTTGAGAGGTTAAGAGTGTGAAAAAGGGTAGAATTCCATCACATGAATGTAATGCACGAGGTGCCATAAGAATAGGTCCAAACAAGGAGCTGAGGATCTAGAAAGGGAACAGAAATTCGGCCCTAGGAGTTGTGCTCAAGGGTGGGGCTTTTTGGAAGTGGCTGGAGCTAGGGAGTGTGAGTATAAATAAAGGGTGTGTGACAACTGGGATAGTCCCCTAGCTCTAGGTGTGAATAAATACGCTTACTAAAGAGGGACATCCCACCAATGGTGTGGCTGGCACTAATGAGTAGATTTATAAGCTGTATGAAATGTAAAGAGAGAGAAAAAGCCAGGCTTTCTGCTTTCTTCCTGCTCTGTCCTGGGCCTGTTCCCCCTCTGAGATGGCTGTCCACCATACTGCCTCTCCTTTAAGCCAGCAAAATATGAACTAAAACAGACTATGAGTGAAAATAAACCATTCCTCCTTTCACTTCCAGTGTGAGGTATCTCTTGGCAACAAAAGCAATGAAGACAGTTTTCATATCAGGAGCAGATGATCAGAAGCCTTCAGAGGTTTCTAAGCAGAAGGTCCATAGTATGATAGACATAGCTTATTTTTGTCAATGGCCTTGATCCCGTATAGGGAAAATAAGCCATATCAACTCTCTTGATTCTCTTTTCTCAGTGTTCCTCTGAACATGATATTGATTTGCCCAAATCTTCATGTCTTAAAACCTGACCATATGGTGCAAATAATATATTCTCATGGAAAAAGCATATTAGACTTGTGAGCCTGACTCTTTTTATTTGGCAGAATGTAACAGAATTTGGATGCAAAGAATGTGAGGACCTGGAGGAAAAAAGCATTGCTGAATTTTTGGAGAGTTTTGTGCACATTGTACAAATGTTCATCAACACATCTTGATGGCAGTTGATCTTCAGAGCTTCTGTTAGTAACAAACCTTGTCCCACTGCTTACAGCCAACAACACACCGCATAGGAAGTGCGTTGCCAACACAAGGGTTTCTAGCAAGAAGTTGATCAGCACGCTGGATCAGATGAAGTCAGAAACAATGTGTTTGTGCCACATAGTTACTATGAACTTTTATGAAACTGTTTTTAATTTATTACTAAATTTTGCATATTTGTAATATAATATAAAACGTTCAATAAAATTATATACCTGTTTTATCAATTAAAATTGCACTGATATTTTATCTCTTACAGGAAAATTGGGGGCATGTTTTTAGAGTTTACATAGTAGGGAACAACCAGCCCTGGAGGCCAAAGATTATTCAGGATCCACTGATTAGCAGAGTTCATTTATTTCTTTTTGTTTTGTTTTTGGTAAAGGGTCTTGCTACACAGCTCAGACTTAAAGTGATCTTCCTGTCTCACCCTCCCTAGTACTAGGATTATAGGTATGAGCTTTCACACCCAGTTTTGATGGCCAGCTTGGCATGGGGCCAGCACAGCATGTAGTACCAGGGATCGAACCAGGATCATTGCACTTCCCCAGCAGATGCTCAGACCACTGATCCATCTCTCTAGCCCTTCTGTACAGTGTGCGGAAGAATTAGCTACCAATGAGAAAAAGAGGAACCATATATGTGCACTCTCTGCTTTACTCTGTAACTTAGCTATTGATATATAAAGGGCTTGTTAGAAAAGAAATATATTACATTACCTGGCATTTAATGTGTACCTGTAAATCCTAAGTGGTGGCAATAAAAAGCACTGAAATGTAGAAAGGTGTATAGGAAATGAAAACCTGCAACCATACTTATATTTCATCTTTCCAAACTACAAGTATTTTATTTTCACAGTCCTGTTTGCTGTAGTAATAGAATTTTTAAAAACATTGATTCATTGTAGTTTGAAAGAAAATGATTGTTGCTGGGTTGGGGAGGTGGCTCAGTGGAATAAGTGTTTCCCTGGCAAGTGCAGAGGCCTGAGTTCAATCTCCAGTTCTGCCAAAAACAAAAAACAAACAAAAAAAGAAAATGTTTGTTTATGATTTTTGCTTATAATTTTTATAAATATTTTCTAATGTTTTGATTATATATTTTAAAATTTGCAAGATTTCTAGTTTTTCTGTTGGTAGAAAGTAAGAATAAGTCATAATTTATTTCTTGATTTTTCCAATCTAATCCTTAGACTAAGGGTAGTTCTTTTCTGACTATTGTAAGGAGAAAAGAACAATAATAATAATATCACCAGTAATAATAATAGTCATATTACCAGCACTATTTTGGTTCTATGAAGCACATGGTGAAATTAAGATTGGAATTTTCTAGCATTCAAATAGAAGTCTTCTAACCTTAGTTACTTAACATCAATAGGTTTAGTTGGCCTTAAGGAATTCCACGGAAGGGTCTGCAACCTTTATCTGTAATGCTCAGGATTGAATCTCAGGCTTTACATTCTCTGGGAAGTTGCTCTGTCACTGAGCTACCCTCCAGCCCTGAGCTACACCTTCTTCACACACATAAGAAACAGAATTTCCAACAGTCTCAATTTTACTTTTTATCCTTGCACGCTTAATACAATCAGTATCTCGTACTTCTCAGTCTGCCCTTCCTGAATTTTCTTCCTTCACACAATCCCAATGACAGTTGCCTGGAAAATACTGTGTTTAAGTCTCACCTAGTACCCTATGTGTTGAAAATATTTACCATGCACTATATATGGAAGAAGAGCACAAAATCAGGCCATGGAGATAGCTCAGTACAGTAAGTGCTTACCTGGAAAGCACAGAGTCCTGAGTTCAATCCCTGGTACTGAAAAAATAATCATACATCAAGTACAAATAATAAAAATGAGGTTTACAGTTAAAGGTGTATTAGTAAATTCTGTTCTTGCATTTTCTTAAGGTCATGAGAGAATATTATCACTCCCCTATTCTGGCAGTAAAGCCAAAGGACTAGAAAGCAGGAGACATGAAAGCATAAGCAGAACGAGTATGTGATTTGTGAACCAAGAGAATTAAAAATCCCAACTACAAGTCCAGACTTATATACTTATTCTTTTTCTTAAAAGAGTGAATTGGATGGAATTGTTTCATCTTGCTGCTATTGCTGTAGTTGTAAAAAGGGGCCATATGTTTTGATATGTTACTATTTATGCCATCAAATTCAGTAAGTCCTATGGTCAAATCAGCATATATAATATGAAAATCAAACAATGTTGCTGTTCTCTCTTCTCTTCCCCACCCAACTCAGAAGTACTAGAGAATATGTTTTTATTCCTTTTGTATTTTATCAGCCTTAGTGTAAGTTCTCCAAAGATATAGGTGAATCATGGGTAACATGTATACATGTCACATGTAAGTATTTTTCCTCAAGGCAATGTCATTTCCATACAGATTTCACTTAGTGTTTCTGAATATGCTGAATGAATTGTTCACATCAAAGAATTTGTTATGCAAGGTAAACTTCAGCTACATTATACCATTATACAATCTTTTAGTCATAACTGTATACTCTATCTGAACCCATATCAAAGTGATGATTAATAAAAATGGTGATTAATAGTCATGCTTTTATTCTATATTTTACTTCAATACTGCATTTTGAGGTAAGCTTTTAGAGGAATTGAAGAGCAAATTGCTCTACAAAAGCAGAATTGAAAATTATACGTTGTGTTTTAACAGTGTTGACTCTTTCAGAAAATCTAATATCTAAAAAAAACCCTACAAGTTGTTTTTGTGCATCGTTGTTACTCAACATTAAGGGTTTTATACCTTTGTTCATATTGGAACCATATTATTGCAAACCTACTGTGTGCAAACATAACAATAGTTTCCAAGGCTATAGCTGTAACTAGGGAGCTACATTCTCAACCCTCATGAAGTTTGCACTCCAGCAAGAGTTGTCAAAAGTGTCATCCAAAGCATCACACACGTGCTCATTCAGCTGTGTCCTTCCTAGGAAGGACACCAGTGAGGTTCAGATGTATCCAAGCTGGCAGAGAGCTCTTTAAGAAGTGATAACAGAGTTTATCTAAGAAATTTGATTAGGAATCATCTGGGGAAGAGCAAAAAGGAGTTGATTGGAAAAAGTATGCCAACCTCTTGAGTTGAAGAGGGAGATGGCATGTTTGTAGAGCTCAAAAACTTTCAGGATGACCAGAAAAGAAAAATGGACCTAGAGGGAAAGCAAGCGTTAGAAATATCTATTGATTTCAGAGCCTCTATTAAAGATTTTGCCACATCCCTCAAAAGAAATATCATTTAAAAATTTTGACAGGCATAAAATATAATAGCGGCATCATTTCTACAGTCAAGGAGAGAGTTGAAATAAAACTCCTTAAACACTAAATCTCAGGTTTTTAAAATTAGTTTTAGTAGCATCCTCTTACATAAGCTTCACCACAGCAGTCATTTAGCAAACTCCTTGCAACCATTGGAGAAACATCAGCAAGCAAGTGCTCATTCACTGTCAACACAGCTGTTTACAACTTGTAAAATTTGAGAAGCTGAAGTCCCAGAATTGATGGGTACGTCCTGTCTTGAGGTCTGTGGACAGTGAAAATTGGTCCATGGCCAAAGTCTTATCACAGGAAAGGCTCCTTGCGAGTAGTTCATTTTCAGCCACTTCTCACTGAGGGCAGTTGGGTGTAAGGAAGGCAAGCTTTCATCAAGAAAAGTGGGGCACAGAGAGGCACAAGTGCAAGAAGACAATGTTCTGTGAGAGATAAGCAAGGCACAGAGGATGTAAAGGCAAGATGTGACAGGGTGAGAAGAGGAAGCTTTGATACAACTGCACCATGCTTAATCAGGAAGGGCTATGCAGAGGCTTAGCTGAAAGCTGATGTGTTTAAGCTGAGGCTGAGAAAGATGACACCATGCAGCATAAGTGACAGCCAAGAGCCTACAGGTGAAATGAGAGGATCCATGCAGTCACCATTTTCCATGACAAGCACCATCTTTCTCAAAGGTTTTTAAAGATCATGGCGATCAGCTGAGTTCAATTTCCTGACTTGAGGTAATAAAGTCAAAACCCCTGATGCGCTCCTAAGGAAGGGCACTGACCCGATGGAAGGGATAACAGTCCTTTTCTATGTTTATGATTCCTTAAAGTTCACCAAGCACCTTTATCTCCATTATGGTATTCGGTAAGAGGTTTTGTCTCCCATGAGCATGGATGAGAAGAGGTTCAGAGCCTTGGAAATATTTTACTTTTGTCACTGGTGTGTAAAAGTGAAAGAGAACAGAAAAGTAACCACCTGATATTTTGCTCAAGTGCAGCTGTGTATTTTTCTATGCCCTATTATCTTTTATGTTTCTTCTTAAATAAGCATGGGCATAATACTTGGGGTGGAAATTATGTTATTTGAGAAATAAAAATAAAGTTTAAACATGTATTTTTATTCCATATTTTGATTTTTTCTTCACACAATTCTATTCTGGTGCTTTGTTTGCTCTATCCAGATGGTAAATGCATCATTAAGTTTATCCATCCTGAATTAATTATCTTTTTATAGTAAAAGAAAATCCTCTCCTTTTGACAAGTAAGATGTTTGTGCTATATTTATGAATAAATAAAAGCAGCTGTTGTACACAGTATTATTAATAGCATTGATGCAAACATTTCATGTGAAAAGAAATCCACTCTTTTCAATATAATGTAAGCTCCTGATATTCCAGAGTTTATTAGAGAGTGAAAAATCATGAACCTATTGTCCACACTGCAGCACATAAAAAATACCATTTCCAGTGAGACACGCACTTTAGGACAGCAGCCATGTGGCAATGTGATGTTAGCTGCTTATTGCCTTTGCTGGTCACTTGGTCCTGTGTCTCAGCCTTTTGTGTGTGGATGGTGGACCAGCAAAGCTTGTTTCTCTGTAAACAAGAAGTTGACAGGCAGTCAGAGACTCAGTCTGAGTGCCACAATGTTGTCTTTACCTGCTTTTCAGTTGTATGACTTTTTGATAGATGATATGGCCATTGTGGAAAAGATTTTTTCTTGGTAGGAGAGTAGATTTGCAAGATATAAGGAGTCTTTTCCCCTTACAAAGATGTCTTTTACTCTCTAAGTCAGAAAAGGCAGGTTGCAGGATCACATGTGCCGAGATGCTGAGGTCATAACCCTCCAGGGCAGACGTCTCTGGGCCAAGACTGTGCCTGTCTGAAGGATCTTGGTTTTCCATGCAACACCGTTTCTCAGCAGAGCTGACTTGTTCCTAAGGATTCACTGCATTTTCTGATTCATCTTTATTTCTGACAATGAACATAAAATGTACTACAGCAATGAGTATTTGCAATCGTTGGAACCAAGGACCAGTGACAAAAGTCTATGGCAAGGCTTCAAGAAACCTCATTTTCTGGAAGACTTGGAAACATGAAACCTGCCTGTGTGATGACCGGCATGGAAACAGGGTTATAGTGCGAAACCAAGATATTCCTCCACAGTCTCAGATGGTCAGATTCAGGATGTTTGGGTCGTGCGGTGCTGCATTCGCTAGCGGGTGAAGCTCTTGGAGAATTCATGATTGAGTGTGCATTTGGGAGTTGCGTCCTAGTTGAAGGCTAGGACAGTGACCTGGCAGAGTGCAGTTGGCCTGAACCCATGTGTCAAGCAAACCTGTCCTTCTTACAGACAGTTTCAGGTTGGGTGTTCTGTCCCAGCTACTAGAAAGTGACTGATACAGTGACTATTTTGCAGCAATTACTGTGTAAGCAATGCCAGTAGTTAAGCTTTCTTCTAAAGAACAAGACTTTTTTTTTCCCCTAAAATTGAAGCTATTGTTCAGATTACCATTTTTCAGTACAAATAATATAATATAATATAATAATATAATATAATACAAGTAATGTAATATTGTTGTAGGCAGCAGAGTTAGATAAAAATATTTTTAGGCAGTCAGGCAAGGCCAGACCCTCGCAAGAAATAATACAGGAAGCAAGATATCTGCAACTCTGGGAGGGACAGAGGTTCCTACTGTGAACCAGACCTAAAGGTCAAACAAATGCTAAAAGAGTAACACTAGGGATTGATATTCTAAATAGGTAGCGATCTCTTAAAATGACCCAAGTGAGTCACTAGCCCAACCCCCAGGGGAAGAGACCCTGTCCCCTATTCATGTCCGCTTACTACAGTGCCCGCTTACCACTTGACTCACTTCCGCATTTGTTCCTGGGCCTAATCAACTTTATCTGAACAATGGTGCTTGTAATCGCATTGGTTGACTATAGTTTTGTCCCACCCCACATCCACCTAAGCGAAACCCCTTCTCTACCTTAGTCCCACGTGGTTTTGCCCTAGTAAAATACCCGGAAAGAGGCAGCTTCCTGGACAACTCACTTGGGCCCTCCTTCTGTCTCTCTTTGACAGAAGCTTTTCTATCCAATAAAGTTTTTTCGTCAACCTCCATTTGTTCCTAAAATTCATTCTTCGGTTTTAGAGAACACGAACTCATCAAGGTCAGGTTGGGAGTTTTACTTATCAATATAATTTACCTGGCACATATTTTTATATATCTTTAATAATTTTGTGTGCTACATGGAAATTCACTTGGTAACACTGGTTGCAAGGTTGACCTGTAAGTCTGAAGGGAGCAGTTCACAGCTGTTTCGAAAGTGTTCTCCATTGTTCATAGCAGCTCTGGGTGTGACTGACACCCAGTTTTCTCTGCTGTGGTCCTGCAGTCTCGTCTAGTAAAATGAGCTATCATAGTGCAGTTATTGGGAAGACAAAAAAACACGAAGCTCCCCTCAAATAGCAGAGCACACTTGGAGGCTTAAGAGTTTTATTAATTTAAATTTCAATGTGAAATAACTTATTTAACAGGATTATATCTTTAACTTTGAAATTTGTTAATGTAGCATATTATGGCAGGAAACTGGGATAGAACAAAACCACTGGAAAGAAGTGGAAAGAAGAAGAAAAAAAAAATGGGAGAAGAAAATGTCACGGTCCCATAACATCATCATTTATTTAAAGATCTTCTGTAAGAGTCATCTCTCAATGATTCCAACCTCTAACCAATGATGGCATCAGAAGACCATGTCTTTAATACATAGACCTCTGGGAGACAGTCAACATCCATACTATATAGCAGAGATAAAACTTAAGTGACTATTAATAAAGTCTACTGTGAAGAAACACATCAAGAGAGAACAAAGGGAGAGAAATTTTTCACATCTACATAATAAGATTTTCTGTTGATTTCTAGGCCTGCATCAGTAGCTCAACTTTTATAAATAAATATCTGCTTGTAGAACAGAGTTCACTTATGCTTTTTCTTTCATGCTTTTGATTTTTTCATTTCCTTGGTCCCGACTCCAAGACTTTTTAACCTAGACTCAGTCTGCACATAACTAGCTAACATATTTATACAGTATTTAGAAAGTTTCTATTTCTATTCAAAATGTAAGTGTGCATATCAGTACACATAGTTCTTTTTATCTATAAGTCTATATTCTTCCTGAGATTCTTAGTAGGTCTTATGAATGCAAAGGGTTTAAGGATGACTATCTAGGAACTTTTCATCTATTCTATTAATAACAAAAGTTCAGGCAGCACTGTATCTTAACGTGCATCTGTACTTGAATGTGCACTATAGGGTCTTGTTCAAATGTAAATTATAACCCAGTAGCTCCCAGAAGACACAATGGTATTGGCCCAAGAGTCACGAGGACACAAAACATACAAACCAAAAAAATGTTTACCATCAGAGAGCACAGGCCTCAGGTATTTCAGGGATCCAGGGCTGTGATAGAAAGGAAACCAGCCAGAGAAAGGTGGGAGCAGATGTGGTGTGGGCCAGATGATACTAGAAAGTCACTTATCAAAGAGTCTATTTTCTAATGTCTGGTGATGTTGACTGGCAGGATTGTTGTGAGTTAAATAAGATGACACTACTGTTCTTGGTGAAGTGCAGAGATCAAATAACTCCTTCTTATCTTCTTCCCTGAAGTGGCTTTGGTTTCTCTTACTCCAGCAAGATGATTATTTAGGAGTTTTGATCAGCATAACTGAAAATTGCCTTAGGTGGAAGACAGGACCAGCATTACATATGCCAAAAACTTCCTTGAAAAAAATTCTCTTCCTCTTAATACTTTCTGCTTCGGAGTAGAAGTAGAATTCTAGCCATTTCTGCCTATTAAATTTCACCAGAAGTCTTCCTAAACAGATTGACTTGTGTCTGGGTACCTCAGGGAACAACGTCTTTCAGGTCACGCCACCGATGCCTTGTGTTGATTCTATGTCAACTTCAACACTTCCTTCTACCAGTTAATAAACTGCTGCCTTCTATATGAGCACTATGTTACTTCTAAATTTTCTTCACTCTTTGCAATTCATTTCCATGCTATTTGGTCTGCTAGACAGACAAAAGCCTGTGCTTACATTAATACTGCTGCTAAATATAACTACTTATATCATTTATACTATTATTAATTTTATGTATGACCTTGACTACACATTTTATCCTTCTTCCATCAGTCAAGAATTGAATTACAGCTTGTAGGTGTCAACTTGAACTGGGAGTTCGAATTCTTTTGAGCATGTCACGGTTATTTGTTCTTGTAGTCTTCTTCATTGACTTTATTAATGAATGATTTCATGGTACCATCATAAAGCCACAAAGGCAGGACTGTTTTGTCACTTCTGTTTTTATTATCAAAATACCAAGGTCATAATAAACATGGAACATGCTTTCCCTTGACCTACAATCTAATTTTCATCAGTGACAGTCTCTGAGCATATGGTAACAGCAAATGTGGAGGGAAAGAGACATCAGTAGTGATTTATAATGTTTCTATTCTTGAATTTGCCACCTCTGTGAATGGATCACCATAAAAATGGAGAAAAAAGAAAGATTGTGGTGTGATTCTTAAAGACTATTAGGCTCAAGGTTACCAGTCAGGCATAATTCTTGTTTAATTTTCCCATTACTATCTAATCCTGTTTATGTCAGGAACACCTTTAATAGAATGTCACTTCAAATCATGGAACTACAAAGACAAGCACTGTAATTTACATTAGCTACAAAAGAATACCATTTCCTCAGGGATCCCTGAGCTAGCAAGAACATTAGGGATAACACATCCTGCTTCTGAGCTCTGAGAAAGCCACAACTATTACTTGAAGTCCCCCAAAAGTGACTCCTGTTTTGAAGGGACATCAGAGTATTCTTTTCTCCTCTTCTAAAGGGGATCCTGGGAGATGCTCCAGGGAAAAAGTTAATACACAATTGTTTAATTTCAGGTTTCTGTCTAAGAGAACTGAATTGGGCACATCATATACACGTCACTTCTTCAGTACAGGCATTTGTATGACCACTAGGGCCTATGAATGCCTTTGATGAGTTGGGTAACTCCATGAAAAGAATTTCACAAGTGCTCAGCTGCCTAGATATCATTGAAGAAGTCCATAGCAGTATCTGAAATACAACAGGACCTAATATTTGCATGTGGTTGGCCTTGGACAGGTAGAGACAGAACAGAGCAACATAGTTTGGTACAATTTTATGTGCCGTAGCTCAGAGCTTTTCAGATTTCAAAGCTTGTTTGGCCAGAGCCTAAGTAGAACAGGTGGGAAGTGAAGAAGGACAGGCACACTGGGAAGACTCATCTGATAAAAGACTAAAAGACTCCTGCAGGATGTGGTCACGGGATAGAGGTTGACTTATCCCATGTTTTTCTACTTTCTTGAGGCATTATGACATAATTTTTGGCTGTCCCATTTGTAAGTTTCCTTCTGTCTATTAACAACTCATAGGACATTTTAGAACATGGGTTAGACCCCTAAGCACAGAAATCTGCTTCACAGGTCTGGAGAGGAGGATGGGGCAGAGGTTTGCATTTCTAACTAAGTGAAGTCAATGCTGCTATTCAGAACCACTAGTCTGTTCTATATCTGTTTTGTAACATATTCCCTTTAGATACTATTGTAGTCAGAGATTTGCAAAGGAAACAACACAGGGCACATAACTGTAGAATTACTTTAAAATACTTATCCAAAGAATGATACACAAAGAGAGTGCAGGAAATTTGTCCAAACACTGAAGACCAAAGAATCCAGCTAAGGGCCTGGATCCCATGACAATGTCCTGTGTGAGTGCAGCTGAAGACATAGAGCTTGTATCAATGCCTTCCACAAGTCCAACTGGAGCCCTAGAGCACACAGCAAAGGTTCTTTACTGGGAAGTCTCCAAGGTCAGCTATAGAAGCTAGTGTCAGTGGGATGGGGGTTATGTGCTAGCAGGCTGAGAGATCTGCGATGAAGCCAAGAAGTAAAGTTCAAAGTAAGATCCAGAACTTCCCTCAAAGGTCCCAAAGCCATGCTCAAAAACAATGGATCCCAAGCTCCTCCTGAAATGAAAACAGCCAAGTCTATATCAGGAAGGCAAGCATGACAGGCTTCTCTAGGAGACTGAACAAATGTGCCGCCTTTCTCTCCAGAGCCAGGAAGTAAGCACCAGCACTCTCCCAAAGTAAACTGTAGCATTCTCAGAGGCAACAAGGTCCTGAGAGAATATCTTAGTTCATCAGGAAAGCCAACATGATAAGCTTCTCCAGAAAATTCAACACCTCTGTACAGTTTCTAAACTTCTGCTTCTTATGCTACAGATAACAATCCTCAGGTAGGCCTCCCACACCAAGCACCATGCTGGTTCAGTTCATCTGAGTGCTACAAATTGACTTCCAGTTGTCAAACCACCACAGACACCCATCTTTTTTTTATTCAGTCATTCCTGTTTCAGTTTTTCCTCCTTTCCAAATTAAAAGTACTACTGCATCCCCAAGAAAAGAAACCCAATTTGTCTAAGGTCATCCCAGAATCAAAGACTTTTCCACTGCCCCAATTTTTGTTTAATGAATAATCTCCAAATTCATCATTGTTTAATGGCATGCTAATCATGCCTCATGGACTTCTAGGTAGTTTTCCACTTCCCCCCTTCCTTCACTATGCTCCCTTCCCGGGCTCTGTCTCTCTCTTCCTCTGAGTGTCACACCTCTTCCTTCTACAGAGGGAAGCAGGAAACACTGTCCTCAGGGCAAAAATCTCTCAATTCTCTCTCCTACTGAACTGTTTTGTTTATTCTTCTCACCTTATGCTTTTGCTCTATTAAAACAATAGTTGAGTATCTGTATGAAAAAAATCATACACTTTTTTGAAAAAAAAAGCATTTAATCTTCTCCTTAAACGGGGTTCTAGTAGTGCATTGTGCTCTGTCTCAGAACTTGTACTTATGCCTACAAACAAGTAGCAGAGAAAGAATTTGAACTTATGTCTCTCTATCCCAAAAAGAGTGCTAAATGGAAGTGCACACACATTCTTGGGTGTCTGAGAGGCTTGGGAAAAGCCTTGAGGAGGCTACAGCATGTGTCTTCAAGGAGACACTAGACTCTGAAGAACAATCAGGCAGTGAGGAACACTCTGACACCTCCGCACTGACTTCTGGGTAGTTTTTCCACTGGGTATCCCCTCCCCCAACCTCGCCCTCATCATGTCCCCCTCCTGTGCTCTGTCTTTTCCTCCTCTGACTCTCATACCCCTTCCTCCTACAGGAGGGAAGCAGGAAGCACGGTCCTCAGGGCATAAATCTTTCATCCCGCTCTCCTACTGAACTGCTTTGTTTATTCTTCTGACCTTAAGTGCTGTACAAATCATTACCCTTTAGAACAGGGACAAAATGCTTTCTTATTGTATCCTTACCATCAATATCTCTAAAATCTAATAATTGGATCTATTTTATATAACATTTCCCCCAAATAACTTTAAAATAAGCTTGTCATTCTGGATACTTTAATGTCCTAGCAATCGCATGTAGGGTAATGCATCAGAGAAGATAATTGGTAATTCACTGAGACAGGGATCCTTACAGCCTCCCAGGGACTTCTGTTGGCTCACCCCATGCTTGTTATGCTTGGGGAATACTTATCAAGGAAGCATGACCCCTGCCTTGTGTGCCAGTTGTGGACAGTAACTTAGAGTATTTGTGACATATTTTGTTGTTGTTGCTACTGAGAATTGAACTCAAGACCTTGCACTTGCCGGCAGGAGCTGGGCTGCTGAGCTATCTCCCTAGCCCACTTGCAACATTTTTGAGGACGATCTGAAATCACTTTAGGGCTCTATGTGGTGCTCAGCTCAGGTCACTGTTTCTTGTCTCAGTGGGCAGGTCTGGAATAGTCAGAAGCCCCAGAATACAAGCCTGTTTTTCATGTTAGTGTAACTCCCTGTGCCCTGCAGTCATATTATTATTCAACTTCTCGGCCCTCCCCTCCTCCTCCTCCTCCTTTGTCGATTTTCCTAGTCATAAATAGAATGAATATTTCATTCTATTTATGACTAGGAAAATCGACAAAGGCAAATGCAGATCTCTAAACTTAGCAGATCTATATACTCTGGTTTCTCTTCAGATCGTATAAATCTTTCGCCTTTTACTAAACTTAGCAGATCTAAAGATGAAGATGACAGTGAGTATCATGTGGGATTAGAAAGGAAAAGTAAAACCAGGTAGTACATCCTTTATAAGAAGCCCAGGTAAGAGAGGCATAATAATTTCAAGGGAAAGATTTAAACAAAACTTTGAGTCACTTCTGAGTTTTTGGGTATTGATTCCCGCATAAGGTGGTTACTCTTATCACACCCCAACTTCTGATACAGAAAGTTTATTCTTTAGCATAAGTGATACAGTCAGCTGCATTCCTTCACTAAGTTTCTTTAGCTAAGCTCTCCATGTTTGTGAAGAAAATACTAGAGAATGTTAGAAAGTAAAGTAAAAAAATTAAAATCACACACAGTTCTACCACTTAGACATACTCATGAAGAGATATTTTAAAACTATTTTCCTTCATTTCATAAGTGCATTCCTAAAGATTAAATGAATTTATATTGTACACAGAACAAGAGACAAGAAAAACAAAACAAAACAAAGAAAAAAAAGAGACTATACTATACACAGAATTTTACTTAATTTATTGTAAGTCTCACTTTAACAGTCATCAGCATTTTATCATATTAAAGTGTTATACTTTGTGTCTTTTTTAGCACCTGAGTTGCTGTGCATTTCCAGTGTTACAAATTCTCTCTTGGCTTTTTTCATACGTCCAACTATTCCTATAAGACATATGCCTCTCAGTCAAAGAATAAGGGTATTGAAAGGACATGTAATGGTGGAATGTTAACTTCCTGTTCTTGCCATATTTTGCTTCTACCCATAGGAAAGTTTGAACATATCTACAGCTCCCAAATTTACAGAAGTGGCAGAGGAGAGACACCTAAATTTTTACATGTCATCCTTCAGTCTCTTGTGTCCTGCTTAGCCAATAGTTAAATTGGTTAGCGGATTCATTCACAGGATCTCTGTCCAGAGCAATTAAGAGTTTGGAGGGAGAGATGATAACCGCTAGGGCTGAGTGTCTGCATTGGTGCTAGTGGAACGCAGTGACCCTCAGGCAGGTGTGAAGTATAAAGTCTGATATGGGAGGTCAAATGAGAAGACTGTCCAGCTGGATGAAGAAGTCCACTGTCTAGGGGGTACTTGGTGGAAAGGCAGACCACTCCTAGGTCATAGGCCTTATTAGCCCACTTCAGACCCTCATCTTGGGAGAGGATGGGCCTGAAAGAAGGTGAGAGCTGTCCTCTTGAGGATAGCCTAGATGACGGAAGGGACTCAGCATTGCTCTAACCATCTAGCAGGAATGTAAGTGAGCTATCCATAACCCAGGACTCAGAGAGGCCCAAAGCAGAAGCATGAGGCATGATGAATCACCACGTGAGCTGTGAACAAGTGTGCCAGCACCCATGAGTGGCAGGACTGTGGGTAGAAAGGCTTGCATAGCACAGCGTGCACATTGATCTCCCATTTGCCCACAGGTAATGGCTCCTTCCTACTGGGGCCATCAACACCTGCCAACCAGAGACTACTGAGGGAAGAAAAAATGAGGTTGTGAAAAGTATACAAAGCAGTATGCAGTGGGATCAACCTTCAGGAACAGCAACATTGACACCCAGATGAAGGGGGAACAAGATAGAGCTAACATCGGGTGGGCCCTCTGTCACTGTTTCTCCAAATACTTGAGCAGATGTGAGGTCCTGCTGTCACTCTGTGCTGACAAACAGTCTGCACTGAGCCCAGGGTGGCACTAGGTTTGAGAGTGGGGCCAAGAGAGATAGATATCTGTGGGCTGACAGATAGCATCTGATTTCTGAAGGAGGGCTGGCAGCAACTCAAGTTGCTTGCAAATGACAACTATGTCTCCTGTCAGAAATCAGGTAAATACCCATAATGAATTACTGACCTTGTGAAGAACCCCTGAGCTAAAATTAATAAAAAGGATTATGCAGAGCACATGACTTACCAGAAACACCACAGAGTCATAAAATGTGCCTTATTTGCCAGAAACAAAACAAAACAAAACAATTTCATACTGTGTCACCATGCAGATGAACATTTGGTTTGGTCTGCAGGAAGGGAGCATAGATGGAATGTGCTCCTGTTTGGAAAGAGAGCCCCCTTCCTTAAGAATATCAGGAGTCTGTGCTCAGCTTGACACTTGCCTACACTTACATACACCTTTCTGGCATGGCAAGCTCTTGCTTACCACTGCACCAGCAGGCTAGCATTTGGGTCATAACTTAAGACTTCGGTCATAAGTTTTTGGCCTAACCCAAGTTATTCACAAGCAAGGCCAGTGATAACCTGAGGGCCCACTGCAGTTGGTGAGGAAAGCAGCCACCCATCCACACCCCACAGCCCCTGTCAATTCAGTGACTGGATCTATGGAGACCTGCAGTGAGTCATGCCCAGAACACAGCTGCAAACAGGATGCACAGCTGCAAGAAGGCACATTCCCAAAAGAATCTGACTGGTCCCAGGAATACTCCCTTTGTTGCCCAAAACCAGACTGTGACTTCACTGTGGAGGGATTCTTGTAAATGTACTGGGCTAATGTGACGATGTGTAGGTTTTTCATTTTAGTTTTGTTTGTTAGCGTTATTGTTCCCTTGTTTGTTTGATTTGGATCATCTTGGTTGGATCTCTCTCTACACTGTGTGTGTGTATATCTCTTTTTCTCTTGTGATTTTTGCTGTTTTATTGGTATTGCTATATCATTATGTTTTACTATTTCTTGGGGGCTTTCCTGCTGACCACTGACCTTCTTCGTTGGTGCTTCTTCATTTCTGTTCTTTGACTGTGCTGTGGTTTGTCTAGTTGTCCCCCTCACAGCCTCATGTAGTCATGGGCCACCTTTTGGGGTTTGTGATTGGTTCTTGAGCCAATAGTATGATTATATGTGGGAATGATATCCATAAGGAGGGGAGAGAGGCCAGCTGGCTGCCCAGCTGTTGCTTCTCCCTGTTGGTACTTGTTGCTGCCATGAGCAGCTGCGTTCTGCCGTGCTCCACTTTGTTTTGGAGCCAGCTGAGTATGGACTGAAACCTCCACTAACTGTGAGCTAAATCCACCTTTCTTTCCTTCATGTTGAGTGTTGGGTATTTTGTTCCAGCAATGAAAGAAAAGTCATTGCGACTGTCTTTCTTCCCAATATTTTTTTTCCTCTCTTGCATGTTATGATGCCTCCTTGCATTCTTTCTCCTCCTTCCAATCTTTAAAAGAACATAAATGTATCAGGAACCTATAAAAGTGCATTGAGAATAAGAATTAATCAGCATTTTAATTTGAGCAGTGTGGTCTAAGAACATGTCAAAATAACTGTTAACGAATTGGGCCTTGGTGGAGCCAGACACAGTTTACTAACAGTCGGAGGAGCCAGACACAGGTACTAACAGTTTCCCACCAACTCACAGTGACCTTCAGTCTCTAAATAGAGTAGTACTTCAGTCCATGAACTTAACTTGTTCTGCAATTTTGGAAAATATGGCCAAGTTTGCCTTGTGCAAGAAAGATGGCCCCAACCAAATTTGCTACTTGATGCAGAATTTGAGAACAAAACAAAATTTTCCAAATGTTTCTGTTTTGGAAGCAAATTGTTTGTAAACAAAAGTGTTTATGAACTAAGGTCCCACTTTATACCCAGTCATCTGCATACCTACTGCTGCCTGCAAAACATTCTCTCAAACTCCCTAAATGCTATCCTTATGAAAGCTACAAAAACAATTCCAACAGAGTCCACCCTTCTGTCTATTTTTTACCATTTTCACATTTATTGTACCTTGCTCTCCTTCCATTGATATAATGCTTCTTCTTCTGCTGTCTTCTCTCCATCCTCCCACCTTCTGCACATCCCAGCTGGCCCACAAATAGTAGTAAAATACAATGCATAAAGGTCTTGCAAAAGGGTGAACTTATCAAAACATTTATGTTTATGACATGTACAGTTGGGTGTATTGATACTATTATAACAGGAATTCTCTCCTCACAACACAATGACAGCATCTAACCCAATAAAAGAGTCTAATGAAGTGGTAAAAAGTGGCAACTGATGAATAAAACCAAGAGAACAACTCTAAAACAGCAACCTAACCAGATAAATCTTCAAAGAAAATTCTGGATATCAAACTCTACTTGCTATCAACCATCAACATAAATACACAAAAAAAATAAGGCAACAAAATGCCTGCAAAGATTTCCAACTCTTCAAATGTAGATCTGGGGGGACTGATGGTGGGGAAATTAAACAACAGAGATCTGAATTGTAGTAAATTATCAAAGCAAGAGCAAAGAAACAGAGAAAAATATAGTGCAACAAATATTTTAAAAGATTATATATCAACCAAGTACGTTTCATCCCAGTGATGCATGTGTCTTGCAACACATGCAAATCAATAAATGTAATGCACAGCATGAACAGAAACAAAGAAAGAAAAAAGTCATATGATCATCTCACAATAGGTACAGAAAAAACTTTGGCAAATCCAACATCCATTCTTGAAAAAAACCCTCAATAGTATAAATATAGAAAACCTTACCTTAATATGATAAAACCAGTCATGAAAAACCAGTGGCCAAGGGCTGGTCCAATACCTCTGCAGAATAAAGTGGCTGCAAGCAGGTGCAGGGGCCAGGGCTTTGATCCCCAGGCCTGCCGTGTCAGCCCCACCCTTGGGGCATGATAAGAGAGCAATCCAGACTGGGCGTGGTGGTGTGCACCTGTAATCCCAGCTCTTGGGAGGTTGTAAACAGGCAGATCACTAGGAGTCTGATCTAGTAGTGAGACCCTGAACACCTTGCAGACTCTTCCCTAGAATAAAAAAAGAAAGAAAGAAAAACTAGTGGCCAACATCATATAAAAAGGGAACTGCTGTAATCTTTCAACCCAAAATCATGAATGAAAAAAGAATGTCTATTATCATCATTTTAGTTCACTGAAATACTTGAAATAACAGAGCAATAAAACAAGAGGAGGAAATAAAAGGACATTTAGAAGGACACAATAGGCTAGATTTTCTTTAATTTCCAATGACATAATCTTTTGCAAAAAGGTTCCAAAAAACTTCCACCAAAAACCTCCCTGAAATAATAGCCAAATTCAGTAGCAGAATATGATATCAACACAAAAAATTCAACAACATTGTTGCATATCAATAATAAGCACATGAAGAAATAAATTAGGCAAACAACATCATTTATAATATCAAAATAAATAAGAATTAATCAAGAAAGTAAAAGATCTCTACCACAAAAACTATAGTACTAAGAAGGAAGAGACTGAACGAAACATCAGAATATGGAATAGCATCGTCTATTGCTGGATAAGCAGAACCAACATTGTCACATGTCCAAACTAATGTACATATTTAAAATGATTACATGTCCAAAACTAATGTACATATTTACTGCAATCACAAAGAAAACATTCACAGTATTTCTCTCAGAGCTAGAGAAAACAGCTCTAACATTCTTATGGAAAGAGAAAGACCCAGGGTAGCAAAAGTAATCCTGAAAAAAACAAGAAGCATTACAAATTCAGATTTAAAATTATATTACAAGCCTATAGTGATAAAAACAACATGGCAGTGGCACAAGACAAGTGGATCAAAGAAACAGAATAGAAAAAGCACAATGGGGAATTACTCAGCTATGAAAAAGAAAAATTTGAAGCTTTTGTAGAAAGCTTTTGCATCCATAATGGATGAAGCTAGAGACTATATTGGTAAGTGAAATAAAGCAGATCCACAGGTGCAAACATCGTATTGTCTCACTAGCATGATGCTCAGGAAGAATAAATATAGCTTGAAAGGTACAAGAGATACTGTGAAGAGGGAAGAATTTGTTCAATGGGAAGGAAAAGCTCAGATGAGGAAAAGGCAAAAGAAAGAAGGTAAAAAAAGATTATATTTATGTATATATGCAGGATAACTTCAATGACTGTACTGATGCTTTCTGCTCGTCTTTTGAAAGTAGCAATTAATGCTTAAAATTTTTCATCATTCTTATTTTTTCTTTTAAATTTCTTATAACTTCTTTGTTGTTATTTTGTTTTGTTCCTTAAACCAATTTTGCATGCTTATATCTGGTAACCTAAATGATGAATTTGAATGTAACAGCATGTGTCATAGCACCATTGTTGAATTCCTGTTACTTTGCCTAGTGAAATTATGTATCATTTCTAATGTTTTTTTTAATTACTATGTTGTATTTTTTAAAAAATAAAGGAAAGAAAAAAATCAGACACATTCTTTCCTCTACAGAGTCTTTCATGAAGGTGCTAAAATGTGTTGGAGGAAAGCTAGTCTCTTTAGCAAGTTTTGCTGAGAAAACAGACTACACACAGAAGATCAAATCTAGATCCTTATCTTCTGTCGTGAACTAGATTGAAATGGTTCAAAGTTATAAATATTACAATGGAAGCATTTAACTTTCTGGAAGAGAAAATAAGTAACAATGCTGAAGTCATAGATACAAAAAAGGATGTTCTGAACAGAACCCAGTTACAGAGGAAATAACATCAAGAATCCACAAATGGGATCATATAAAATTAACGAGCTTCTAGACAGCAGAGGGAACAACCAACACAATAAAGCAACAACTGACAGAATCAGAAAAACAATTTTGGCCTCTGTGTCTCAGAGGGCTGATATATAAAATATGTAAGAATTGAAAAAAATAATAAATAATAATAAGTAAAAGAACCACTCACAAATGGGTAGCTGAAACACTAGAAGAAGAACAAATGCCCAATAAATGCTTTTTTGGCATTAGAAAAATACAAACTAAAACAGTGCTCAGATTCTCTCTTACACCAGAAAGAACAGGTTCATCAAGAAATGAAATAATAACAAAGGCATGTGGGGCTGCAGGGAAAAAGGAACGTTGTTATTGTACATTGTTGGTGAACACGGAAACTACTGTGACCACTACGGAAATCAGCGTGGTGATTCCTTAAAAAATAAAGATAGATATTGCGTTAGATATAAATATTCTTCTACTAGGTATCTTCCTGAAAGGATTAAAGACATCATTTTATAGTGATACAAACCCACATTTATAGTAATATAATTTACAATAGCTTAATCTTGGAAACTGCTTAAATAACTGTCAAAAGCAGAATGGAAGGCCTGGCCAGATAGCTCAGCGAAGTAAAGTGCCTGCTTAGGCAGACCGGGCCCGCTGAGAGGGTGACTGAGACTCGGCGTGGTGGCACATGCCGGTAATCCCAGCTCTATGGGAGGCTGAACACAGGTGAATCACTGCAAGGTCAATCTACACAGTGAGAGCCTGTAGACCCTTACTAAAAAAAAAAAAAAAAAAAAAAAAAAAAGAGAATGGATGAAGAAAATGTTGTATTTATACACAATGGAATACCACTCTGCTACAAAGAAGGATAGATTTGTGTCTTTTTTAGAAAAATGGATACACTTTGAAGCCATAGTATTAAATGAAATAAATCAACACACAGCTTAAATATTGCATAGTTTTTCTTACACAAGAAACCCAAAGTATAAGTACATTAAAGAACAAAATAAAGGATCAGTAGTAGGAAATGGAAAGATAAATCTATTGGAAATGGAAAGGGGACCAAGAGTCAGAGGGAGTGAAGAGTAGAGTGTACAAAGTTTCAAGATGCTTCGACAAGTTCGCCACGCCCCCCAGTCCATGTACCAGCTGTGCTTCCCAGGTTGGTACTAGTGGACATAAATACTTTTTAGAAACTTTAATAGTAGAGTCAGATTGACATGCACATGGCCTCTTGCCTGATCTGATGTGAATATCACCGTGTTTTAGTCAGGGCTGAGTGAGGGAGCTGGCCGCCTACCTCGTCTCTGCTGGGCCAGCCCCCCTGAGCAGTCTCTGTTCTGATTGTGACTCGGTGACACGGGAGGTGAGCGCACTACACACTCCCCTGGGTCCAAGCACTTGAGCTTGGGTGGGTGCGTGGCCTCACCTCAGAGCCTCAGGACTTGGAAATAAGAAATCTCATTATGGCTCCTGGCCTAAGTCACAGTGTTAGCTTGTTCCCTTGTGTCAGCGTTTGTGCAAAAATGTACACTCGGGTATTATTGAACACTCATAGATACTGAACAACAAATACTTTATTTCATCATTATTTCTTTTATATATCCTCTTTCATCAATTCAACTTACAGTAAAGGGTCAAAGAATATGAAAAACATATATATGCACACACACGAGTATATATAAAAATGCACACATGCACATGCATGCCAAATACATGTATGATCATATCATAATGTAGATTCCAAACTAAAAAAAGAACACAGAGAATATTATTAAGTATATCTGTCATGTTTTTGGCAGAAATATTTCAGTGTTTTAGTGGTAGTAAAACCTGTCAAGTGTTTTTATGATTCTAGCCGTTAGCATCTTGCTGGGAAAATATCTCCCTAGATCAAATTTAAATATATGTATCATTCTTATAGGTAGGTTTTTTTGTTTTATTATGATTTTTAAAATATTTGATTTATTACTCTGTTTGGAGGTATGAAGCAGGAAATTTGAATTCATTCATTATTTTGCCAAAAGAGCCACAAATTGCATTGTATTAAATGATTATTCTCAAGTGAATCCCTTTGTGAACCCTTCTTGTATTTTTTCCTGGATGTGCCTGCTATTCTTTTTGCTGGGGCAGACCAAGAACATTCTGCTCAGATTAGCAATACTGAGTTAATACACTAAAAACATTAAAGAGTAGAGTAAGGAGAACAGGAGAGAAAATTTTGCTCTGCACAGAGTTATGGACTCCTTCTGCAAAGGCTTTTGCCAGAAACAGGGGGTTGAGTAGAAGCACACTGACAGAACGCCTGTACTAGAGTGTGCCAGACCTGCAGCTCTAGCCCTCCCTGGCCTAAGGGTAAAGGAAGTCACAGAGGCAGACGAACTTCATGAGCCTCCTCCCTGGGACTGGCATCCTTGGCTGAAGAGCTCACTCATGCATTCCCAGCCCTTCTCCTCTCACAGTGACTCACGTCCCAGCTTCTCCGAGACTGGATGCCAGGAAGCAGCCAATTCCTCCAGTGCCTTCGCCCTGACTCACTACTTTACAAGCAGCTACCTGAATTAAAGCTGCTTCTTGTTCTGCTTACCTGTACGGAAAGAGGGCCTTAGGCCGAGGAAGTGTGTTTATGGTCCTTTGGAAATCATTAATCTTATAAAAGTGTAAATTGTATTCTTTTGAAAGCTTGTTTGTGTTGTTATCACTAAGACCAGGAAGCACACAGAAATGGGGAGTGTAATGACTCTACAGCAGCTTTGCTCTGCATAGTGCTAGCATTCGGTGAGAACCTTGGTCTCAAGTAAAATGAATATGAAAATATCTAAAACTCCATTTTGTTTGCTTCCATAGATTAGGACTCAAATGGGGGAAGTTCAGGCAATCCTGGATCTTCATTTGATGATCACTAGTGATTACTATTAAATGTAGACTTAGGAGCTTCCAGATGCCAGTATTATTTTCCCCCACTAAAGTGTACTCAAGTTAAAAATATTAGCCTTCTCTGAACCTGCAAGAAAATCCTATATAGCTATGGCCCCTGAGCTTGCAGATAATCTGAAAGAGTCTCCACATTCAAGCAAATATCTTGGACTATCCAGAAGGAACACAATGAAAGCCAGTGTGTGGGAAAATGCTGAACTTGATTTTTCAAGTCCTGATTTAAAACACCAAGTGAATCTAATTTATTAGGGAGTCTCCATCCCTCATGTGTGAAGAAACAAGTAAGAAAGAAAAGTTCACTGCAGATCTCCTCTTCCTCTTCCTCCTCTTTCTCTTCCTCCTCCTCTCCTTCCCTTTTCCCTCTCCTGCCTCTTCCTCTTTGTCTCAGTTGCTCTTCTATCATTGCTGGGACAAATACCTGACACCCAAAATACAGGAGGGAAAGGTCTATTTAGCTTACAGTTACTGGAGGTTTCAGTCCATACTCAGTGGGCTCCACCCAAGTGGCACACAGCAGAGGGCAGCCTCTCATGGAAGCAGTAAAGCAGAGTGAAGGTAGGAGGAGCAGCAATGACAACAGTCTGTCTCTCTTAAATTGCACTCAGGTTATCTACGCCAGGCTGGGGGAAGTACTCACACCCATAATCCCAGCAGTACTAACACACATAATCCTGTGTGGACTGTGAGTTAATCTTTAACCCACCCCCATGACTGCATGAGGCTTTGAGAGGACAACTAGACACAACCCATAACACCCTTCTTCTTCCCTTTCTTCTTCCATTCCCCTTCTTCTTCCTCTCTTTCTCCTCCTCCTCCTCCTCCTTCTTGTTCTTCCTCTTCTCTAGACAATGTGCAAGTGTTGCCTCAAACTTAATTATTTCCATGATTCTGCTCACAAAGCTAATTGGATGAGAGCCAAATAAAATTCAAAGCTTAGATTCAGTGTGGACCTCATGAGGATGTGATCTGATCCTTGTCCAGTTCAGTTTGTGACCAGAATTGTGCAGGATATTGCATCCATAAACCAAGGCACTGCCATAGTTGAAAATGAGGACCAATGAAAAATGTTACAGTGCACAGGTACTTTTCTCTGTGATCAACTGAAACAGGAAGTTACTTTTTTACTTTTATTTTTTTTAAGAGCTGAACATATTTATTGGGGAAAGAAAGTTTCTATCCAAGAGAAGGACAGAAGCAGAACTGACTAGGTTGCTGGAAGCTATTTTTTTTTATTAATTTTAATGAGAAAGAGATAGCAATGAGACAGTTTCCAAACAGGTTACAGTTAAAACAATTAACATATTGGATATTGTTGCCTTTGTGATAGTTATTCAGAATACAAGCTACAGACAAAATATCTTGTCTAAACACTATTAGTACAAATCTTCTCATTGAACTCAGAGAAAGTAGCTGTATATCTATCCTAACTATTTTGTATATACATATATATTATTTTTACTACAAAATGGTCCTTCATTTATATCCCCCTTTTTGTTTTGTTTTGTCAAAAATGGGCGTTCCATTGTCATTGATACATTGTAAGTTCTTGAATTCATTGGGGGTTATTTTTGAAAGTTTAAGGAAAAGAAATATCTCCTGTTTCAGTCTTAAAACTTGGAGGGACACAAGGGCCTGAATTCAATCCCCAGTTCCACCAAAAAAAAAAAAAAACTTGGAGGGAAATGAGAGTAAGTACACTGCAGTGTGCTGGCTATTCAGAAGATGTTAAGGAGCATGTAAAGCCCAATAAACCACCCCAGATTCGTTCTCTTCCCATTTTCTCCAACCCATGTGGTACTCTCCCTCAGTAAGGTAAACAGAGCTGGACTGACTACATTTCTATGTGCCATTGTAGCTAACATTTTGACTTATTTTCATACCTAATATTGCCCTTCGTGGTATTTTTACCTGCACCATAGGTACATAATATGCCCCTGTAGCAGTCTTTTAATTATAATTAAACGCGAAGCTGGGTATTAAAATATAAAATATGTTGCAGACAGATTAGGAGACACTTTCACCCTACAGATAGCAATTCTCCTTTATTTCAAATAAAAATACAAAATTTGCAAAAATAATCAAATGGAGAAATTATGCTTTGCAATAAAATATACCAGGGATTGAAGACAACTTTATTCTTGTCTATAGGACCCATCCACAAAGACTCATTTGAATGTAATTCTTCATGAGTCAAATAACAGAAAACAACAGCAGTGTCCTGCCCCAAGCCTGAGTTCTGTATCAGTGGCAGCCACTGTCATGAAATTTAATATATTTGTCTTTCTCCTTGTATTCCTAAGGTCTAAGCTTGCAATCTTATTTGTTATTTCTTTGAACTCTAGGAATTGCCCCTTGAGTCTTCCCTGGCCAGGGAGAATTCTTCACTCTAATTTGCCCTTGATCTTACCATGCTCTTTGCTTTTTATCAATAAATCAGTTCTACAACTTTTATTAACACTTAGGGTTTTATTACTGTGACTAAGTAAATACTGCTTACCAGTGAACCAAGAGTACCATCCAGTCTGCTAATAGCCATGAATTATTGCTGCCTATTGCTTGTTTCTAACATGAATAATCTTGAAAAACACAAGCAACAAGGGAATGATGTTACTACAAGTTGAGTCATATTTGTGTCATGTGGCATTTTGCACTGCATGTTAATGTTTTGACTAAATGAGGGATAAGTGATGTACAATTAAGGGACAGCCACAGTAGTGTACAAATACCTTTTAAAAAAGCTCCTGAAAATCCTATAAAATGTCTTTTGTTGGAAGAAGTTGCTGGATTAGTTCCTGTGACTCGAAATCTTCTACCGTGTGAGACATTCTGGAAATCTACATACAGTTGACACTTTCTTTGGTATTTAAAACATTTAGCTAATGAAAAAGACTATTCCTACAACATATTTTTAATTGTGATGAAACTGACCACTCATGAAATGTGAACAAGAAAGTTAATCTAAAAAAGAAATCACCAGTATTGAAAATGTATAAAAGTCTCAAAATAATCATGAGTTCAAATATGACTAAGGCCAAGCTCTGGAGGAAGTGATGGAGCTTTTGGATGTTTTGGGCTGGGGAAATAGCTCAGTGAAATAAGTGCTTGTTTGGCAAGTACAAGGGTCTGAGTTCAATCCCCAGTTCCACACACACAAAAAAAAAAAAAAAAAAAAAAAAAAAAAAAAAATTCCCGGTTACAAAAAAAAAAAAAAAAAAAAAAAAAAAAAAAAAAAAAAAAAAAGTCAATTGCTTTTGGATGTTTTCATTTTCAGTAAAGGGAAAGAGCAAAATCTGCCATAGACACAGTAGGGAGAATAAGTAAACTTCAAAGGATGTTTAAAGAGTGAATAGGATTGCATAAAAATTTAGGATTGCATAAGAATCCTGAAGCTCCGATAGGTGTGGGACCCTGTATCTGCCAGCACTTCAAGGCAGGCCTACATGGTTACTCCCTAGGACAAATGGCATAGCAGGGAGATTAGGAGAATGTTCTAAGGTACGATTGTCACGAGCCAGCTGCGTCCAAGGACACAGCGAAAGAGCTTAGCACAAGCAGTCCATGCACATGCTGGCCAGTGTGCTGACCGAGACAGCCAGGGGAAGCCTAAGATGTGGGACAGGACAGGAGACCTGGGAAACGCCCTTCTGAGGTCTGCTTAAGTCCAAAGGTAGGAAAGAGAAGGGTGCTTATATCACAGGGACTCCAGGCTCTGTGCTGGGTAGCAAGGGAAGCTAAACTTCCACAGGAGAAGGATGGAAAGAGCAGCAGAGGCAGCACTGAGACACAGGAAGAAAACTAAGAAAGGCCCTAGGGGTGGCCCAGACCTTCCGTGGGACACCAAGGGACTGGAGCCATCAGAAGAGTATGGAACTAGATTTGATCATTCTAGATAAAATGGCTTTACACAAGAATAGCACAGAAGTTCAATGGAGAAATCAAAATCTCTTCAACATGTAGTGCTTAAAGTATTTGATATGCTTAGTCAAAAAAAAAAAAACTCACCTCATAAGTGACAAGGAATTTGCAATAGATTTTAAACTTAGATTTAAGCTAAAGCTATACAACTTCAAGACAACAGGAGAATCTTCAATGCATGAGTCAAGCTGAGGTTTCTGAGCATACTGAGGATTAACAGTGAAGCCAAACTAATACTTGTGCTCATGAAGCCTCAGACTGCAGGAAGTTTTTGTCTTTTCTTACCATATGCTGTCTTTAGTTTTCCTTTTTGTTTTTCCAGCACCTGGTATTGAGCCCAGGACCGTCACCCTGGGCTAAGGCGCTAAATGGCACAGGCTGGGGTAGAATTTGTGATTCTTCTGCTTCTGCTGGGCAGAGTATTGGGATTATAGGACTGTGTCAAAGAAAATATTCTTAAAATAATTATTTGACTGATGGATTTTCCCCCAGAATATATAAATAAATTATACAACTCAGTAATATAAAAAACCTCAATGAGCAAATGATTTAATAGATACTTCATCAAAGATGCCCTGGTGGCCAGCAAGCATGTGAGAATGTGCTAGGCGTTATGAGTCATCACAGCAATGGAAGTGCAAGCCACAGCGGAAACCTACAATGCACCAGCCAAGATGACAATCATGTTAAAGATTTGTAACAGCGTGATGTATTTATATAATTAAATGATACTCAATAATAAAATAATCTAATGACATATACATGAATGCAGGACAGTAGGTGTTAACCATTAGGAAATTCACCAGAATTATTATGCTAAGAGAGATTCAACAAAATACTTATTACAAGATTCCACTTACATGAAGTTGTGGGATAGACAAAGCAAGCCTAGCTTATTTTCTTCAGGTAAGTTTTTAACTACTACAAAGAGTATTCTTGGTTCAGGGAAATAGCTCACAAGTATTTGTGCCTGCCTGGCAAGCTCCAGGTCCCGTGCTAGAACTAAAAAAAAAGAATCATGTTGTGATGAAAATATTCTGTGCCTCATTGCTGCTCAGACTTTGGCTTATCTGATGAAAGCCTTGAAATAAGATTTCAAAAGAGGTACTGATTTACTCAGGTACAGGTTCAGAGGTTTCAGCCAATTGGCTCTGCTGAATCGGGGCAGGAGCTGAGGTAAAATGTCACACAAGCTTGGGTGGAGAAAGCAGTTAACCCCTTGAGTGACCAAAGAGAGAGAGATGAAGAGGCCAGGAACAAAATTACCCTTTAAGGGCCATCCCCACCACCTACATCCTCTTAGTTCCACCTTTGCAGTTTTCAAACCATTAAGCTTTGAATCTATTAATTAATTAATTTGCCAGTGATGTAAGAGTCCTCATGATGTAATCACTGTCCAAAGCCCTCTTCTCTGAACACTGCCACATTAGTCACTAAACCTGCAATACTTGAGATTTGGGGGCCATGATGTCTGTAGATACATAACTAATACTAATAGATGCATTAGCTAATACTAATACTGATGCATGCATTCACTTAAACTATATGTGTTCATTATACCTAAGTGAAGTAAAATCTTTCAAGTTTTACAATTTTATTTTTCATATAATCGTCATGATAAAATGCCTGTGTGTTTCTTGGTCTACCATTTCAGCAAGAACAAAATCTGAATACAGCCAGTTTTCAGTTATCTTTGAAAGAAGTTTTTAAAGATGCTTTTTGTCTGCCCAAACCTTAAGGATTTTAATGGCTTATTTTGCACATCTGAACCCAACTTTAAATTGAATAAATATTCTTAATGAAGTTCATTCGCTAGCAGGGGTAAGGCAGCTGTTCAGTGGGATAGTGCCTGCACATTATAAGACTAATGGATTTATTATGAGAGTGGAGCATGATTTTGCAGTTCTGGAAATGTGTTACACTGGTTGAATCAGGGGAGCTGGTCCTTGTCTTAAAGCTAATGATGTCTTAAATAATGAAAATACTCCAAAGTGTTTGGTCAGCACATTATTGCCAAGAACTCATAAAGCACATAGCCCTGCCTAAAAGTGTTTCCTGAACAGCAGCAGGGTGCTGACACTAATTTGTTGACAAACACATCAATCTCTTTAACCTAAACTGATGCTATCGTTGGACATTCTTTGGACTAGAGCTTTACTTCCATGAAATGTTTTTTGCTTAAAATCTTGGAAGCTAATTTTAAAAGCACATGAAAAAGTATCTCTTATCAGTTTTAGAAAACTGGCTTTTTTATAGTACTTATGCAAAAATAGTTCCAAATTATATTTGATTATTATTTTGAAAAATCTACGCACATGAGATGGCTATCTACTTACACTGAGAATATCTAAGAACTCCATTTGTAGGCTTTTCTGCTTTCTTTTATAAAGAATTGTACTTTGTCAACCTAAAGGAAATTTGAGGCCCTCTGAATGTAAGAACAAAAAGCTTATTATTGCTAGGGTAAACATAGCCACCCCCAAAACATGAATTTTAGTTGCCTAGAATAAGGGTTTCTGGATGGTGGCTGAGGGTTTGGTTTTCTATATAAAAAAAGCTCAAAAAGGTGATCATAGCAAATTGGTTGTTGACTGGCTGTTATGCAATCTTTCTGTACATTCCAGGGACAAAATAGTGGTGCAGAGGAAAAGATGCTACCGGGGTCATTTGTTGTTCTTCCAATGTCAGCAAACTGTGAGAAACCTGCACTGGTAAGTGAGAAACCCAGGCATTTGTAGTCTCTTGCTTCACATTTCACAACGGCTAAAGAATTTTTTTTTTGTGCTTATTCTTGTTTAATTTTAAACCTTTTGCAACCTTTAATTTAGTTCAAAAATATTAAAGTAATACTTCCCAGATAATTGGCCATATGAGGACTGCTAGAAGATAATCTGAAAACTGTACAACTTCCAATTATTCCTGCCTAACCTTTCAGAAACCCAAAAATGCTCAATGATGACACAATTTTATAAGTTCATACTAGAATTAAATAAAAAGGTACAGTACATTCAATGAAAGAATTGGTATTTTACCTGAGATAGACTTCGCACAGGTGGTAACAAAGAAGAAATATGAGTTTAGTAGGCAAAAAGGCAAGAAACTGTTCCTTTATTCAGAAGAAAAGCCTGTGTGCAGATACGAAGACACAGAGCCAAGAGGACAGGGTAGATTTAGAGACTTGCAAACTGTCCAATATGTCTGAAGCACAGTGACATAGACTTGTGTTTAGGGTGTCTGATGATGAGGCAGTCCTATAGGACCAATTAGAAGTTTTGGTATTTTTCTACAGGAGCATAGCAACATTTGTGTTTTAGTGACTCCCTCTGCTGCCAAACTAAGTCTTAAATGTTCTCCTCTATTAAGTAACATTAGATGAATTTCTTCCTGCTGTAGCATGGATCGAGAAGGTTCTGTGAGAGATCCATATGTTAAATAAAAGCCTAATCCCAGGATGATGTTATTGGGCAATGGTGGAAACCAAAAATGGTAGTTCCTTAGACATCTGCCCTTAGAGATGCTCCCTTCCTCTCTGTTCTACATTTCCTGGCTGGGAGAGGAGTGGCTTTGTTCTACCACAAACTCCCTACTATGATGGGCTGCCTCACCAGGATTACAAACCAAAGAGACCAATAAACCATGGACTGCAACACCGTAACTGTGAACCAACACAGAAATCTGTTGTTTTCCTGTTGATTATCTATTAAAGTAAAATAAAGCTAACTAGCAAAATTGTTGCCTCTAAGCTGCAGATATTTTCCTAGAGTATTTACTTAAAAATATAGCAAATGCAAATTTTTTTTGGTGATCCTACAGGATGCTTATAAAGCATCTTCTTATTTGAGCTGAATTCATTCTCATTTCCATATTGTAACAGATTTGGATAAATAAACAGGTTTATGTAGCCTCAAACAAATAGTCTCAAATAAAGTTTAAAACCATTCAATTTTGTGTGGGGAAATGTCTTATTTTGACACCAGTTTGGACAACAGTTGTATAGGTGACAAATGAGAGGAATGAGATGGGGAAGGGGATGATTAATTATGAATCTATTACCATAATGTGTGCAGCACTATTGTTACTGATTTAAGAAATTAGTACTAGGACAGAATTATTTGCAAAGTAAAGTCTGTACCATTTGGTGACCAAGGATTTTTTAATGATAAGAATAAAAAAATGATTCTAAGATTTTGAGCAGGCATAAAAACTTTTGATTTTATGTATGATACTAAAAATCATGCTTCAAATGGAAGCAGATAAATTTAGTTCTTCACTGTAACTTCTAGGTTAGTATTTGGAGGCTTCTGCAGGCTATCTCATTCAAACAAAGTTCCCTAGCATGTATTGAAGCCACAATCCATTAAGAAAAACAAACTTAATAGTAGACAATAATGTCAGATCTCATCTTTAGAAAAAAATGGAAGTTCTCTCTTTAAATTTTCTCTATGGTCATCATGATTTCTTATGAGCATGTTACTGGCTGCAGATTATCTGAAGCTCCATACCTTACACCTGACCTCGATACCAGTGAAGGAAATTACAGCGATTTTATCAGTTGGTGAGATTTAATGCCAGAGCCAGAGTCCATCAGAGAGATATTGGCAACTAAAAGCATTGAACAGATTTTCTGCATATTTCAACCAGAACATAAAACTCTGTGTCTCCAGGGCCACTCTCTTCATTTCACCAACAGACGGTGTCACAGTCGATTGCTGTGTTCTTGTACCAGCATATAAAATCTAAAGCAGCTATCCAAGGCTGCATTAAATATAGAACGGCTGAGTCATTCTGTCTTAGAACAAAACATATGGGAATCTTTGCTTCCTAATAAAGAAAACAGTGGGGGGGGGGAGGTGGAGGCAACCACCACGGAATTAATCTGCATTACAAAGCTTCCATATTCGGGGAACAGCTGGAAATGTGCAACAGTTTTAGGCTGTTAACTTTCAACTATACTGGTATTTTGGAGAAGAGGATGCACTTCACAAAAATTTCTGATAAACATAGTTTTCCCTTGGCTTAAAAACCCCAGATAAGATCCTTAGTTTAATATTAAGCTCCTTGGACCACACTTATTAATCAAGGTTTGTTTTTCTTTTGGCAGAACAGGGGCTTGAACTCAGGCCCTTGCGCTTGCCAGGGAAGTGCTTATTCCACTCAACCATCTTCCCTGGCACTTACACAAGGTTTGTCACAAACTTTGAATACTATTCTTGTTTACTCATTTTGTCTAACCCAAGACCCCCCAATTGAAAATCAAAAAGAATTTGCTGGGTCTCATATTTCCATCTGAATCTTTTAACAGCCACACTGACATGGGCAAGAACGTTTTGGCTCTATTACTGAACTAAGGATGCATTTGGAATGAGGGCAGATGGTGAAGAGCAGAGAGAAAGTGCTGAGAAAGTGGGGTGATGTGTAGAGCTACTGTGTTTGTGAGGGGGACAACTGAACCGGTGTCTCTGAATTCCATGGGAGCAGGTTGAAGCAGTTGCATGGTGGTCCACATTGTTCCCACTTAGCTAAAACTGGAAGAGAAAGCCTTGCCTTGCAAAGAACCCAGCCTCAGAGAACAGACTCAAACTTAGAATCACACTCCCGGGTTAGAGAAGAGAGATGCTTTGCCCATGTTTACTCCCCCTTTTCCTTCTTTGCTTTACTTTCTTTCTTCCATCCTCCTCCATCCTCTCCTCACTACCTCCGTTCTTTCTTTCCTTTGTTTCTTCAGTAGTTGTGTTTCTTGGTTCTTCTCTTCAGAAGGCCCAGGGACCACAAGGGTGTCCAGTTACTGCTTGATGATGCTTAGCAAATCATTGAGCCCTTTCAAATATTTCCAATCTAATTTTTTTTTTTTTACTAAAACCAAGATAAAGCTTAAAACTTGAAAGCTTCTAGCACAAATCCCCATTTCTGGAGGTCTAGCATAAATAAATCACATTGATAGTATTATTTATTATGCTCTCGTTTTAGAGTACGGAGTAGTTTATTTTCATGGCAGCAGTCATAGAACCAGTGCCCTCTAAAGAAATAGAAAATTCTTATTTCTTCCTTTATGACTGAGTATCATAATTCAAAATAACAGGAGCCCAAACAATTTGGCCTCAGGAGCATATTTAGACAGGTAGGCTGTGCAATTCTAATTGAGAATATAGAAAACAGCTGCTAAAATGGAAATGACTGTGAAATACTATTTTAGTTATCACAAGTACTCGGAACCAAACTGAAAGCAGTTTTATTTTCCATGAGGGCCTATAGCCTATGCTGCACATACCCATCAACCACCTGTGTTTTCCGGGTCTTCACGGTAGTGGCTGATGGTTCAGCTACATTTATAGACTTATGAATGGCAGCACAAGGGGGACAAAACATAAACAATGGAGGAGGAGAACAAATCCCTGAAGATCATGGACTTTCTTTCAGAGCCTGAATTGGATGTCTGTCAGCTTCTGATCTAATAGTTTACTTATATGATTGTAAAATTTTCTATCCAGTTACAAAGTTAGCTTCTTTCTCTACTTCAGGCAGGTAAATGTCAAAGGAGCCTTTTAAAGTAGGACATAAACATGGTCATGTGAATCATTTTAAGAGGCAGAAATGAGTGTTCCACAGCATTCTTGAGTATCTTGTGTCATCAAGAGAGCAGTTGTTGCAATTGCTTCAGCAAAGTGCTAGCCCACCTGCCTGCTCTCAGGTATGCCCGCTGACAACATACAGTGAAGTAACTTCCACATTAATTGATACTACAATAAAAAAATTTAAGAGGTTATATTATAAAGTAAACAAAAATCAACTCAATAGTGACACTTGAACCTCAGTTGTGATGAGAAGCTTAAAAATTACCAACACATCTTTTCTCACACTTTTTTTGCTTTTAAAAAGTACAGAGAATTCCAATAACTTAAGAATCTGAAGAGGAGGAATGTAACGGTTAACTTTCACCTACATTTGGTTTAACACAGTCAATTGTATTTCCCTAGGAAGGAAGAGGAAATAAAAAGGCACAATATGCTAACCTGTAACTGCAGTGTATTGTTTATATATTTATACTTTTGCAAGGCAGTTGTTATTTCATTTTTATTAATAATATTTGGACACATCAAAAGAGCCCTTTGAGTCTCCACCTGGACTCTGCCATGTTGAGTCTCGTGGGTCGTGTGGCCGCCGGGTCAGCCTCCAGGGCCTTGCGAGGACTCAGCCCTTTGGCGTCACTACCCCCCAAGCTCAGCTTTTACTGCGGGCCGCTCCGGCAGTGGTCCAGCCTGCCAGAGACTATGCGGCGTGAACATCTCTGCTGCCCAAGTCAGGAGCCGCCACCGGGCGCATCGTGGCGGTCAATGGTGCAGTGGTGGACATCCAGTTTGATGAAGGATTGCCACCCATTCTGAGTGCCGTGGAAGTGTACGGCAGGGAGACCGGGCTGGTTTTGGAAGTGGATCATCATTTGGGTGAGAGTATGGTAAGAATGATTGCTGTGGATGGTACAGAAGGCCTAGTCAGAGGCCAGAAAGTCCTGGATTCTGGTGTACCAATCAAAATTCCTGTTGGTCCTGAGACCTTGGGCAGACTCATGAATGTCACTGGAGAACCTTTCGATGAGAGAGGGCTTATCAAAACCAAACAATTTGCTCCTATTCATCCTGAGGCTCCTGAGTTCATGGAGATGAGTGTTGAGCAGGAAATTCTGGTGCCTGGGATCAAGGTTGTGGATCTGCTAGGTCCCTATGCCAAAGATGGCAAAATTGGGCTGCTTGGTGGTGCTGGAGCTGGCAGGACTGTGTTGCTCATGGAGTTAATCAAAAATGTTGCCAAAGCCCATGGTGGCTACTGTGTGTTTGCTGGTGTTGGTGAGAGGACTGAGAAGGCAATGACTTATATCATGAAATGACTGAATCTGGTGTAATCAATTTAAAAGATGCTACTGCAAAGGTAGCACTGGCATATGGTCAAGTGAATGAACCACCTGGTGCTCGTGCCTGGGTAGCCCTGACTAGACTGAATGACTGAAACCCAGAAGGTCAAGATGTACTGCTGTTTATCGATAACATCTTTCACTTCACCCAGGCTGGCTCAGAGGTGTCTGCCTTATTGGGCAGAATTCCTTCTGCTGTAGCAGAACCCTAACAACTGACATGGCTGCTATGCAAGAAAGAATCAGCACTACCAAGAAAGGATCTATCACCTCTGTACAAGCTATCTATGTCCCTGCTGATGACTTGACTGACCCTGCCCCTGCTACTACTTTTGCCCATTTGGATGCTACTACCATGTTGTCCTGTGCTATTGCTGAACTGGGTATCTATCCAGCTATGGATCTTTTGGACTCCACCTCTAGCATCATGGATCCTAACATTGTTGGCAGTGAGCATTATCATGTTGCCTGTGGGGTGCAAAAGATCCTTCAGGACTACAGATCCCTCCAAGACATCATTGCCATCCTGGGAATGGATGAACTTTCTGAGGAAGACAAATTGACTGTGTCCTGAGCACGGAAAATACAGTGTTTCTTGTCTCAGCCATTCCAGGTTGCTGAGGTCTTCAGAGGGCATATGGGGAAGCTGGTACCCCTGAAGGAGATCATCAAAGGATTCTAGCAGATTTTGGCAGGCGACTAGTACTATCTCCCAGAACAGGCCTTTAATATAGTGAGACCCACTGAAGAAGCTGTGGCAAAAGTTGATAAGCTAGCTGAAGAGCATGCGCCATGAGAGCCTCCCGCCAGAATAAGCTGTTATCTGTCCTGCCCTTCACTTTGCTGATAACCCTGAAACCAGTTTCTGTGTAGTCCGTACAAGAGCCTAAACTGAAGACATACTGTGTCTGAAGAGTACTTAAGCTTTCCAATAAAATGTAAACCCCTCAAAAACAAAGAGCCCTTCACTTTCATATGAGGACAGCTCAGTCACTGCCAAAAGTTTTAAGAGGATAATGCCTTAGTATCAAAACCAAGATGTACTAAAACCAAGTGTACATTTTACAATGATTACAATGCACAGTGAATCCAATGTTCTGTTTTCTAAAATGCAAATTATATTGAAATGTGCATTTTATGGTCATGCCTTAATATAACCAAGATTTTACAGTTTGAAGTTCAATAAGTGAGTATTGTTGCATAAGATTTAAGAGGGAATTTTGGAAATTCTAAGATACTAAAACTGTTATTAGAGGAAGACTTGAGTGTGCAAGCAATCATGGTTTGTAAACTGCAGCAACTTAAAAATGACCCTGAAAATGAACAAAAAGGTGGCTAGTTGTTAGGAAGGATGAAAAGAAGAAGTTGTGTTATAGCTAAGGATCATTTTGCAGTTGCTGTGTGTCAAGATAAAGTACAGATGAAAATAAGCATGGAACAGGAGGAGGCTTGTTCTCTTCTACATAATCTCAAAGGACTGAAGTACAGAAAGTCCCCAAATTTACTCTTCTCTACTCTCAGTTTTTATTTTCTGGTTTACTTGCTGCTTTCAGGGACTCCTCCTCCCATTTTGCTTAAGTGACAAGCCCAAACATTGTTTGGAAACGGCTGTTATGCAGGTGTGAAGAAAACATTTCACTAATAATGCTGAACAAAAGACACAAACCTCAGCAAACTCTTGTAAAAAATGTAGAGGTACAAATCCAAAATGGCACAGCCCACTGGACTGGCTTCTCATGAGAGCAGGAGGTAGAAATGGTGGGAGCATGGGTCAGAGCAAGTGGCCATGCTACAAGCCAAGGAGCAGAGCAAGAATGAGAGGTGAGGCCCCACAGCCCCAATTCCCACTAGACCTCACCTCTTTTTTTTTTTTTTTTTTTCAGAACCAGGGATTGAACTCAGGCCCTTATGCTTGCTAGGGAAGCACTTATTCCACTGAGCCAGCTTCCTGGCCCCTAGACCTCACCTCTTAAAGAGCTACTGTATCTCAGTTCTGTAAGCCCTGGGGACCAAACCTCAATGCCACAGCAATTTCAAAGGACTTACACACACCATGTTTTCTGGCAATTATCAGCAGAGCAATCTACATGCATCACTGAAAAACATAACTGAGTGAAAATGTACGAAGATTTGTAAAAAGAGGATTTGATTCTGAGACTTCTCTGACCCATCAGTGGATCATATACTGCTTATGCTTTAAAAAAGGTTTTGATTACAAATGAGAAGATTCAGGGAGTGTGCTTTTCTGTAGTCTAAGAATCTAAGTTATATAAATGAGCTCCCTAGTTACAAATAAGAATATCTAACAGTCTTGTTTGGCCTAGTTTAAAAACATGCAGAGCAAAGTTTTGTTGCATAAAGGAAAATATGACTTAGTGGAAAAACAAAATATTTCCTTTTACTCAGGTAAACATACATACAGGAACTTAAACCAGTGGACACAGAACTGTTCAACACATGAGCAATTTCTTTTTTATTATCATTATTATTATTTTTATTGAAGAAAAATAGCAGTGAGACAGTTTCAAGAAAAATTAACAGGACGATTTGATAAATTAATACATTGCAAAATGTTTTGGTATCTCACAAGGTACATACATGATATTATACTTACAGACATTATTATAGCAGATGTCTCTTATTAGTGAATGAAGAGAGTGTAGACATATACTTATCTTATTTTTCTTATGCCTGAATTATATCACAGATTCAATAATTAATACTTTCTACCTTGTTATCTCCCTAGTGTTTGTCCATAGTACTAGAAGCCAACATAATATCTGGTCCAACCACTATTAGTACAAATCTTGCTTCTCATAGAATTAGGCAGAAGCATGGCATACTTATCCTAACTTTATACACACATATCATGATTCTTCCTTGGTGTACCCCTTTTTTTTGCCTAGATCTGTCAAAGATGAGCAGTCCATTGTCATTAAACCAATTTAGGAGCCTGAACTCGACAACACAATCAAACACAGTCCAGCATTCCACAATAAAAGTGAGTTATCTGAAGAAGTTGTTGACTGTAGCCCTTTAAAGCTCAACTTATTATTAAGTTGACCACACATAATATACCTCATTTTATACTTATCTGCTTGATGGATAAAACCGAGATAGATCAAGACCTATATACCAGAAGATATAGCTTTTGTTTATGATGAGGTCAGTGAAGACCCCTCAGGGGTTATCTTGTAATCCTGTACCTTACTCTGTAAATACTTTGTCTGTGTCATCCATGTGGATGAGTCAAGGACAATGCTTGACCAGTTTGCTCTCTATGAGAGCCTGAGAGAAAGTTTTCTCCCCATGTGACTCTCCTCAGGCACACTGTAGATCATCAGTCTTTTTCCTCTGTGGCTCATAATTTCCTTGATCAGAAAATTTGGGGCACAACTGAGTTTCATGATGTTACAGTACAGGTTCTGCTAGGCCCTGATTCTTCACTGACCTTGAAAGGGTAGGGCCAAAATGTTGGCTGGCCTTGAGGCTCTTCTATTTCTCCAATTTTGACCTGGGAACTTAGGTTGTTAACCATCCAGAAGAGAAGCTGATTAGTACCCTGAAGCATATGCCATTCACTTTGCCCTATCTGACTCAATTGTTTTTAGGTGTTGTTATACCTTTCTATTTGTATTTCTTCTTTTGATTCCTTATACTAAGGAGACTATACGATATTAGCACATGTTTGTCCGGTTTATTTCACTTACGTGTATATGTTGAAGTGGCATCCACTTCAATATAAATGCTTCAAGTTTATCATTCTTTATAACTGAGTAATACTCTATTATATAGAAATACCACATCTTTTTCAACCATTCCTCATGTGACAGACATCTTGGTTGTTTCCAAGATTTTGCTATCACACGTTGCGCTGCTATAAACATAGGTACACATATATCACTATGATATAATGTTTTCAGTTTCTCTGGGAAAATTCCCAGTAGGGGAATAGCTGGCTGGAATGAGATTTCCAGTCCTACTCTTTTGAGGAGTCTCCACACTGACCTCCACAATGGTTGCACCAGTCTACATTCCCACCAGCAGCAGAGAAGTGTTCCCTTTTCCCCACAACCTCTCCAACATTGCTTGTTGATAGATTTCCTTATATTAGGCATTCTTTCTGGAGTGAGATGTTATCTCAGTGTTGTTTTTATTTGCATTTCACGGATGGCTAGTGATGTGGAGCATTTTTTCATATATTTATTTCCTTCTTTAAATTCATACTCTGAGAAGTTTGTATTCATCTCAGATGCCCATTTCTGAATTAGGTCTTTAAATTTGAGGGCCCTGTTACATATTAGTTCTTTATATAGTCTAGAGAGGAGACCTTTGTCTCATTGCTTATTAGTTAGGAATTTTTCAAAATTTATGGGTTGTCTTTTTACTTTGTTGACTATTTCCTTTGATTGTAAAGACCAAACCAACCCTTCCAGGTGGCAATGCCCCCCTTTTTCTGTTAAAGCTCAAACAAACATTTCCTGTTGTTCCTGCCAGAACCTAATGTTAGATAACTGCTCCCCATTTACCCCCCTCCCCAGCCCCATGCTAGACTGGCTCCATCTTAGCCCTTTGTTTCACCTGTTGCTAAATGTTCTGGGAAAGTTACGTGCAACTAGGCAACCACAAGGTTGCTCTAAAGCCTCAGCAATCCCCAGGTGGCCCTCAATCAATCCTGACAAAGGAACAATTGCTATTGGCTTCTGTAACCTGCTTGCTCAAGTTTCCCTCTTACCCCCTAACGACCACTAGATGCTCCCCAAGGTTACCCAAACATTAGAGGAATATGTTATTCTGTCAGAAAAATCCCCCTCACTCAGCCAATCAATGTAAAGGTCAACCCCTGTTAACCAATGCAATTAGCTTCTGTAGTTCGCTTGCCTCCCCCTCTGTGACACTGCTTGCATACCCCTCCCACCCTGCTGTTTTTAGGCATAAAAGCCCTGCTGCCCAATCCTCGGGGGCCCCTTCTCTATCTTTGCTAGAGGAGGCCAGCCGGTGGGTACCACCTAAAATAAAGCGCTTCTTTTCTTTTTGGACTCTGTCCCCGTTGTCTTGATTTTTAGAGTACAACATTGATGTGCAGAAACTCCTCAAGAAACCTTGATTCCAGTTGTTGACTCTTCCATGTTTTTCCCATGCAAATATATGTTTGTTCATGAACTCTTTACCTACCCCTATGTCTTCAAGAGATCCTCTAGTTTCTCTTCCAGGAGATTGAGTGTTTCTGTTTTAATGTTTAGATCTTTAATCCATTTTGACTTTAGCATAGTGCATGGTGATAAAGCTGAAAACAAGTTTTAGTTTTCAGCATGTAGAAAGCCAGGTTTACAGCACCATTTATTTAAAGAGACTATCTTTCTTCCAGTAAGCTTGTTTGGCCACTTTTTCGAAGATCTGATGGCTGAGTGTGTTCGTAGATGCCTCTGCGTCTTCTAATCTATTCCATTGATCCTCAGGTCTATTTTGTTGCCAATACCATGTTGATTTTATCACAGTGGCTTTGTAGTATAATTTCAAGTCAGGAATTGTGATGCCTCCTGCCTTGTCTTTAATGGCCAAAATTGCTTTTGCTATTCTAGGTCATTTGTGGTTCCAAATAAATTTTAGGAATGAGAAGTATGTTGGTGGCCGTTTGATAGCGATTGCATTAAATCTGTACAGCAATTTTGGCAGCATGGCCATTTTCATGGTATTGTTTCTTCCTATCCAGCAGCATGAAATGTCTTTCCATTTTCTGAAATTCTCTATAATCTCTTTTCTTAGGGTACTGTCATTTTCTGTGAAAAGATCTTTGATTTTCTTGGTTAAGTGAATCCCAAGGTATTTCATTTTCCATGGTGCTATTGTAAAAGGTATTGTTTCTATTGTTTCCCTTTCAGTGTGCTTGTTGTTTCTGTAGAGGAATGTTATTGACTTTTGAGTATTTACTTTGTATCCTGCTATGCTACTGAATTTCCAGATCAGTTCTAGTAGTTTCTTGATGGAATTTTTTGGGTCTTCCAAGTAAAGTATCATCTCATCTGCAAATAGTGATAATTTAACTTGTTCTTTACCTATTCTTATTCCTCTTATTTCTCCCTCTTTTCTAATGGCTGTTGCTAAGTATTCCAAGACTATATTGAATAAGAGTGATAGAGGACATCCTTGTCTTGTACCTGATTTAAGAGTAAAAGATTTCAATTTTTCCCCATTTAGGATTATATGAGCTTTTGGGTTGTCATAAATGGCTTTTATCAAGTTAAGATAGAGTCCATCTATTCCAATTTTCTCTAGGACCTTGAACATGAATGAGTGTTGGACTTTTTCAGAAGCTTTCTCTGCATCAATTGGGATGATCATATGGTTTTTAGATTTCAGTCTATTAATATAGTGTATTACATTTATAGATTTTCATATCCTTGCATCCCTGGCATGAATCCTACCTGGTCATGGTGTATGATCTTCTTGATGATTTGCTGGATTCTATTTGCTAGGATTTTATTGAGGAGTTTTGCATCTATGTTCCTGAGGGAGATTGGCCTGTAGTTCTTGTTTTTGATTGTGTCTTTCCCTGGTTTTGGAATCCGTATAATATTTGCCTCCAGAAATGATTTTTGGAGGACTGCTTCCTTTTCAATTTCATTGAAGAGTCTGAGGAGTGTAGGGATTATATCTTGTATAAATTTCTTGTAGAATTCAGCTGTGAATACATCAGGACCTGGACTTTTCTTTGTCAGTAGGATTTTTATTACGTTTTATATTTTGTTGGCTGTTACTGGCTTAGTCAAAGTTGTTATATCTTCTTGGTTAATTTTTGGTAATTTGTACCTGTTGAGGAATCTGTCCATTTGTTCTGTGTCTTCTATTCTTTGAGGTTAAAGATTCTCTAAGTAACTATTGAGAACCTGAATTTCCTCTGGGTCTGTGATGATGTCACTCTTTTCATTTCTTATTGCTTGTATTTGAATTTTTTCTTTCCTCTTTTTTGATGAGATTGGCTAGAGGCTTATCAACTTTATTTAGTCTTTCCAAGAACCACCTTTTTGAGTTTTGGATTCTTTGAACTGTTTTCTTCATCTCAATTGCATTAATTTCTGCTCTAATCTTTATGATTTCTTCCCATCTTGGCTCTCTGGGTTTCGTTTGCTCTTCTTTCCTGATGTTCGAGGTGCAACATTAGGGTGTTTATTTGTTCCCATTCTGTTTTTCTAATGTGTGAAATCATAGTTATGATTTTTTCCTCTTAGAACTGCTTTCTTCACATCCCATAATTTCTCATAAGTTGTGCTTGAATCTTCATTGAATTGTAGATATTGTTGAATTTCTTGTTTAATTTCTTCTGTGACCCATTGATTGCTGAGTATGGTGTTGTTTAATTTCCATGAATTTAGCAGGTTTGTCTGATTTCTTTTGTCATTAGTTCCAGTTTCTTTGCACTTTGGTCAGATAATATGCATGGAATAATTTCTCTTATCTTGCATATGCTTAGGCATGACCTCTGGACTAGTATGTGGTCTATTTTGGAAAATGACCTGTGTGCAGCTGAAAAAAATGTATATTCAGCTATAGTTGGGCAGAACACTCTGTACATGTTCACCAGGTCCATTCATTCCAAGCTCTCATTCAGTTCTGCTATTTCCTTGCTAATTTTTTGTCTGGTTGACCTATCTTTTTGAGGTAAGGGTGTGTTAAAGTCTCCTCTTGGATATTAGATTTTTCATGTTCATTGAGATTTGCCTTACATAGTTGGGTGCTCCTGTGCTTGGTGCCTAGATATTTATGAATGTTACCTCTTGCTCTTGAATTTTTCCCCTGACCAACATATAGTGGTGTTCTTTGTGTCGTTTGATCATTCTTGGTTTGAAGTTGAGACTGTCTGAGAATAGAATTGCTACTCCTGCTCTTTTCTGAGGTCCTGTGGCATGTAGTATTATTTTCCATCCTTTGACTTTGAGCCTATGAATGTCCTTTTGGGTTAAGTGTGTTTCTTATATACAGCATATTGTTGGATTTTGTTTCCTAATCCACGTGTCAGTCTATTTCTCTTAATTGGAGAATTGAGTCCATTTACATTGATGGTTAGAACTGAAATGTGTTGACTTATGTTTGTCATGGTATTTATCTGCTATTGTTTAATCTTTTGTATCTTGTGTTTAATTGTGTGTCCTGTTTAGTGGGTTCCTTCCATTCTCATTCATGGAGTTCTGGTCATTGTGGTCTCTCTGCAGAACATCTTTCAGCAGCCTGTGTAGGGATGGCTTTGTCATCACAAAATTCATTAGTTGTTCTGTGTTGTGGAAGTATTTCACTTCTCCATCAAACTTGAAAGAGAGTTTTGCAAGGTATAATAGTCTGGGTTGGAATTTGTTTTTGTACAGGACTTGAAGAACTCTGTTACATGCTCTCCTTGCCTTCATCATTTGTGTAGAGATGTCAGCTGTAATTCTAATGGGTTTTCCTTTGAATGTAATCTGCTTCTTCTCTCTAGCAGCTTTAAGTATATTATTCTTGTGTTGCATTTTTGGCATCTTGACTATTATATGTCTCGGTGTGTTTTTACTCGGGTTGAAGTTACTTGGTGTTCTGTATACTTCAGTTACCTGAATGTGAGACTCTTTCCTCATATTTGGGAAGTTTTCCACTATTACTTATCCCCAATTCTTTTTATGTCATTTATATTTACTCCTGCATTCTTGTTGATACCAATTATTTTCACATTGTTCATCCTGGTGTCATCTTTCAGGTGATGGATTATTTTTTCCTGCATTCTCGTTGTTTTTGAGAGATCCTTTCTCACATTTTCACTAGCTGCACCAGCGTCTTCAAAATCTGCTTTCACTCAAACTGTTTTGTAGACTCGTGATTGACATTTTTAGTTCTTCTATATCTCTTTAACTCTGTTTCATGCATTCTATTTCTTTTCTGTATTGCTTATTTAAGGAATCTGTCATATTTCTGATCTCAATTTTTTCCCCATGTCTTCTTTAGAGGTAGTTATTAATTCTTTTTCTGCGGTTTCTTCCAAGTTGGGTTTCCTCTGTATATTTGCAGACTTGTTTCTGTATCAGATGCTATGATTTCAAAGAATTCTTTTTTTTTTCAAAGAATTCTTTTTTGATTTCAGAATTTATTTCTGATTTGAGTTTCTCATGACTTTTCTGCTGCTGTTTCTTTGCTTCAGGCACCGCTAATTCATACGTTTCAGCTGGAATAGTGCTCTCTGCACTTGTTCTGGGTGAGCATTTGTTTTCCTCCAAATATTTTTGGATTTGATTCTTTATTTCAGATGCTATGTATTCAGATATTTCTTTTTTTTAATTTCAGGAATTAATTCTTGTCTGATTTCCTCAACAACATTTCTGCTGTTGTTCCTTTCCTTCCATATCTGTTAATTCATTCATCTCATTTGAGCTTGTGTCCTCTGCACTTATTGGTGGACTCAAGGCCTGAGACTGCATTTTTCTCCTTGTCTATGCCATTTTATATAGCACTGACCTCTGACCTTTGGCGTAGAGCTTTGGTATAGATGTAGCTATAACCTTAGCATGTAATTAGATTCGGGTGCCAGTCTATTAAGTTTGAGATTATCCAGTTATGACTCTTCTGGATCTAGCTGTTGTGTTCCATTCTTTTTTGCTGCAGCTCCTGAGGTTCCCCTGTGTAGGTTTCCTGGTCAGGCAAGCATGAACCAAACCAAGATGCAGAACTAGTAGTGAAAATTCCCACTGTCTTGGCTGGCTTTGTGGCAAGGATCCAGAAAGTTGCCAGAGTCGGCCCTCGTGTCTCAGGCAGGTCACTCTCTAGGTGGGTTGTCCTGGCTTTGATGGGTCCGTTGGGCTCCCAAAAGGATAGTGGATGTTCTTATTCACCGGGTAGGCTGTGCTAGGTCAGCCAACCTGTGCTGGGCCTGGGGCCATGGGCAGAACCGGAGAAGGCTGGAAAAGGTCCCTCCGGAGCGGTGGGCCTGGAGCCCTCATTCTTAGCCTGAGCTGTGCTGGGTCTGAGGCCGTGGGGTGGGACCAGGGATTGTTGGGAAATGTCTCTCAAGCATGGGGGCCTGGAGCCCTCATTCATAGGCTGAGCTGTGCTGGGTGTCCACCTGATCAATTTCTCTCTTCACAAACAACAAATATAGAAAGACAGAGATCATTAGCAAACTACAAATATTTCCTTCCTTGCCACTTGGTTACACAATCTTGTGAATCCTTTCATTAAAAACAATTTTAAAAAATTAAAAATTTCAAAAAGAAAATTACATGATGCATTGACTGTAGATATATGTCTACATATATTTCACGTATAAGTAACTGTGATAATAAACCTTATCTACACATTCTGCTAAAACCCAGCCAGCACTGATTAAACAATTCTAAATGATTATCTACAATTAAGGATTCTAATTTGGCTATAATCTAAGGAGCTCTTGTAGAGTTAATAGGAAATGAAAGTATATCCTGGTGAAATATACTTTATTAAGATGTGGATTTTTTTCAATTTTCAGATTTATTCATTTGATTTAGAAAGCTAAAGTTTTAACTTAATTTAGGGAAGATGCTGAGCTATCATGATTAATAGAGAAATATTTGTGATCTACCACAGGTTTTGGAAAACATTGGAAGCATTGATGCTATATCAAACTACCCCGCTGTATCACAAATGCAAATACATTTTCAGTCATTTTCACAACGACATGTTTTGGCTGAGTTCATGCACAACTGTGGGAGGGAGGGAAGGCACACCCAGTGAAGGGTACTTTGCACTGGGTACTGCTATAAGGAATCCTTTCTCTTAATCTTTAAATAGCACTGTGAAGCAGGCATTAAGGTTTTGAAGACAAATTCTCAGGAAGAACTAATATCTCATCTAGGAAACAAAAATTAAAGATACAAAGGTTAGAACTGTAAACAAAGCCTCTTTTATTATATGCCCTCTTTGATAATAAAAAGATTAAATATTTTGATATGTGACTTCCAGATTTCCTTTATTTTATTTTTATTGTGGATTTTTTTTACCCTGCACATGGTCTCTGTACATAGTCCAGCTGGTTTTGGACTCAGTATGCAGTCCAGGCTGGTCACAAATTCAGTGTTCCTTCTGCCACAGCATCCGGAACGCTGTAGTTCCAGACATGTGCCATCATGCCTAGCCCTCCCTTTGGTTCTATCTAACTGCTCAATTGTAATTATAATATTACCTGTAGTTGCAATTTCCCTCAAAATAGTAGAAAGTGTTTCTTACATCAAAGCAATAGAAAAGAGTCCCAGTTTTGTTGTGCTTCCCTCTGAGTGCTGAGCTAGTCCGGCCTATGTGCTTGGCTCCTGAGCTTTCTCTTCTGTAGCTGTATCAAAATGGCAGAAGGTGAAAGAGCAGGAGTGGTTGCAGGTGCAGGATTGGAAGGCCTGCACACCACATTCTCTTGAACTCCATTGCTTATAGTAACATCAAACAGCAAGGAGCCTGAAACTGTCATCCAGCTGTGTTCTGAAGAATAAGAAGAACCAGGCTCAGTGAATGACTGGCAAGTCTGTGACATGGCCTTAGATTCATCAGATTAATTTTCCCTGTGTATCATGGATTAATTCCTGCTGCAGGAAATGGCTACTTACGCATAAACACACATACCATGGCAGCAAAGAACAAAGAATAGCTGGGGGGAAAGCGTGGGATTTTAGACTCAGAGAAACTGAATCATTGCACTTCTGTGAATGAAACTGTCAAATGTGAATAGTAACAGCTAAGCCCCACAAAACTGTGTAGAAAGAAAACAAGTGATAGGATTTGGCAAGTGTAAATTCCTAAAGCATTTGATTATTTCTTACATTATTGATAACAAATAATTTTCAAAACCAAATATCAATTTTGTTACTCATACAATTAAACTCATTAAGTCTTATAATAGAAAAATACAGACAGAAAAAGATCAATGTAGAAATGTATATATTATACTATATCATATGGAATGCATATGTATAAATATGGACTATATAATATAACAAATATATAATATAACATATATAATACAGCATATATAATATAAATATATAACTAAATCGACACTTAAGTGAGGAAATGTTTTTCTTTTTTGTGACATATATTTATTTCTTTTCCATTGTTTTGTTTTTTAAAAAGTTTATTAGTCATACATGACTAGTACATTTTATTTACCAATTTTTCTGTTGATGAATAAGTAGGCTGCTTCCAAAATTTAGCTCTTATGAATTCTGTTTCCTTATTGATCAATCACTGCCATACGATGTCTCTAACTGGGAAAATTCTTCGAAGGGGACTAGCTGGGTCAAATGGAATTTCTAGTTTCAGTTTCATAAGCAATCTCCACACTGGTTTACACAGTGGTTGTACTAGTTTACATTAGCACTAGCAGTACAGTAGGGCTCCTTTTTTCCTGTATCCTCTTCTGCATTTGTTATTATTTAATTTCTTGATATCAATTCTTCCTTGGTTAAAAAAGGAAACTCAGTATTTCTCTAATGGCCTGCAATGTTGAGTATCTATTTGTGTATTTGTTGGCCATTTATATATCTTCATCTTGAAGTGTCTCTGATGGTCATTTTTAATAATTATTGCATTTGAAAGAATTTATTATTACTAAATTACTGCTTAAAATTTTCTCCATAGTAAAAGCCAGTGGGTTAGACTGAAGCAGTACTCAGATAAACAGTAGTGCAACTAAATGAACTGATTAGAAAACAAATATTCAAATTGAGTATAATTGAATTTTATTTTAGGGGTCTTCAGTGTAGTTTAGTAGTACAACACCTGTTTAGCCTGTCTTAAGCCTTGTAATTAGAACCAACCTCTAACAGAAATACCAACAGCAACAACAAGGAAAAGAAAATAAAGAAACAAGCAGAAAAATTATCAGTCTCTCTCAAGTAGAAGGATTGGTTTAATAAAGATAAGAGCACAGGATTTTTAATTAAGTTAGCAGAAAATCAAGTGATTAAGACAAACATTGTACCAGTTACAACTAAAAATACTGAGTAAATTAGTTTAAGAAACTTTTTTGCAAAATATCAAATAATTAACAATCAAGTAAAAAATGAACAAGAAAAGGCAGAGCTTAAAACAAAGTAGGAACTCCAAAACTAGAAGAAAAGTCCAAAAGTCATTTCACATTAACATTTTCCATTTTTGAAACTTAGAACTTGTCTTCAGATCCACAAAGTTAATAATAACACACATGTTATAGCCTAACTGACTCCGTCTTGACCCCTCAGTTACCATTTTGTTCCTTCCTTGTTGTTGTGTCCTAACTTGTTCCAGTAAGGGCCCCCAGTTCCAGGGAATTAGCTAATCAACCCCAAACTGCCGGTCCTACTGGTGTTTGTACAAAAAGATACAAATAGCTGCCCAGATAACCGTTACAAAAGGCGCTAACCAATCATTTTAAAAGTTACCCCAAAGTAACCAATGCTATCTGCTTCTGTACAAAGCTTGCCTCATTCCCCCTTCCCCTCCCTGGTTTGCAGTTTAGAAGCTTAAATACTGCTCTTTGTAATGGCCCTATGCGCCTCTTTGCACTTCTGCATAGAGACTGCTGCAGGGTACCTGCTAAAATAAAGCACTTCTTTGATTTTTTTGGACTTGCCTCCTTGTCATTTGATTTTTGAGTTACAACAACACATAAAGCAAATGCCAAAGGTTAACCTCTGTATAGTATACAGAGTTTGGTGCACGCTCTCCAAAATAACAAATATGCTTAGAAAATAACAAATGTGTTTAAAAATAACAAATACCACTCCAACATTAAGCCAATGGTGACATTCTGTGGAATTACCCTCACGGAATTCCTTCAAGTAACTTTGTATATGATGAATAGCACAGAATCAGAAATATCTATGAATCCCAGGGCATACAACATTAACAAGAATTAATTAGCCAAAACAGAATGAAAGTATTTGCAGCGCAGAGAACAAACAATAGATTAAGGTTCACAATATCACAAAATAATTAGAAGAAAGGATTTTAAAGAAAAGATGAAAAGTACAGTGAACTATTTGTAACAAAGTATCCATGTGGCAAGATAAGCTTGTGAAATATTTAGTATCAAAAGTAATGAAGCCGGGCGTGGTGGCGCAGGCCTGTAATCCCAGCACTCGGGAGGCTGAAGCAGGAGGATTGTTGTGAGTTCAAGACCAGCCTGAGCTACAAAGTGAGCTTAAGGCTAGCCTGAACTGCATAATGAGACCCTGTCTCAAAAAGACAAAAAAAAAAAAAAAAAAAAGTAATGAAATGCAAATTTATGAAACACTATTTATTCCTCATTAACATGAGAAAATCTTTAAAATATTGGTAATTCTTTGCTAAAAGCGATAAAAAAGCAGCCTTCTCAGAGCTTGAGGATGTTGATAAATATTACCACATTATAATGTGAATTTATTTATGTTTGACAATGTTTGAAACCTGTATAAGCATGCATTATCCAACTGAGCAGTATTACTTATACAAATATATTGTGTATAAATTTACACTAAAGTATGCTAATATACATACATAGATGCACTTTTCATGATTGTATATAAAGTAAAAACTAGAAAAATTTAAATGTTCATGAAGGACAGAATAGTGAATGTACTGGTTAATACACTGTATCCACTTGAGAAATTCAGAAGTTTAATTAAGTGACTTTGCAGATAGCCAGGATTTTTAGTTTGTAAACATCCTCATCCAGTAGAAGAGGAGGACATGGACGTTGTGTGAGGTCTACACCCCCACCCCAGGGTAGCTTGTTTCTAAGGAAGGGAGAGAGGCTTGCAAGAACCTGCAGCTGCTGCCCTTCCCTTTGTTCTTCACTGTTTCCTGCCTCCATGAACTGCTGCTCTCTGCCATGTGCCACTCTGCCTGGGAGCCAGCCACATATAGCCTAAAACCTCCACAAACTGTGAGCTAAATACACCTTCCTTAATTTTGGATGCCAGGTATTTTGTCCCAGCAATGAGTGAAAAGTAACCAAGAGAGTCAAATATGTAAGATGTATTTAGCAATATTTGAAACAGTCAAAGAAGAAATGAGGTACATCTGAATGTCGTGATCTGAGATCAAATTTAAGCTATTTTGATGAGAAGGAAAATAAAATCAGTGAGATAAGCAGACACTGATTATTGTGTGATGTCAGAAATATGTATAAAATTCTAAGTTAAGGTCTATTACTTTTTCTTGATGACTACAAGAAAAGTATCAATTGTAATTATGGCTGGGACTAAGAATCTGGAGTCTGAGTGACAAAGATTTTTTTTTATTAATATCTTAGAATATTCTGTTTAGTTTTTTTCTTTAAGTAACTATATATATTTTTAAAATAACCACAAAAATATTTTTAACAAACTAAGAGTTTTGAGTTTTTAAAAATTTTTAAAGAAATCTTTTATTTATTTGGTACCAGAGTCCTGCTGCACATCTCGGACTCATAGTGATCCTCTTGTCTCAGCCTCCCCAGCACTGGTATTATACAGGTGCACCACCATGTCCAGTGGCTGCCGTAAGTGCCTGGGATTGTGGGGCAGGTGTGGCATGTGGTAACGGGTTCGAACTTGGGTCCTTGCTCTTGCCAGGCAGGTGCTTAGACCTCTGAGCTATCTCCCTAATCCTTTTGTTTGAGTTTTGATAGTTTTCATAGTGTGGTAATCTGCAAGTTAAAAATTAAAGAAGCCCCATGGGCATCACTGCACAGCTGGAGAAGCTACAGCACACCACCCAGCCACGTTCACTCAGCAAACCTGAACTGGCTCAGTGCTCCACTGCTACAGCTGCTATTGCTGCGGGGTAGCAGATATAGAGTCATCACCTGGCGGATGCCGAATGAGGCCAACGCGTAAGGACAGAAGTGTTAACGGAGTTATTGGGTTTTCCCACTTTTTGTCTTTATCTGCCATTTTTTTCCATATTAACTTTTTTCTTTCAACTTAGCTTGAATTTTCTGTCGTTCTTCTTTTTCTTTTTCATACTTTTGCATTTGCTAATACCATTAATTTCCTTTCATTTCTGAGTAGGACCCCCTTATTTCATTTCTCTTTCTTCCTTCTCTTCTTCCATTCAATTTTTTCCCATCCTTTGGACCCCCACCTCATCTATTTTACTTGTGTTTTATTAATGTAGACAAAGTAATTTGATTTAATAGATACTATAACTCAATATTTAGTTTCTCTTAGTTTTTATATTATGATTATAGATCTCTTTTCTCTGATATCTGTCAGCTCCTTATTGGAATGCCAATTTCTAGTTTGACTCTGATGCCATTACTGTGGCTAATTTTACTACATTAACAAAAGCAACATAGTTGTTAAAACTGGTTTTATCTGGGTGCTGTCTGGATTTTCCTTTTGTCAATACCAGCACTATGGTCACCTTAGGGCACAGGCAAATGCCAATGGTTGGCCACGCCTAGCGTCTCTGATGCTTTACAGTGAGCATCAGTGCAAAGCAGAGAGCAATCATGCAGTTCTCAGTACTAGCAATGCAGCTTTCCATTGCAATTAACCCACATGCCCCAGACAAAAGCAAACAAAAATAAAATGGAAAAACAAGATGACAATATAATAAAATGTCTACCAACATTTTTAACTAAGTCCTCCAAAGTTAAGCTAGCTTATCCTCAAGGGGGAAGAATTCAAAAGCAGCACAGCTGAAATACTGAAGAAGATGAGGTTTGGTAGCCAAACAGATGATAAGGTGCTCAGTGATCTCAAATAATATGTAGATGTGTGTGTAATAAATGAAATAGTCAGCCAAATCTACAGAGGATACTGATGAAAATCTAGCTGAGATAATCAGAATGATACAAAATAAGAATGATGAGCACAGAAATGGATTAGAACCCATTGAAAGGCACAGAATATAAATCTAGGACATTAATCATTCTATTAAGAGTATGAAATGGAGAAGTGGTCAATTGAAAATAGAGTATCAGGATTAGAAGATAGGGATAATGTTGGATTTTAATTAATGACAGATAACCTTTTCTTTTGGAGGGGGGCAGAACTAGGGATTGAACTCAGCCCCTTGTGCTTGCCAGGGAAGCGCTTATTCTACTGAGCCATCTCCCTGGCCCCAGTGACACATAACTTAAAAGCCACAAGAAAATATGAAACATGGCTCCAACAGCTGCTATATAACACAAAGAAGACTCATCTGAGATTAATTAAAATAGTGCAGAATCAGAAGTTAGCACAAGGGTATAAAAACACTTTATCAAAATTTAACCCAACCAAGTGAGTAAAAGAACTCTACAATGAAAAACACATAAATCTGGAAAAAGACATCAAAAACACATGAGAAAATGGAAAAACATCTCCTTTTTTCTGGATTGGCAAACCCGTTAGTTAAAATGGCAACACTTCTAAACTGATAAACACAGTTAATGAAATATTAATCAAAATACCAAGCAAATGTCTCACAAAACTATAGTAAGTAATCTAATCCCGATATTCATATAGTACCTGAAGAGACTCATAATAGCAAGAAGAATCCTGGGTAACAGAGCAGAGCAGGGGGCAGCACAGTCCCAGATTTGGAGGTATCCTGTACTACAAACCTAGCATGGTTAAAAGCACTTGGGTACTGGCCCCTAAACAAGCATGTGGATAAGGGGAATGGCACAGAGGATGCAGAAAAACTACAAGGCACATGCAGCCATTTGATCTTTGATAAAGAGGTTGAAACATACTCTAGAGGAAAAATTACCTGTTTATAACATGGTGCTGATGGCACGTGCCTATAGTCCCAGTGCTGGGGAGGCTGAAAAGGGGAGGATCACTGTGAGTCCAGGATGCTGTACCAAATACATTAAAAAAAGAGAGAGAGAGAAAGAAAGAAAGAAAGAAATGATGTTGAGAAAATTTGCTAGATATGTAAAGGATATAAATCGAGGTCCATATCTCTCATAATGCATTTTTCCATTTTATTATCTAAAGAAAATACAAAATAGTAAAATAACAGCAATGTTAGAAATGATACCTAGCTTCACCAAGTAAAATGATAGGAATTCAAGAAAGGGTGCTATATTTCATAATGTTTTCTTCAAATTTATCACTATGTGTTAACTAAAATAAAAATGGATCTAAGATCTAAATGCCAAAACAAAAACACTTAACCTGCTGGAAGAAAAAAATAGGTAAAACTCTTGAATTCATGGACATGGGTAAGGGCATGTCAATAGAATTCCAATTGCATAAGAAATAGTACCAAGAATCAACAAATGGAATAGTATCAAATTAAAAATCTGTCCAGCAAATGCAGCAAGCCTTAGGGTGAAGAGATTACATACAGAACAAGAACAACAACAGAAATGCCAGGTATTCTTCAGAAAATAGACTGTGTGCAATACAAAAAGAACTAGAAAAACAAGTTGAATCCACCAAAACAAAAGATGCAGTCAGAAATGGACAACAAATATGTGGAAAACTGTTTTTCATCTGGGGCCATTAGAGAAATACAAGAGGAGACCACATCATGAGTCTGTCTAACACCAGATAGATGGCTGCCATTAGAAAAATCAAATAATAGCAGCTCTGATGAGACTGTGGGGACTCAGGGACCTTTCCATATTGTTGGTAGGAATGTAAATTTGTTCAACCACCGCTATAGAATCAGTAGAGAGATTCCTCAAAAATCCTGAAACTAGAAATTCTGTTAGACCAAGCTATTCCCCTTCAACCTCGGTATCGTCCCAAAAGAAATACAGTTAACAGTGATACATGCATATCTATGTTTCTTGAAGTGCAATTCACAATACTTACATCTTAGAAGTGGCCACAACGATGTGGTTTTTTCATACAACTAACTGTCATAAAGAAAGATACACTGGAATAATTTGTAGGCAAATGGGCACACCTTGAGACCACAATGTTAAATGCAACAAATCAGCCCCTCCAGCTTAAATATGGAATGCTCTCTTTATATGAGAAATCCAAAATATAAATAAAGGGTAAAATAATGGATCAGTAGTAAGAAGTGGGGAGATAGATCTATCTTATCTGGGAAGGATATCGAGAGGGCCTTGGAGACTGGGGGGGAAAAAGGTTTAGAATAACTATGTATGTCCTGGATGGGGACCAAGTTCCCGTACAGATGTAAGCATTAGGAATTAGAAACACACACTTATAAAAAAGTAAAAAACCTAAATAAAAATTGAATGAATTTAGCTATTGGAAGCAGCTTATTTTAAATAGTTAAAACTTCATCAAATTAACAATTAAGGGAGAGTTTTTCCAGCACCATCTTTCGGTCCTGTTCTTGCTTCCTTTCCCAAGGGCTTCATTTTGCCCTGGATTATTCTTCCTAGATGTTCCTGCAAGTTTGCCTCCCCCTCTGTGCACATGAAGTGATACCAGGTCCTCAAGCTCAGGGTCTCTGAGACTCAGTTCCATGTGGGCAGGGATGGAAGATCTCAGCCTGTATTGGTTCTTCAGCGTCCTTCTTCCACTGACAACCTATAAGCATTAGTTACTGAAATCTCAGGTTAGACAAATGTTTCATGCTTTTTCCCTTAAAACAAAAGGAGAGCTTTTCAATTTTCAGTCAACACAAAAGACTGAAAAAATTTTCCTCCCAAATTCTATATTCCCCCAATGTCTATGTTTTCAGGCTGTATTTGGCTAATTATAACTGGCTCATAATTTGAATTTCATTTCAACTTTTCAAATGTCATCTCTTTACTTTAATCAAGAAAACAATATAAATGCTTTTAAGCTAAGCTACACATTAACTTTCTAATTTATTTTAAAAATGGCTAATCATTGTTTCCTTATAGAAAATGCTTATTTGTGATTTCTCTTTAAAAGTGTAGCTATACAAGTTAAAGATTTATCTCTGCTCTGCCTGAGTGAAATCATATGATGACTATCATTTGAATTAATTCCAGAACACAAGAACAACAGAGCAATGTGCTCAGTTGGGCAGTTGTGCTCATTTGCTACTGCTCTTCCCTCCAAATACCTTCTTTTCAGCCTTTCACTTCTGAGGATTTTCTGGCTATACAGTTAGCACCTACAGGAGTGGGCTCCAGAGATGCAAGAAAAGAAAATCTTTTTTTCTCAAATGATTTTCAAACTCAATCCATCCTTCAGTAATTACATGTGCAGATAATGGAAAAGAATCCACTAACTCAGAATGCTTTTCATTCATAATTAATTGCACATGTAAAAGCACTGCTAAATTTGGATGCTCAATTAGACAGCTAATTGCTTTGAAAATGAAAGTGTGCCCTTAGATTGAGGACCCCAGGCCCTGGCCCACCCAGCGCACCCTCTTACTTGAACAGGAAAGAGTTTTTGGTGCAGTTCTAGGTAGGAAAAGGAAAAAGAAAGCTACCACCTGATGAAAGTCAAAGATGTAGTCAAGCGTCACTGTCAAACAACTTGCATCTGTAATTTAAGCAGACTGCTTTAAACTTAATCATTTGAAGACAAGACACACCAGGGATTCCAGGAGTTTCAGTATCCTCTAAAACAATTTTTGTTATGAAGGAAATGCTTGTCTTTATACAACAGTTTATTCTGTATATCCAGGGGAGGCATTTTTCTATGGCTCTTTAACTGCTATAATGCTTAATATCTCAGAGTTTGTAGTTAAATTGTAACACTTACATTATTATCAACATTATCACTCCAATATTGTATTTATGGAGTAAGGATACTGTATTTTAATACATATTTGCTCACCTCATTACACTTATGTAATAGCCCCCTTGAGGTGAGTAGGAAAAATGCAATTACACATGTGCTGGAACCGGGAAATCACAATTTAGAGAATTTATATTATTTGCTCCATAATGTCAATGCCAGAGAGAGAACAATACTCTCCATGAGGAAATCCAGTCTTTCATCAAATTAGAGGTAATACTAAAACTGCTCTTTTAAAAAATCTGTTTAATCTTTTATTTTACGTATTTTGTTGGTGCAGGGTCTCACTACACAGAGCAGACTCATAGTGATCCTGCTGTCTCAGACTCCTCTGTGCTGGATACAGGCATGTGCCACCATGCCCGGGTTCCAGGGCTGGCATGGCTCACAGTACCCAGAATCAAACCCGGGTCCTTGTGCTTCCCAGGCAGGCACTTAGACAGCCAAGCTATCTCCCCTGGCCCTAACAATACTCTTTGTGGAATAAGTATAGGTAAAATTTCTGGTATTGCAAGTTAAATTTGAAAATCATGTAATCATTTTACAAATAATAAACTATCTTAAGATCAGAACTTAAATAATCTTCCCTGATGACACCAATGTTTTTGTCCTGCACCTGTCGCTCTGTCATCTTACACAGCAAAGGTAAATGAAGGTTGAAGTTGGAGTATCGGTTTCAATCCGCTGACTTGAGAATAGGCTCAGAAATAGATGGGTGGTGGCCCCTGTAATCCAAGGGTCCACGCAAGCAGAAGAAGGTGGCGGAAGAGCAGGCGGGAGGGAGACAAGACTGCAGAAAGGTACCAGCATCGCTGGTTTTGAGAGTGGATGACAGGAGCCATAAGTCAAGGAATGGGCATCACCTCTAGGGGCTAGGAAGGCAAGGAAGCCAGTCCATTAGAGCTCCAGCAAGGAGCACAGTCCCTGCTGATATCCCGATTGTAGTTCAATTGTCTGTTTTTTCAAGCCACATAGCCTGTAATTAGTTTAGCAACAAGTAGGAAACTAACACAAATTGTGTCCAAAGTGCATGCAGCTGGAAAAGCAATTGCATGGAGAACAACTGAAAGATGTGTCCTAAATGTTGTGACTTTACAGGGTGATGTAATCATGGATGGCATTTGCCTTCCATCTCACACCATTAGTTCTCAGAAATCGTTTCTGGTCTTTAAGTGAGAATTTACTAACAATTACTGAAATTCCTGGTCAAAGGAGATTCATAGGCCCTTGCTTTGCAAAGCCAATTGCTCCTATTTTTCAGTGTACCTAAATAAGACTTGTCAGGCTGTCTGTGAAAGTATACTGCTGGCTGAAATTAGCTGCTTTGATGGATGACTAACCCTCTTTTGAGACTCACTTCAGATATTCCTTAATTTATAATGAAGTTACAGCCCACCACTAGTTCAACATATTATGAGTAAAATTGCATTCAGTGTCCCTGCCCTATTGATCATCACAGCTTAGCAACACGATGCACTGTAAAGTTGTTCACCTTCATGATTGTGTGGTTGTTGGATGCTACAAGAAAATATTGTACTGTATGTTGCCATTTTGGACAAAGAATCCAATCCAAAATTCAAAGTAGGAATTCTAACAAGTGTACATTGCTTTCTCACTCTTGTAAAATGCAAAAAAAAATGTAGATTCAGGATTGTCTGTTATTTTGAATTGTGGGATTCTATCTTACTCTTAGGAGATTCCAGTATAAGTTAACAACTACAAAGCTGAGCATTGTACGTGAGTGAAGGAGCCTGTAGCTGGACTCATACGCACCATGATACTAACCAGTGCTTGTCTTACATCAATACTGTAGTAAATTTGGCCAAACTACGATTTCCATGGATTCGGAGATACATTTTCATACTGTAATACATTTGAACATAGTATTCACCATGGAATTAATAGCATCTTACAATCACTTTCAACCAGATGGGTGTGTACATCTTGGCCATAGTTATTCTTATTTGTCACCATTTCTATTTACTTACTGATGTGTGCAGTATTCCTACTGTTGCTATTGAAAGAAAAATTAATCTGTAAGGAAAAGGCAAAAAAACCTGAACAGAACATAAATAATTTTCTTTTAGTGAAGCAACTATTCATTGTTGGGTGAATCACTTTTATTCAGCAAAGCAACAATGAAGGAGTTAAGCACAATTATTAGTGGCTTGGGAGATAGCTCAGCAGTCTACATGCCTGCCAGGGAAGTACAAGGACCTGGGTTCAGTCCTCAGGACTGCATGCCATGCTGGCCCTGAAATGCTGCATGTGCCTTGTCAGCCACCAAAGCCAGGTGTGGTAGTGCACATCTGTAATCCCAGTGCTGGGGAAGCTGAGACAGGAGGATCACTATGAATCTGAGCTGTGTAGTAAGACTCCATGCCAAATAAATAATTTTTTAAAAAATAATCTAAAAAATATTGACAAGAAAATAATGAAGCTCTTCTATATGTTTAGTTATAGGATATGTGATAGGATTGCCTATTAGATGCCAAGCCATGTAATCAAAGCAGTAGAAATTGACAATTTCTTCAGTGTAAATGAAAGACATTTCCAGGCAGTGGGAGGGGGTGCAGCTGACATTTCCCTGCTCTCTTTCTAGCTCCCCATCACTCACCATGGGGAAAGTCAGTCAGGCAACCCTGGAGAGAATGACATGATGAGGAAATGAAGCTTCTAGAGAATGTACAGCGAATTGAAGGATCTGGCCCACAGCCATTGGGCAATCACCTCAGAGGTAGAGGCTTGAATTCCAGTCAGAGCTCTGTACAAAGCCATGAGCTTGGTGACAGACCTCATGAAAGTCCCAGAATGCAAACCACCTAGCTCAGACAATGGAATCCCAACTGTCATTGAGTATGATATAGAGTTAATGTGTTATTTTAATCAAATATATACATCTTGAGATAATTAATACAGTGCAGAGCTTAAAATCTAAGGACTATGTTCACTGGAGTTTTAGAAGGATCAAAAGAAAGCAGGTTGGAAACTATAAAGAATCAATTCAAATGCTAATTGCCATTTCACAGTGGACTGACAGTACTACTGAGACAGTCACATTTAAAATATTGGGTACTTTTCCATTAATTTCCGGAGGAAGAGGGAATTAATTGCAGAACAATTCCAGGCACAGCAGGAACTTCCTGGTCCCCTCTTGAGGCAGGAATCTCAGGAACTGCAGTTAGTGTGGGTGTGAGTGCACACACGGGGAATGCCAAAGGGCAGGGTGCCCGCTCCTGCTGCAGCTCTGGGGCTGGAGCTGTGCAGTCATTTTCCCTCCACTTGCCACACGTCAGGTACTCTGAGGGCTCAGGTTTCTCTCTAATTCTACGTAGTCCACTGACTACTGTGTCATGAATCCTCATGGTTTCAAGATTTGATGGAATCATTCACATAATTCACAAAGGCTGTTATATTCAGGGTTATGGTTTATTGCTGTCTATGTGCAAATACAGTTTAAAATCAGAAAACATAGAAAGTATCCAAGGCCTAGTCCAGGAGACATCAGGCAGTTCTCCAGTAGAGTTTTCTAGAGAGCTCCTTCTTCTCCCAGTGAGGAAGCGTCATAAGGGGAGTGTATGCTCCTCTGAGCCTTGGATTCCACAGTATTAAGGGTCCATCCGTTAAAGCACCCATGAGTCTGGGGTCCAGTTGCTCCAGAGGTCAAACTGGTACAGTGCAGCCCAAGACCTCCACCACAAATCTCATTGTTAGTTTTAACTCTTTGGTGTGGCTAGTGTCTGCTGGTACACTTACTGGTCAATGTTTCCCTGGGGATTTGAATTTATCTATCAAGAGATAGAAAAGAATGGTCCTTTTTAAAAAATATCAGGAGTTAGAACTCTCCAAGCCTGCTGGGTTAATCCTTTGCTTCCCAGTTAGCCTTCCAGAGATGTAGAAGTAACATTTATTCTTTGAACTATGGCACATTCCTGATGGGTCCAGCCCGCGTGGAACCTGAGTCTCCAGGGCCTCTCCACAAGCTGGCGATGAGCCCAGATCAACTACTGGGGCTTCTTCTTCCCAGCACTCCCTCCATCCCTTCCATAGCATGCCAAGATGCTCTCCAATGAACCATCACTACGTCATTACCTCACCTCCCATGGTTCACCCCTTCGGAGAACTATAAATGTAACTACTCTTCAGGGTCAGACCCTGAGAATTCTCTGGGCTCTTTTTGTCTGATTCTCCCATGCTCACAATAAAAGCCTCTTTTCTCTTTTCTGTTGCTTTGCTATGCTGCTGCAGCAGCCATAAATGCTGTTTGGAACTGACACATCCTCCCTATGAGTCAAATCAGTACGGGATTCTTGGGACTTATGCCTCTAGGGGGTACCTGGCAGCTCATGCAATTGATCTGCAATGACTTTCTATTTTCTCCAGACATTAATGGGAAAGTCCCGGATGTTTTAAGTGTGACTGTCTCAGTAGTACCGACAGTCCTGAGCTTGTGGGCTTGCTTCAGTGCACTGACGTACAGGAGGGAGAGCGCTTTGTGAGGAGGCTGTAAGCATCGTCATCAGAGATTGATATGCTTTATCGTTTCTTCCCGTGAATAGTTTTAAAAATTCTTGTCATTCTCAGGACATTCCTCAGTACACTAGAAATACAAATCCAATAATGCTTTCACACACACACACATCGCTAGCCATTCATGAAATGCAAATAAAAACAACACTGAGATATCATCTCACTCCAGAAAGAATGGCTATCATAAGGAAATCAACCAACAACAAATGTTGGAGAGGTTGTGGGGAAAAGGGAACACTTCTCCACTGCTGGTGGGAATGTAGACTAGTACAACCATTGTGGAGGTCAGTATGGAGACTCCTCAAA
>PVKA01000495.1:0-36295 GCA_004027165.1 Ctenomys sociabilis | reverse complement strand
GTACCTATGTTTATAGCAGCACAGTGTGTGATAGCAAAATCTTGGAAACAACCAAGATGTCCATCACATGAGGAATGGTTGAAAAAGATGTGGTATTTCTATATAATGGAGTATTACTCAGCTATTAAGAATGATAAGTTTGAAGCATTTATACTGAAGTGGATGCCACTTCACACACATAATCATTTCATTTGAAATTTACACACAAGGTTGGAAATTTAAAAAATAAACTTTGGCTGAAAACACACTGGACTCGATGGACTGCTGGAGGCTAGATGAGGCACAAGAGTGCACTGATGAGTGTTGTTAATAGTACTGATATACACTGAGGAAATTGTTGCAGATTTTAGAACTGTCAATTGGTAGGATTAAGACTAATCAGTGAGTGGAACATGTATAGAATGAATGAAAAGTGAGAGAAAGTGACTGGACAGTTAGATGACTGTAGCCTGGCCAATGTGGAAAACAGGAAAAAAGTGGGAAGAGATTTGAGATAAGGAAGAGATGAAGGACAGGGCATCTAGTACGGCTGTTAAAGTATGAGGTCTGATTTTTAACAACTCTAGAAAGTCCCAAAGGGAGCTTGGACGTCCCAATCATATTCATCTTATGTGACAAATATAAGTAGATATTTCTAACAATTGGACATGAGTCTTCAAGTAATGAGGAATCTCCCTTTCTTCTTCTCTTCAACCTAAATGATTCCCTTAAATGTAATCTCTTCACCTGTTTCATTGTTTTAATCTGTCTTACTACCTTTTCTGACTGCTATTTTTCTCCCGTTCTATCTTTATCTTCCCATTTGTTCTTGTTTACAATATTCTCTTTTTTTTTCCTGCCCTGGCTTTTCTCAATAGAATTCATCTTTTTCCCACTCAATACATCTACTACAAGCCCCTTCACATAAACTCCCTCTCAGACCTTTCATTTCCAGATGTTTATTTGTTGTGTTAACAAATTCATGTACTTGACACATGGGAGAATCTCATTACATATGGGTAAATAAGAATTTCAGCTTACATCAAACTGCAGAAGAAATAGCCTTATAGCTTGCAATGGTCATTTTTGTATTTGAAGTTGTTTATTTCTTCTGTCTCCACTGGATGACCTCTCCAGCCTTTGAGTTGGTCTCCATGGAAGATTTTATTAGAGTGAGGAAACTGGCTTATACCAGAAGGTCCTACATTGTCTCACATAAAATTTATTTATAGAGTTGAATCCTTCTAACCTTTTGAATTTCTGCTCCAGAAGCACACAGATTTTACATGTGTCAGCCTTTAGCCACAAACAAGAAAAATAATATTTTTTTTGGCTACACAAAGCATACCAGGCTATCCCCATAAACCAGGGTTACACAAGGATGTGGAAAAAGATGAAGCAGAGATGACAGATGCAGATCAGAATGAGCCTTAATGAAAGTCACAGACAGCTACATGGCTGCAGGCCTGTGGGGGTGGACAGACTGTGTGCCCACAAGCTCAGTGCCCTTGGTAGCTCCACCCAACACTTCTTCCTCAGAGTCTCCACAGTCCAGGAAGAAGGTGAATCACTTCCACTGTTTTGGTTCCAATCATTTTAAGCAATCATGATGGTCAGATTTGTCTATACTTAAACAAAAATATCTGAGAAAAACAATTTAACAAATGGAGGCTCACTTTATGTTCAATCCAGGCTCTGCTGGCTGCAAGGAAGGAATGTCATAGCAGAAGGGCATTGTGGAAGACAGCTGCTTACTTCATGGCAACTGGGAAACAGCACAGGAGAAAAGCACAAAGAGGAAGCATCTGGGGACCAAACGTAGTCCCCAAGACCATGCCCTCATGACCCACCTGGGAAACTCAGAAATGTGCTTTACTAATCTCTCGAGCCAATCAAGAGTAACTGTCAGCACAGGGTAAGCATGCTCTAATATTCATTTTAACTTAACAGAATGCAACTCTAAGAAAAAAGTAGTAATTTTTCCAAGAGGAAAGCTCTGGGTACTTGAAAAAAATAAAACCATTAATAAGCTTAACTACACTGAACATAGGCACTGGTATGTTTGAGAAAGAACCTGTTCATAACTATCACCATAGAATAGATACTAAGATAGCTTCTTAAGGCTGGATGACAGCTCAGGAGAATAGGCACTTGCTTGGGAAGTGCAAAGGGCTGAGATCAATCCCTGGTACCGCAAAATAAATACATAAGCTTATTTTACTTTGAAAAGTATCCTTAAACTAGACTATAGCTAGTCTAGTTTAGTATAGCTCACCTGGTCATCCTCAAACACTTGTAAAGCAGAGAGGCAAGGAGCCAGAGAAAAAGCAGGGCTATGTGATCTAAAAGACTCTTGAGTGTCCTAACAAGGGCAATGGTCACCATGATCAATACTGCAGCAAGAACAAGAATTTTGACTAACAATATTATTAAATGGAATAATCAGACAGTCATTGGTGAGTCCCAGAGGGAAGCTTCTGGGTATTTTTGGAGCACACCTTGTCATTTCAGTGGGAAGATAAAGCAGATAGGGGTTCTGTATTGACCTACACTTAGAAATTTGTTTCTTAATTAAGTGAAGGAAGGAAAGAAAAATGAGGGGGTGTATGAATAGACTTAGCCTAGAAGAAAGAGAAGAGGGAGCTAGGAGCACACCTGTAGATCCAGGGCTCTGTGAGGCTAAAGCAGGAGAATCACAGCTGCAAGCCAGACCACGCAGCTTAGTGATTTAGCAAGGTTGAGGATGTAGCACAGTGCTACAGCCTGAATTAAGTCCTTTTAAAAAATGAAAGATAGAAAAAATGGGTCTTCTGGTCTTCTTCAAGTACTTCATAAGCCCTGGACTATGGCCCAGATACAATCACATCTAAGAACAAGAGGTCAAGAATTTTTTTCACAAATATATACACTTTTCTCAAGATACACATTTTATAAGAAAGTATAAAAAGTAAAGGCCTGAATAATAACCATATATAATTCTGGACTTCAACAATTTGAAGTCTAGGATTGTATATGCCTAAAATAGCAAGATCCTCAAGGATCCCAATGACATTAAGCCCAGGACTCCAACTTGCCTACTTGCCCAACAACTCAGGAGGCATGCTCAGGCCTGCATCACCAAGGATCTGCATGAGTTCTAGAGGGTTCTGCCTGCCAAAGACCAAGACGAAGACTTAACCAAATTCTGGGCCCAGGCTCAGCCTGCAGCTCCAGGTCCAGCTCCAACTTTAGCAATGTACAGGGTCCAAAAAAGTTTCCATAGTAAAGGACAAATAATAACAGAAATATGTTTCACATTTATTTGTCAGATACAAGTAAAGTCTTTTCTATTCATTGACTTATTTATTTCCTTGCAACAAACTTACAAAGTAGAGATGACTGTTATCCTTCTTTTATAGATGAGGAATCTGAAGCACAAAGAGTTTATTTTGAAGCTAGTATAACTAGGATAAGGTAGAGCTGGGATTTGAATGCAAAGCTTAATCTTTCTAACCATTGGTGTAAACATAACTTGTTCTGTAATTAAACATGAGCCCTTCAATTGCTATCTTAAAAAGAATGCACCAAACCTGTATTGATTACATAGAATGATGTGAGTGCCAATTTTGAATGAGAAGAGAATGGTGGAAAACTCTGTGTTAAATGCACACGGTTATACTGTGTGGACAAATGTGTGTATTAATATCTATGCAAACACTCCAAATGGAAGAAACGAGAATTTTTCCTGAGAAGAGTGATAGTGGCTAGACTACAGGGGCTGAAGGTATCCAGAAACTTACTTTTTCTGTATGCTCCTGTGACTTCTAGAATTTATGCCATGTGTTTCTATTACTTGCTGATATTAATTTTTAAAAATAAGGAAACAAATATATAAAAGAAATACCATGTTACCTCATTTTGTGAACTTAATTCTTTTCATGATTCTTGTTATAAACTGAATTGGATGAGAAATGAATCAAATTCAGTGGTTAGGTTCAGTGTTGACCTTATGGGAAAAATTGCTTTAGTTCACTTCCAGTTTGGTTTGAAAAAAAGAAACCTGAAAAGATTTAAGTTCTGAACCTAAGCACTACTATAAAATGTAAATAGGAATCAACAAAATCTGGGTTTAAAATAAGTAAAAGGCTCAGATGTTTTTGTTTAGGATTGAGCATGATGGGTTTAAGAATACTTTGGTACAACACAAGACTTCTGAATATAATTTTTTTTAAATGCTAGTTAAAAAGATGTTTGAGATCCATCCTTGTAATATTTTTTAAATGTACAATATAGTATTGCTAACTATATGCATATTTCTGCACAACAAAACTCTACAGTTTACTCAATTTGTCTGGCTTAAGCTTTCAACCCACTTGTATGAATCAGTTCAAGCTGCCAATAGGGGATAGATTAGACTTGGTAATTTAAAGAGAAATAATTTATTTCCATGTTTCTTGAGGTTGGAAGTCTAATATCAGGATGTTAGCATATATGAGTCCTGGGAAGGCTTTTATTCTTGGCCTGTAGGTGACGTCTACCTTTCCATGGGCTCACATAAACTCTTCCTTTGTATCCAAGGAAAGAGCATAAGCTCATCAATGCTCTTCTGATAAAGACAGTAATCCTATTAGATTAAGGCTATGACTTTATATTATGGTTTAGATCTAAAATGTTCCACAAGGCTATTTCACACTCAGAGATGAGGCTATTGAAAGGTGACTGCTATGCTCATCAATAGATTCATCCTCTAATTGACTGGCTGTCCTCAGTTCAGCAAGGCTGAATGTGCTATTAACAGCTGGGGCCTAAGTAGAGGGGGAACACTGAAGAATGGGACCTGAAAGGGTGCATCTTCCCCAAAGTCCCTCTTGCTTTCTCTGCTTACTATCAAGACGTAACAAGATTTGTCTGCTAGATCTTTCTGCCATGATGTTTCTGGATTTGAGCCTGTGAACTATGAATAAAGCCATTGAGACCCTAGAAGCCAAGCACTCCTCTCCTCCTTTAAATTATGAGTGTTGGATATTTTGTTGCAATGACGAGAAAAAGTGACTAAGAAAGCTTTTGATACAGTGAGAGAGGCCATTACTGTGACTGTGCATGATGACTATGTCCAGAAGTGCTTAGAAGTTGTTCATAGGAAGAGCTTGGAAAGATTTGGAGATGCCAGCAGGAGAACCACACAATACTGTAAACCCCATTTGCTGGGAGAGTCTTTCACCAGAGTGCTGATAGAGATGCATGTGCTGAAACTTGGGCTCACAATATTTCATCTGAGTACAAGGCTTTCTTGACAGTTGAATTTGAGATCTTCTGCATTATTCTCTCACAGAAAATTATTGATTTTATCCATATCCTGAGACTATGAGAAACTGAGATTAAGTGTAGTTGCCTAATTAAACTGACAGAGGAAATTTCAAGGAAGTCTTTTGTTTCAGTTACTTTTCTCTTGTTGCTGGGATAAAATACCTGACACCCAAAATCGAGGAAGGAAAGGTTTATTTAGCTCACAGTTAGTGAAGGTTTCAGTCCATACTGGGTTGGCTCCAAGGCAGACTGGTACATGGCAGAGAGAAGCAGTTCATAGCAGTGGAAATCAGCAAAGAGCAAAGGGAGGGGCAGTGGCTGTAGCTGCTATCAAGCTTCTCTCCCCTCCTTACATTGTAATGCAGGTCGTCTGGCCCAGGGCAGGTGTAGAACCCATAATCCCAGGCTTGGATCAAGAATTAATAATAAACTCCAGAACCTGCCCCATAACTGCATGAGGCTTTGCAGGGGGCAGGGGTGGGTGGACAACTAGATATAAAACATCTAGGTGTGGTATGGATACTTCTGGATGCTTTCTGCCAGGTTTACAGTGAGAAACAGGAGCAAAAACCTATTCAAAGTTTTCAAATTTTCCAGAAAAGAAGTTGCCTGCAAAATTGGAGTAAATAGACTATGGCTGCTGAAAAGTATTAAAATGAATCCAACTACTTTACATCAGATCAATAGGAAATATATCTTGAAGACACCCCAGGAATCAGAAAGACTAGCCTTCAGTAGCTAGTGTATAAGGGCAAAGCTACAATCTTTTGAAAAACTGATTTGAGAAGAAGGCACCAAAGCTGTCTGTTTTAGAAGGACCACATAATGAACTAATTTAGAAAAGTTCATTTTTTCATGGTAAGCCATGGTAGGCTGAGGTTATATCTATGATCCAAGGAGGCCACACTACTGTTCTCATTGTTGGCAGAACTTAGCATTATCCATGAGATACTGGATTTAAAGGCAGGCAGAATATAAGAGTTGGGAAATCAAGTATGCTTCCCAGATTTCTGAGGAAGGCCTAAAGGGCAAGCAGCGTGGCTCTGGGGCAGCAATGCATGAAACCAAGAAAGTGAAGTGGAAGTGCAATGGAGATCCCAGGTATTTGGAAAAACGAGGAGTGCAGAATATCTGAGAAAAGTTACAGACATTGAGCAAAACTATCACAAGATAGAGGCCATGAGAACTGCAGCCATCAGTGCCATAGCGGCAAATCCGTGAAAGCATCTTGGAGTTCCCATCTCACCACACCTTGTCCTGGCTGATGACATGAAACTACAGGAGTAGGTGTTTGCCTTGCTGGGATTTTGGTCTTGCTTTTGTCTGATTCCTTTCATCATCCTCTGCTTCCCTTTTGAAATGGAAATGTTTGTGTCTTTGTATGTTGGAAATGTTGAACTTTCTTTTTGATCTTTGCAGGATCTTGCGGTTTTCCCTGGATTTCGAGGAAGACTAAATTTATACTTTTCAGCAGTACAACAACTGTTGAAACCTTCACAACTCTTAGACATGGACTAAATGCCTTTCCCATAATGAAATAGACACGAGTCCTTTGGATAGCCAGGGTCAGAATATTATGGTTTAGGCCTAGAATATTTGCCAAAGCTTTCATAGGCTCAGCCTAGAGACTTTGAGAATGTGGTTGGATCACAGCTGCCCTATAATTATCAGTGGATTTAATCACTAATTGTTTCAGCAGCTGGGAGTGCTATTAGGAGCTGGGGCTGATTAGATGCATTTCACTGAGTGGTGTGAGCTGGAAGTATATATCTCCCTTCTTAGTTGTTTCCCTCTGTCTTCTTCCTGATCACCTTAATTTAAGCAACTTTCTTCTTCTAGAACCTTTTATCATGTTGTCTTTATGTTTAAACCTGGTATCCATAGACTGTACTCACTGAACCTATGAGTTAAGTTAAAAATCCCCTTCTTGAGATATCTTGTCCTAGCAACGAGAAAAGTTACTAAGACACAGTATAACTGCATGTAACTTTTACCACTTCTTTAAAGGCTATTTCTGCAACACATTCATTTACATGATAGTGGATGGTCAGTGCTCCAACATATGAATTTTGGAGAAACACAATTCAGTCACTGCATAGGGCTATTGGGCCAATGTGGATCATGAGTTTCACCCAAAATTGAAGATGTTGAAGGGTTAGTTCTTAGGCTGTGTGACATTGGGAGATGGTAGAACATTTAAAATGAGAGGCCAGTGGCTGAAATATACGTAACAAGAAGCTTTCTCCTGAAGAAGATATGGGGAATCTAGTTTTTCTTATCTGCTTCTTTGACTCCCATATTCTGTGATGTAAGGAGACCTTGCTATCCATGCTCCCAGCATGATAGTGGCAACCACAGGTCCAAAGCAAGAGGGCCATGCAAGACCTCTGAAACTGAGTCAAGTCATCCTTTTCTCTTTTATGTTGATTCTGTAAGATACTTTGTCATAGTGACGTAGGGAAAGCTTTCCCTCCTCTCAGACTTTGACCATTTTCATTATTCATCCTGATTCTGTGATTTTGATTAATATGTATGCTTCCTACGAGTGAAATTATGGAGTACTTGTCCTGTGACTATTTTTTTTTTCACTTAGCATGCTATCCTCAAATTTATCCATTTTTACATATGACATAAGATGACCTAGTGTTTTTCTTTTAAGATTGCATATACACTTTATGTGTTCCACTTGTAATGGATGCTCAAGTGGTTTCCATATATTCTCTGTTGCAAATAACTTTGCAAAGAACATGGAAATACAAATATTTATTTAAGCTCCTTTTTATTATTTTCAATATATATCATTGGCTGAGATTACTGGATCATATGTAGTTATATTTTTAGGAATCTCCATACAGTTTTCCACAGAGCCTGCTCCATTTTACATTTCTATTAATATTGTCTGAAGGTTACAATTTCTTCATATACTCAGTAACAATTGACCTCTTATTTTCCTGTAGGGAGGGCTGAAACTGGAAATTGATCACACATGTGACTGGGGAGGCAAGACTAGTCTGAGAACAAAGAGCACCTGAGCTAAGCCGCATGCTCACGCTTCTTTGGTCCAGAGAACACAAGCACTTAAGGTAACCCAAGCTATCACTTGGTAGGCAAAGCTGTGTCACAGGACACTAACTTTGTGAAATATAAATCAGTGTCCCTACAGTGGGTGAGCAGTTTCTTTTCCTGCCATCTGAAGAACGAAGACTCCATCCAACCTGAGCTTTTGTCTCTTTACTTTTCCTATCTTCTCTCTGTCTCCTCTCCTTCAGAACTTCAAGAGCTATACAAGATATAGCAAGATTCTTCTCATTTTTTAATAGTGGTTATTCTGTTGTGTATAAAATGGCATTTCTTTGTGGTTTTGACTTATGTTTCTTTGACGATTAATGATGTCAAACATCATTTTACATCATTTTATATTCCACTTGGTCATTTGTGTCTTTTCTGGAGAAATGTTCATTAAAGTGCTTTATTGGTTTTCAATAAAAAGTGTTTGGCTCTTTTTCTATTAATTTTTTATTGAATTAAATTAAATCAATTAATTTAATGATTGTTTGATTGTACCAGGAATCGATCTCAGGACTTTGCACTTGCCAGGTAGGCACTTCAGCAACTGAGCTATATGCCTGGCTTTTTTCTATTTAATTGTAGAGATTCCCTACATATTACAAAGATTAATCTCTTATTAGGGGTTTAGAGATATGATTTGTATTTGTGTCGTTTTGAAGGCTGTTTTTTGTCATTGCATTTTTTTGTTACACAGTTTCTGTTTGACCTAGACCCACTTGTCTATTTTTGTTTTTACTTTCTCAGCTGTTACCATTATGCCTAACAAGTCCAAAATGAATGTTATGAGGGTTTTTCTCTATGCTTCTTTCAAGACTCTTCATGGTGTAAAGTCTTACATTGTTTATTTATTTATTTGGTGGTGGGAACTGAACACGGGACCTCACACTTGCCAGGAAGGTGCTATGTCGCTGCACTACATTCTCAGCTTAGGCCTTGCATTTAAAACTGTAATCCATTTTGAGATGATTTGGTATATAATCCAATTTCAGTCTCTGCACAAGAATATCCACTTTCCCATCCCCATTTGTTGAAGAGAGTGCCCTTTTCTGTATTGTAGTCTCAGCATGTTTCTAAATGATAATAGGACTATGTTTATCTGGATTTTTATCTGAGCTCTCTTTCTGTTTCTTTGAGTCTATACACCTTTCTTTTATTTATTAGTACATGCTCATTGTACATTAAGTTTATGTTCACGATGGGAAGGAGGTATGTGTACCTAACACAGCTCGTTGCTTTCTTTTCCAATCTGTCTCCCTCCCTCTGTCTCTACATTCCCTTTCTTCAGTTTTATTATTAGTGTTATTATTATGATTAGCTCATATTATATGATGTATGTTTTCATTCATCACAGTTACTATGTTCTTAATGAGGCTCCATTCTACTTGCTTCCCTTTCCCTTTTCTTTCTCAAACCCTTAGTCTCTTGGAACCCTTCCCACGTGCAAAAAGATCTACGCCTTTGTTTCCGTCTACCTAGCACTTATTTTTCTTTTTGTTTGTTCTTTGCTTTATAGAAATGAGAGGTATGTTATATTTAATCCTGTGTGTCTGATTTATTTCAGTCAACATTATGTTTTCCAGACTCATCCATCATCCTACAAAGGTGTCAAATTTATTTTTTTTGTTTTTGTAAATAGAATAAAAAATAGCAGAAACAAAAACATCAGAAATGATACAGAATTTCACTAAGCAAAATTATAGCAATTGAACAATGGTTACATTAAATGTTGGTGTCTTCCATTTAATTGTTCAGATTAGCAGAAGAGCCAGGAGTAATCCATTATGTATAAATACATTTTGTTTATCTCTTCATCTGTCAATGGCATACAGGCTGCTTTTGGGATTTAGTTATTATAAACACTGGTAAGCATATTTAGAGGTGGAAGCAGTGTGCATTCTTGTCTTGTTCCCAATATCTTGTGAAGGCTTTCAGTTTTTCTCTATTTAATACAATGCTGGCCATTGGTATATCATAAATAGCTTTTATTTAATTCACTTATCATCTTTCCTCACCCACACCTAGTGATTAAGTTTTTTTATTATTATGATATTATTTTTATTTCTCATCATTACATTTTTTAGCATTTTTTCTTCTTGAGTTAGCTTTGGTAATTTGTATGAATACAGGAATCTGTGTATTCTTCAACATGCTCCTAATTGGGGGAATGCAACTCTTATCGTAGTTACTGTCTCCTAGATTTCAATGGTGTCTGTTATGATTTCTCCTTTTGCTTCCGATTACGCTGATATCTTCCCTTCCCACTTAGTCTTCACACACTTAGTCCTAGGTTTCTCTTTTGTTTACTCTTCTCAAGAACCAGCCCTTTATTGATTCTGTGTGTTTCTCGTACTGTCAAACTCATTTATTTCTGCTCTACTCTTTATTATTTCCCTCCTTAATTTTGATTTGGGCTTGGGTTGGTTTTGTTTCGGGAGTATCTTAAGGTTGCTCATTACGTTACTTATTAGAGCTCTCTCTGTTTTCCTAATTGAGCATGGATTGCAACGCACTTTCCTCTCATGATGCTTTAATTGCACCCAGTAGATTTGGTGCATTTTACAGGTCTTTTCATCCCTTTCAGTAATTGTTTAAGTTCTGCCATGACTTCTTCTGTGTCCTAATGGGTATTCAGGAGTGTGCCTAATTTGGAAGTGCTTTCGACTTCTCTGTGATTTCTTCTCTGGTTGATTCCTGTTTTCATTGCACAGTAGTTCATGAGTTGATTTTGATCATTCCTTTATATTTCTTTAAGCAGATTTGTGGACCGGTATGTGACCTATTTTGGAGAAAGCACTATGTGCTGCAGAGAAGAGGATACATTGTGTTTTAGTAAGAAGGAATGCTCTGCAGATATTTACTAGGACCCCATATTCAGGGTGTAGCTCAATATTTTTTTATTGCCTTTTTGTTTAGTTGATCTGCCTCCTTGCAAAAGTGAGTTCTTAAAACTCCCCACTAGCATTATACTATTTGTTAATTTGATCTTTTGTGTTCAGTAGTATTAGTTTTATGAAGGTAGATGCTACAGTGTTCAGTGCATAAATATTCATAAGAATTGTCTCTTTTCACTATCATTACACTCTGTCTCTGTTGACGACTTCATTTTCCTTTCCTAGCATTAGTTTCTGTTGTTTAATGCATTGGCCTGGCTTGTGTTTTCATTCCATTAGGGTCACTTTTATTTTCTCTTTCTCTCCTCCTCCTCCTTCTCCTTCTCCTCTTCCTCTTCCTCCTCCTTCTCCTTCTCCTTACTCCTCCTCATTTTTCCTCCTTCTCCTTACTCCTCCTCATTTTTCCTCCTTCTCTTCTTCTTTTGATTGATCATTTTTGTCTAGAATATTCTTGAGTATTTTCTGAAGTGTTGATTTATAAATCTCCCAAGTTATTCTTTTCTTAGAAATGTTTTTATTTCTCCATCTCTTTTGAGAGAAAGTTTTGTTTGGTATGTTACTGTATGCTTGAAGTTCTTGGATTTTAGTGCTTTAAATACTCTGCAGCAGAAATTTTCTCATTTGCAAGGTTTGTGTTCAGCAGTCTACTGTAGCTGTAATGGATTTACATGTGGATGGAAATATTTGATTTTCTCTGACTGCTTCTAAAGTTCTCTTTTTAAGGGCCAGCCAAATAGCTTAGTGGATTAAAGCAGCTGCAAGCAGGCACAGAGGGATTCCATCTCCAGGCCTACCTTGCCAGCTCTGCCTCTAGGGTATGCTGAGATGGCAATTGAGACTGGGCGTGGTGGTGTATGCCTATAATCCCAGCTTTTGGGAGGCTGTAAACATGGAGATCACTATTATTTTGATCTAGTAGTGAGATACTGAAACCCTGAACACCCTATAGAACCTTCTCTAAAATACAAAAAAGAAAAGTTCTCTTTTGTGTTGAACACCTGGCAATTTAACTATGATATGTCTTGGTGAATATATATTTTTTCATCATAGTTGTTTGATACTCTGGCAGACTTATTTGTATGCTGAACATTTTCATTAATATTTTAGAAAATTTCTATTATGATTTCTGTAACCAGAGTAATAATTTCATGTGTGTCATAGTCAAGTTTTTCTCAGTGCTGGGATTACAGGTGTGCACCACCATGTCCGGACTTGGTTCACCAGCTTAATGCGCCCTGTGAGCAAAGCTGGTGCAGCACGTGGGACCAGGGGTGGAACCCTGGTCCCCGCACTTGCCAAGGCAGGTGCTTATTCCACTGAGCTATCTCACCCCCCCTCCAATTAGTCTTAATTTGGTGTTCTTAGTGATGTCTGTAGCTGCTGGATAAGTTTTTATTTATGTGGCTTTTCAAAATTTCTTCCTCAATTTTGGCTTCATATTGCTCATTTGTGTAATTTATGAATTCTATGTAGTTTTTATGTCATATTTCTGTCCAATATTCCTTGATGATTCTACCTTTTTCAATTTGTCATTCATTATTTTGAAACATTTTGTTCAGCTCTTGCAGTGCTGTATTTCTCTCCTTCATTCCCACATTTGGCATACTGAGTTATAATTGAATAAGCTTGGGCCATGGGCACTTTGAACTTGCAAAGGTTATCGCTTCTTTAGACTTTCTGAGAGCTCTGCTGCTTTGCATTTGCCATCTCCACTGATGCTCCCTGGATTGGCTTTGGGAGAGTTGTGAGATGCTAGGAGTCTTTTGTTGCTTTGATTTCCTATATTCTTGCTTGCACATACCTATAAATATTTTTACTTACATGATTGTTTTAGTTAAATCCTGTCCTTGGACTGCTTTTCACTGTTTTGTTTTTTTTTTTTTCCCTTAAAGATAGTATTCGTCTCCTGGATTACTTAATTTAAATGGTTTGGGCCTTATACTGTGCTGTGAGGAGATACTTACTATGGATTATAACAACATCCACAATCTGACAGTATATTACTTTTATGTTATACCCAGCATCTACACATGTACCCTTAATCCATACTATTTATAATCTATGCTATGCCATTACTAGTAGCTAAAGTACTGGAGGAAGAAAAAGAGAAGGATAGATAGGAAAAAGAGTCAATAGGAAGAGAAGGAGATAAAAGAAACGCTAATAGGTAAAATCTGGGGAAGGGCCTAGGGTTAAGTCCTGTTGGAAATATTTTATATTTAGGTGCAGGGCTACTGTTGAGAGTTTGGAGAAGATATGTGTAAGGTATGGGATGCAGTGGAGAGAAATGCAACCTGGGATTGGAGATAGCTCCAAAGCTGCCTGCTGATATAATCGTGCCTTGGTAAGGTGGTGAAGAAGCAAGGGAAGACAAGGGGCTAGGCATGATGGGCAACAGTGCAAAGAATAAGACGGAGGTGCTGCAAGGCTAATATGAGAAGAAAGAGGCATGAGAGAGAAAGAGCAGACTGGAAAAAAATATTTTATTAGGAATTTAAAAAGTGAAAGAAACACAAAACAAGCAAGTAATATTGCTTCAAAGGCTAAACTATGGAGAAAAGGATTGAAAAAGAAGAAGATAAATAAAAAGTAAGTTCTAAATCCGTGCAAAAGTGGAAATCAAAGAAAGCAATGTGACAAGAAAGATTCCGAAGAGACCCAGTTGAGTTGCCCCAACAGGGGCTCGCACACGAAATTCCTGTGCTGCTGCAGTATGTAGCCTGTGTGTCCACAGGGTCCCTTCCTGTCTTAGCTGCTGTCTGCTTTTCATGCAGCCATGTGCATTTCCCTGCTTCTCAATTTTATGCCCTATCAACCAGCAGGTAGGATCTGACACTGATCCCAGTCTTGGCATAGTGGCTCTTTCCCCTGTACAGAGTTGGACAGGACTTTACAGGTGTGGGGAACCAGGCTGAGCCTCAGGTGGACTCAGGGCATCAGCTACAGACATGGCAGCCCCTGAACTGTCATGGGGCATCAGGTGGAGACTCCAGTGGTTGCAGGGAGTGTCTGGGGTACTCGGTGGAGACTCAAGCTGACCTACGGCACCAGACAGAGACTCGGGAGCTTGTGCTCTGAGAAATTTTAGAATATTTTCATGCACTATCATGAAATGGAAGAGCTCAACTTGAGAATAAACTATTACTCCTAACCATGGGATAGCTCTGGAGAGTGATCAATGGGCCATTAGCCACGGATTCTCCTGTAAAGACAGAAAGCAGAAATAAGGTAGTGATGATTTGTAGAACATTTTTTCTTCTAACTGTTGCTTTGGATCTTATGATTACACCATGAATTTGCTGCCAAATTCTTTGAAGAACAATGAAATAAACATAAACTTTGTTGACTGCCTTAGTTCTGGCTTTTGAACAAAGAGGCCCACAATAGTGATAAGGCTGTTTCATAGATAAAGAAAGATACTGTTAGTTAAAAGAAGAAGAAGCATACCCACCAAGGAATAGTGAGTGTAAGCAAAGGTTATCTTTTTCTTACATTTTTGTATGTAGAAGTATTGGAGCCAAGTATAATGTCCATTTAGAAAAAAAAAAATTAGCAATGAAGGGCAAGCAATTTTTTAAAAATCCTTTTCGGGGAAATAACATCCTTTTCAGAAACATGGGCATTTCAGCGAGCTCAGGGCACATGACCTCAGAATAGATTTAAGAGTGAAAGGGTAAACTGGCATAGAAAAATTCAAGTGGTTATAGGAATAAGAAGACCAAAACAAAATAATCTGCAGAGGCTGGCTTTACCAGGCCAACAAATAAAGATCACAGAATGATAGAGATTATGTAAGTGGTCTGACAAAACTGACCTTTAAAAGTTACATTTTCTTTCCTTTTTAAGATAAATGACTTCTCCAAACTTCCTTCTGCTGAGTACTACAACCCTCTTCTCTGAAGCACAGACAAAATGACCCTAAATATGCCCATATCACACTAGGAGGTTGGGGCTCAGTTTCTTTTCTATGGGAAGGGGAGACACTCAGCTGAAGTTGGCTGACTGTGGTAAACAAGTCTCCAAACAGAGATGCGATGTGCAGTCTCCCGGCATCCCTGCTCCCCTCCATTCCTTGCTGTGAGACTCGCACACACCTGTACGCAAGAACGCGGTGATCTGAGGCAAAAGCTGCCCCTCGGTCTCCTAAAAGCTCACTCTGAATAAATCTTTTTCCCTTTTCACTAAAATAAACACCTCTGTGCACTTTGTCAGGTGCAGGCAAGTGGACCCACATGACAGGTAGAAAACCGTGTGAGATCAGAAAGAGGCACAACGGGAGATTTGTCAAGTGGTTATGTGTCATTTTAGGCATACGTATCATTTTGCTAATACCAAGGCACCTACTTGAAACACTGTGGCTCAGAGGTTTATAATCCGGAGGGTAGTTCCTTGGTATTTAGGATTTTCTGGGATTTTGGCAATGATTATGAAGCAGGTTTATAGAAACAAGTATTTTGCATCAGAAATACAAGTAATATGTATTCCTGTCCTGTCTCTGTTTCTGGATAAAAAGAAGCTCTCACACAGCCTTCTTGGGTACTGCTGACCCTGACCTCACCACTGTGACACTGAAGTTGCTCCAGCCCAGTAACCTCCAGGGCCACAAAGCCCGCTCAGAGAAGAGAACGTCCTGCTTCTGCCAGCCAAGGCTTTCAGACTTCATAGAGTGAGAATAAGACCATTGGTTAATGTTATTAGTACCGGGATGCATGACAGTTCATCTTGTCAGCGCGACTGGATTAGGGCCAGGAATGCACCACAGCCTCTGATTCAGCAATGGTTTAACTCCTTGTTGAATTCACACCTGGATAGGCTATTAGGAGATGGACCCTCATTAAGTCGCGAGGGCTGCATCTACAACGGGTTCATCTTTCCTCTGCTTCCTGATTGCGTACAAAAGCAGCTCTCTTCCCAAACTTCCTTCCCACCATGAGATTTCTGAGTTGCCCCTGTCCTAAAGGCAAGGGAACCATGAACTGAAATCTTTGAAACTAGAAGCCCAAAAAAGTTTTCTTCTCTCTCTTGACTTTCCCAGGTACTTAGGCGCAGACAAAAAGCAGTCTAATGCAGATTATAACACGTATAGTAAGACCCCAACCTATAAAGTGTTCCACTGTGGGAGGACTTTGGTGAGTCGCTTCGATCACACCCAACGAAGCAAGTCTTATGCAGGACACCTGTGAATGCTCACACCTAGAATGTTTGTAAATGAGGGGCTTACTAAGTAGAGAATTTGGAAACACAGAAAATATTATCTGATTTACTCATGGTCCATCACTTTAAGAGAATCAGTGATGTCATTTTAGCATATTTTTTTTGTAATTCATATGCTTATATATTTTAAAGCATGCACTCACTAGCATTTTATGCATTATTTTTTATTTTATTTCTGTTAATGTTACCACTGAATATTTTTGTGCCTATGATCCTTTTCTATATATTTGATTTCTTTAAAATCATATTTCTGATATGAGTTTTTATGCTTAAATCACACAAATAGCAGTTATTTTTATTCTTGTTAGATGTTTTGCTAAACAAGTTTTGTACATTTGTGAAAGCTCACAATCCTGAAGTTGGGCTTGACATTTTAGCCCCACCTGTGGGGTGGGGCATCTCTGGCTGGGAGAGGTGAAAAAGTCTCCTGTTGCTCACACACCTGGCAGATGATTAATCTGGATACAAGCCCTCAAGCACCAGAAATGAGAAGCTAAATCCAGGTGCAAATCACATTCCCTGCATTAAGATGGACAGAGTCTACTGTTGAGATTTACAGGTTCACAGAAGAAATTAGTTCTCTGACCCTGGTGGCCTTGTGCTCTGCATAGGAAATGCTACAGACTCTACTCCCCTAGCAACCAGTGAGTATTATGAAAACATTCAACTTCTTATTTATTCATTTTAACTAAGAAAAGATTGCACATAATGTCAGCAATTGAAACAGACACTTCAGGCATGAAGTCTTTAATCACTGGCTTAGTAGATAACAGTCTAAGTCACACCAAAGCTTTAAGGATGGTATCATAGGTGTACTTATTTAACCTACTGCCTCTTTAAGTATTTGTCTCCTAGAAGCCATTTTCTTTCTTGTATTAAACTTCTGCTAATATAGGGAGGTAGGTAATAACTATTGATTGCAACAATGAATCTTACCATGCTTATTAGTTAATTTGCCATGATGAAAATTAGCAAAACTGTCTAACGCTGTTAATAGTAGTAGTACAATTGGGGCGAGGGAGCCACTTGTCCTCCATTTCCCTGAATATGGGCGCACAACCCAACCCTCCTGCGTCCTAATAGAGGCTGGAACGAGAGTAACAAAGATCCAGAAATTCCCAAGCTCCAGGCCAGCGTGTGAGTGTGAGATCCGCTGGCATGCCCTGCGTCTGCTCCCTCACTCAGAACATGCCAAGGGTTTCTGCCCAGGGACTGCATAGCCTGCATCTGGTTATTATCCAGTGAATGGCCAGAAAGGGCCATGTGCAGACATGACGGGGGGGATAGAGCACCCTGTCATATCCCCCCCAAAAGTGTTCCATCTGGGCTGCACATTTTCAAATCCAAAGGCCCAGCTTGCCCCTTCTACTCTCTTATGTCCCATGCTGTATTTTCTCCCTGCTCCTGACATTTTTCCTTTCCTGCTGGCACAAACTCATGAGCTCCTAGTCCTTTAAAGTTCATTAAGCTTTGCTGTTTTTTTCATAGTGCTGTGTGAAGCATGCACGTCTTGGCTCCAAATACACAAGCGTATGGATGCCACCTCCCAGAGACCCATCAACCATTGTGGCCTCAAAAGTTATTCACTTACACTCACATGGTGACTCCACTCAAAGATTATGGATAGGGCTGGCCAGATAGTTTGGCAGTCTAAGCACCTGCCTGGGAAGCTCAAGGTCCTGAGTTGGATTCCTTTACCAAATGCTGTGGTGGTGCGTGCCTGTTATCCCAGCACTTGGGAGGCTGAGATAGGAGAATCACTATGAGTCTGAACCTGTAACAAAAACCCCCAAAACACTATGAGCAAAACCCTGTAACAAAAAAACCCAAAACACTATGGATAGATAAATGGAAGTCTCAACCATGCATAACGGAAAGCAAAAAATTTTGACTTTTTCTGCAGATGATGCAATCTGTATTTTAATTGCAAAGCTAAACCAACCATTACCCAGAAATGTTTTTAAGCTTCCTACATTCGTTCTGAATCAAAAAGCTACGACCTGAAGTCAAACTTACAAACTAACTTTTTCCTTTCTTTCATTTTGGATTCTCAGAGGGACTCACTACAAGTAAGATGAGACACAATGTTCAGAAAAATAATTTAGAAAGATGTGCAGTGACTAAAATAATGTATGAGGAATGAAAAAGTAAATCATTTACCAAAAACAGAAAGAACAGGCTTTTAAAATCCCAACAGCAAAATACTCTGTTGCTATCCAAAAAGTGGATCATTGAATTCTGTCCCACACTATGGGGAAGCTGATTCTGTGCCTGTAATACATGTGCTTAAATTAAGTGTATTATTTTTATTCTTTGGAGGACGGAAAGTAATTCTGTTCAGGTGTGGAAGAGATTAAGCCTTTTCTTTCAAAGTCTCGCAAGCTTCCTTTTGAGGCTTATACGGATTTCACATCTAAACACTGAAGGACAAAATTTAAAGGGAAAGACTTCATGGGTCTTAATGATATGGGACTAAATTATTCTTTCAAGCATGTGGCACAAGGCAATGATCTCTTCATAAAGAGAGATCATAAATAGGTTCTGCCAAAGCGCCTTTCCAACATGTGTCACTATCTGACAGCTATCAGAATTGGCTGAACGCTGTGTTCTTGGCTTTGTCACCTGACTGCCGTAGTCACAAATACAGAAATACAGATGGGGGCAGAGCTAGAAGGATCACCCAGCTTTATATCATCAGAATGAGTGAGGAGCAGCAAGGCCTGAAGTTTCCATCATGAAGGGCAAAAATAAATCTAAATATTGGCCAAGCTTGAAAAGGCAGGTCACAGTGGGAAGTACCATCCAAATCAGCAATTCTCCCTGGGCTTTAGCTAGTCCAACATAAAAACGACTAGGACTGCAGAAGTAGGAGCATGAGGGACAGAGATGGCACATTAAATTGTTTATTGTTAGATTGTTCAATGATGCTTGTTTGTGAAATGCATTGGACTTACTTGACAGGTTCTTATAATGTACTTACAATTGTGAATATGTTTGTATAATTATATTTATTACCATGGTAAAAATACCTTATAAGATTCTATACAACTCTTCTGAGCCAATAGTAAGATATAGATATCATTTTGGTCATAATACATTTAGGTAAAGTTCAAAGTTTAATGTCAGAATGGGAATGCCCATGTAGGATAGATGCTCTCAGTTTTTCTGTTTACTTCCATTCATTGGAAAATCTTTACTACTAGAAATTATGGTAGGTAATGTGAGCACAAATCCATGGGTGTGAAACTCAAAATCATTCTGCACAACTAGACAATTAGTGACAGACACATTATTGTTTCTATACATGGTTTTGTTTCTATGAAAGTTTTACATGGTGCATCTTTTATGCTAAGATATATATCAGTATCAATACTATTTAAAGTATTTTGAAGTGAACAAGGAAAAGGGAAGAAGATTTGTTGCTCATTTTGTTGAAATATTCCACTAAGGATGAGGATAATTTCAATCTCAAGTGTCTAGATTCAAGATGCTATTGACAGTACTAGAAGTATAAGATGGTAATGGGGAGAACTGTGAGAGGTATGCAGTAGGGGAGAGGAAGAGAGCACAGAGATAAGCAGGAGGAGCCTCCTGCCCTTGAGTTGTCACATTTGTAGATGGAGAGGAAAACGGAGAATTGGATAAACAAGTTTTCATGTTGCAGTGTAATTCTGAGAAAGTCTAGGCTGGCCTATGAAAAAACACTTGGGGTATAACAGCGTGTTCCTTAGAGGAATTTAGTGTCACATAGAAGGCTTTAGTATTTTCACTGTACTCCCTCATTCACCAGGGACGCCCTCAATATTAATGTGTCGCTGCTCACTAAATCATTCTTGTGCATATGTTGGGGGGAAGGCATGCCTGTCCTGGGGGCAGGGCTGGCAAGGCATGTGGTGCTGGGGAACCTTGATCTTTCTGCTTGTCTAAGCTTGCCTAAGCAGGTGCTTTAGACCACTGAGCTATCTCACTGGCCCACTAAATCATCCTTGAAGGGAGGTCACGGATCTTCAGGATCCTCACACCACATCCATTGCCCTTCAAGTATCATTCTACCTTTATTCATCTATTCCCAAAATTCATTTAGGTTCAGAGCAGACATAGAACCCTTACAATGTTTTTCTTGTATAACATGATAGAAATACTGATCAGTCAGTGTAATCTTGTCTGCTGATGCAGATATCAGCAAATGATTATTCTCAGCCCAAGCTCAGGGAAGTCAGTCTATCAGGTCAGGAATATGAGACAAAACCTAACTGCTGTATCTGGCAAATTATCTGCCACTTCTCTAGGGGAATATCAGGGACAGAGGCCCACATAAAAAGTTTCAAAAGTAAAATATAGTCTTTTGTTTTTTTTTTTTTTGGTCTTTTTTTGAGACAGGGTCTCACTGTGCAGTTCAGGCTGGCCTTAAGCTCACTTTGTAGCTCAGGCTGGTCTCGAACTCACAACAATCCTCCTGCCTCAGCCTCCCTAGTGCTGGGATTACAGGCATGCGCCACCATGCCCGGCTCCTTAAAATATAGTCTTTTGTATAACTACTTTGATGAAAATCAACACATTTTCAGTGGCCATATACCAAGTCTTTTAAATGACATGTACATTATACTGAAATAGATACACATAGTTGGTTCTTTTTTTGGACAAAGGAAGGTCCACTTTATGACCATTTCACACTTCTGGTGTAGGCATTCAGTAGAGAAGCTCTTCATCTTTTGAACAGTATTTTTCTGTGGATATAATTAGTTTCTTTATTTCAGGGACGGGACTCCAGCTCCTATCTCTTTAAGCTGTGAGCCTCAAGTGCTTCGCTGACATTGCAGTTCTCGACTTATCTCTGTGTGTGGCATTTCCAGTACAACTGGCAGCGAGTCAGAGGAGACTGCCTCAAGGTTCATGTCCCTTTATGGAGTGCTTGGCATAATCTTCACATTATGGATATTATTCTAGTGTTGCCAATACACTTCTAATATTTCTTTGAAATTTCTCATTTCCTCAAGTTCCCTTTGGTTGGGAAAAAAAAATCCCCAAGAGTAGTCTCCCAGGAGTTTTGCTTATCTATTACATTCTTGCCGCTGGGCAAATTTCCTGACTCCAAGAGATTTATTTTAAAACTTTTATAAATAATCCCATCCTTTTCCATATGCTTTTTCCTCCATTCTAATTACATTTTTGAGAAACATGAGAACAAATTTGACTGCTCCTCTTTTTCTAAGAGATAAAGGTGATGCAGATGGTGTGGCAAGCAGTGCGTCCTTGCTTTTCTCAGCATTCGTCCGTGAAATCTTTATCATGTTGTCAAGCAGAATCTACTCTTCCTGAATTCAGTAGATTATTTGAAAGGAAGAGGAGTTGAAAATGCTGACTTCCTCAGTTATGACTCATGTGAGGCATTTTGAAACTGCATCAAGAGATGTTAACTGAGTACAGTTTACAGTTTCAACTGGGTTGCTGTGAAAAGAATCCCATTGTGGCTTGCCACAGTCAAGAGGCACTGAAATTTCCATATGAATGTGTGCTTAATTTTTAATAAATTAAGTTCTTGCCATGTAAGTAAAGTTCAAATGACATAGGTTGGTAGAGGTGAATAGGAGCTGAAGGATATCTCTTTGGCATAAAGACACAGAAAAGTAGAGCCCCGGCCAACTTTGGGTTTATTCACTGAATTTGCACTTACTAGACTGCAAGTTTGTACAAAAGCAAGTACGTTTTAGATGCACCAAGTACATGTCAGGGCTTCTGAATGATATTTTCAGGAAAGAACCAGGAGGAAAGAAGGGGTAATTTTACAGGGATGAAGCAGGTGGTGCCTGTTACTGCCCAATGGACCCAGCACTAGGTCTTCCACAGGCTTGTTCCACAGTACTTGGAGTCTATTTTACTTCATTTCACTTGCTTTTATAGATGTGTAGAATACATGCTTCTATGATTTAAAAAAATATTGGATTCACTTTATGCTACATGTTAAAAATACAGATCCAGCATTAATGTCCGATTGAATGGCATCTTTATCTAATAATAACCATATTACTGCAAAGATCTATAGAAGATCCTGAAATGATTCCCATAATAGGAGCATGCAGAGTCAGATGCTGTCACAGGCCATGATCTGGAGGCAGACAATTGGTTCCAGGTGCAAGCACAGAGAGACCCGCACAACAAAGAGTTTCACACTTCATTTAATGGCTGGCTGTCACCACTCTGTATCGAACATGTTTTGAACGTGAAGGCCTGAATTTCCTTTTGGCACAGATTCCCACAGATTATATGATTAGTCTTGACTGTAGCCATTGTGTAGCAGTCAACTTTTTCATTGCTGGACAAATCCCTGACAACAAAAACTTAAAGAATGGAAAGGTTTAGTTTAGCTCAGATTCAGATTTAGTTTGGGATCCGTTGGCTCACAGGCAGAAACATCATGGCAGAAAGGCACAGCAGAGCAACACTGCTTAGGTCATTGGAGCGCAGAAGCAGGGCAGAGGGCACGGTCAGAAATGAAGGGCTTAGGGCCCAAACACAGTGCCTAAGTCATGTCCTCATGGCCGGTCAGCACATCCAGAATACTGCTGTAACAATCCTGGGTGACTCCCAAGCCAATCATGTTGGCAGTTAAACTTGATCGTTATGCCCCCTTCTTGAGTTCTACCGATTTGGAGTATATGTTCTTGTAATTGTGGACATTTTGTACAGTAGGATTACTGATCACTGGCGTTTTTGTTTATTTGTTTTTTTTTTCTTTTTTTTTTTTTTTTTTTAACCTATTTAGCAGAGGGTCTATAGGGTCTCATTACATAGATCAGAATCAGGCTTGTAGTGATCATCTTATTTGCATCCTCCCAAGTGCTGGGATTACAGGCACTTGCTGCCCTGCCCAGGCGCCGTTGCAGTCTCAGCGTGCCCTGGGGGCAGGGCTGGCACCACATTTTGGGATCCAACCCTGGCTGCTGTGCTCTGCCTAAGCAGCTGCTTTAATCTGCTGAGCTATCTATCTGGCTGGTCCTGATCACTGGCTTTTATTTCTTCCTAAAAATATAGGCAAAGAAGTGATCTAATTACCCTGAAACATTCTGTTGATCTTTTCTAAGTAGCACAAGTAAAACATACAATGATTTCATGCATAAAAGAACTGTACAAAAGAACCTTTGATTTGGACAAAGGAATCTCTCATTTTAAATTTAACATTTTTTTTTTTCATGTAAAGTCACAACTTCACAATAAATCTTCATGATTCCCAGTCCCAAGAAGAGAAAAATGTGATAGTTTACCACTGTAAGGAAGTGGGCTTGAGAATCCTGGGTTTAGTCTGCATTTGGACAGGTCATGATGCCTGCTGCGTCTCCTGCTGCAGGTGTGGTGGGTGAATGGACAAAAGGAGACCTTCAGCTTGCAGCTCCCTGCACACATTTCAACCTCAGCTTTTATGGGCAGAGAATGATCCAGGCTTACTCACATCTACTCAGAATCTGTGCATGCTGCATTAGTCTGCACAGTCTCCCCGCTGTCACTTCTGGTTTTCCAATATCCCTTGCTTAGCTTCTAGAAGGCAAAGGCTGTCTTGCTCTCTTAGTTATGTACATGTCCTCCAACACCAGAGATTAATTCAAAGTGACCAGAATTCATGTTCCTTTGTGCTTTTAGCTGTACTTTTTTGCTTATAGTGATGCTTCTAGAAATAATAAAATTCAAAACTGTTGCTGTATCGGCTATTTATAAATATAAGCCAAGTGAGTATATTTCTTAGCATTTTCCATGGAAATATTTGAGACTTACAGGGAAATTAGTACAGATGTCAGTGATCAAGTATTTCTTTTAAAGGAAAGGCATGCAGAATATGGGGGTCAGTCCAAAGGACAGCACTGACCAGGGTATCTGGCTCTGAAGAAAAATCATACCAGATATAAAATGGAAAGTACCTGTATGATTGGTCATGAGGATAATGATTCTTCTACATCTTGAGACTATTTTATTTATTTGTTTGCATTGTTAAGACAGGATTTCAATGTTTAGTTCAGGCTGCCCTTGAACTCACAGTGTAGTCCAGGCTTGCAGTTCACTCTACCTCAACCTTTTGGGTGCTGGGATTACAGGTATACAACACCACACCCAGAAAGACTATACTCTGAAATGAAATAAATTAGACACATATGTTTGAATATCACATTGTTTTTCTGGTGTGAGCAACTGAACAGGCAAATAAGGACCAAAATATGTAACAGATTTAAGAAGTAGGAAGATAATGTTCAAATGGCAAGAGGAAGAGAGAGGGGGAGAAAGAAAGGAAGGGAAAAGTTTAAAAAAAAAAGGAGTAACAAGAGAAGGGAATAAAAGGAGCAAAGATTTTGTAAATGTCTCAGTTACTCTTCTGGAATTGCTGAGATAAATATCTGAACCCAAAGATGAAGGAAAAAAGCTTTATGTAGCTCAGTCACTGGAAGTTTCAGTCCATGCTCAGCTGGCTCCAAGGGCATAGAGCAACCTTTCACTGTGGCAGCGAAGAGCAAAAAAGCAAATGGAGGACTAACAGCAACAGTGGCCACAGAGAGGAAGTCTGTCTTCCTTTAGTTGCAGTCAGGCTATCCGCTTCAGGCTGGGCGTAGTGCTCATGCCCATAATCCCAACAGTACTACGACCCATAATCCCAGGGGATCGTGAGTTAATCGCAAACTTTAGAAGTCTCCTTCCCATGATTATATGAGGCTTCGGGGGGACAACTAGACATGAACCATAACAGCAAATAAGAGGGAAAGGAGATAAAGAGAGGGGAGAGGATTAGGCAAAAAACACTCTCGATGGGTAGAAATTTAGTTGTCTAAAATATACCAAGAAAATTAAATTTTAGAAGAGGAATCCCATCATTAAAATCACAAGTTGATATAAACGTGAAGTTCCTGAAATATTTTAATTCACCAAATACTCATAATACTTTAGAGTTGGGTGAATACAGGAGCAGGAGAAATTTTGGAACTGTAGAAATATATAAAATGTAGTTTTTAAAATTGTTTGAAATGAAAGACAAAGCCAGATACTCTGAATACAATCAGAATCTTAAGTAAAAGTCTCTGTTAAGTACTTGAGAATATATCTACTGATGTGGATTTTAATTTTTTCAAGATTATCTTAGGCTTTTGTTAAAGCTGTAAGGTAGACATGTAGATTAAAAGAACAGTCTGCAGAAATCCATTTTTAAAGCTTTTCTCCTGACTTCCTGTGCACCCTGGGGAGAGGTTCTTGTGTCTGAGGGGGTATTTCATTGAATTTAGCTGTGTTTTTGAGAGTAAAATCGGATCCCTTTCAAGCACTTCAGAACAATTAGCAAATTGTCATCCACTTTCTTCCTCTTATGCCTCGGCCCCTGGGGACAAAAGAAAGCCAGTCACAGTGGTAACTGCGAACATTTCTTTCCCTCTACTTTTTCCTGCTTACTCTTAATACGAGCCTTATACAAATAACAGTTTTTGAGTTTGTAGAAAAAGAAAAAAATCTAGCTTCCAAAGTCAAACTTATTTTTCAGTTGCATGATTTCCTTCCTTTCAGTATGTCATGAGAGAGCTGATTTCCACTTCACGACCCTGAGAAGCAGCATTATCATATCATCATGAGGAGCTCAATTAGCTAGATCTGAAGGCACTGCACTGGCGTGGGGGAGCCTGAAGCCTTTCCCTGGGAAATAAGCCCAGAGGTCAGTACCACAACACGAGACGTGACATACAGAGCCTATTTTTCTCTCTTCATCCTTCCCTATCTATACCTTTCAGTTTATCAGTCTGGTTTCTATTTGGGGAATTAGATGAGCCACAGGCCTGGGACTGTTGTCACTTTCAAGATACTCCAAGGTACAGAAAAGAGAATATCATAGCAGGGGTGGGCTCTCCTCAGACAGAAGAATGAGTTTAGCTCAGTTCACAGTGTTGACTTTAGGCAGGTGTCTGGATCCTTGGACATGGGGAGAGTTTCTAGCATTCTCAGACTTTATAAGGGTAACTAAACTAATGCCTGTAAGCTCAGCAGTATAAGAGGCAGAGGCAGGAGAATATCAAGTTTGATTTCAATGTGGAAGTCTTAGACCTGTATCAAAAATAAATTAAAAAGGATTGATGTATAGCTCAGTGCTAAGACCCTGGGTGCAATCCCTAGTACTCAGAAGGAGAGAAGGAGAAAGAGAAGGAGGAGGAGGAGGGGGAGGAGGAGAAAGAGAAGCAGAAGGAAGAGAAGAAGGAGGAGAAGGGGGAGGAGGAGGAAGAAGAGAAGGGGAAGGAGAGAGGGAGAAGGAAAAAGAGAAATAAAGAAAGGAAAAGAATGACTCACCTTTGTTCTGTGTACAAATAATGTCTCTTAAGCCAAACACTTGTTTTCTTTTGAAAGCACATGCCAAATGACACTGCCAACATGACCAGTTCACCATGGAAACACCAGGTACCAAGTTTCAAATGAACTCTCCCAGTGCATAATATTTCACAAGTGATGGAGGGAGAAATTGTGTTGTACTTGAGTCTCACAAACTAGAAGCTGTAGAAGCTTGTGTCTGGCTTCCTCCAGACTTGGCTCTTCTGTATGACCCACTGCTGATTTTTCTTTTTTATCCTTTAGCTATAAGAAATCATAGCCATGAGTTGGAAATAGCACCCAACTATATGCTGGGGCTGAATACATGATTAAAATCAAGCATGGTTTGGGGGGGGCCCTCAACACAGAGTATAATACAAAGGTAACTCCATTTTTTCACACTTTTAAAATTGAAATCTCAAGTTATATCTTTTTATTATTTATACCACTGTAGAAAGAACTTATTCAGATTCTGAAAGAACTCTATGCAGTATTATGAATTCTGAGAAAACTTCATTGTTAACTCTGATCTCAGAAAGAAATCATTACTTTTGAGTCCATATTTAAATTGCTTATTTATATCTTAGTGTGTTGTGCCCTAGTCAAATTACATGTTGTGGAAGTTTTTATTTTAAAGAAGCTACAAAATGAAGCAATTATATATTCAGTGACACCACCAATTTCTGGAGTGTGACACTGGAAAGTCTTCAGATTTGACTGAATGATGTTCCCTGAAGAAGTACTTTGAATTGAATTTTCTGAGAAATAGAGATAAAAATGTTATATCTGAGTAAATATACTAGAAAATATAAACTATAACACTACAGGACATTTTTTGTAATACCTGACTATAAAGAACTGTTGTTTTAGATAATTGCATTAAAAATTGCCTTATATCAAAATTCTTTAGAGATTCTTCAGACAGCTACACATAGTAAAATTGTAGCACAACTTAGGTTTAAGAGAAAGACTGAGAGAATATCAGATTAATTAAGTTCTACAGGAATTGAAGGAGGAAGAGTGGGCAAATGAGACTTCTGAGCACAGGGGGATCTGGTTCTCGTCCAGCCATGGGCACCTTGTGTTCCAAGCTTTTGGGAAGAGAGGTACAACTAGCTACCAGTAGGCTAACACAAGTGCAAAAAGAAACGCTTTTTACTTCAAAGTGTCTCTCCCCAACTTAGAACAGATGGTTCAAAATATGTATAAACAAAATTATGCTTCCTCTACCAAGCTTCTTGAAAACACAACTCTGTCATCTTCTGTAAGGGACCCCGGGTTATAAGCTTGCGATATGAAGCCAGATGGAAAAATCTTCCTGCTGATCATAAGGTATGATCTAGGCTACATTGTTCATTTTTGAGTCTTATTTTGTCACCATAAGATGGAATGACATAAGACAAGACACAGGACTGTGGAAACAGTAAGAAGGAAAGCCATGAAACAGACAATATACAGAACCCTGTGGAAGGTGAGTGAGAGAAATGAAAGCCAGTTGCTCATTGTTTGGGAGATTCGTAGATGTTGGCAGAGTGATGGTCAAGGAAGCATAAACAAATAAAATACATTTTGACTCAGCTTACTCTAGAGCAATTGGTGTTTTCTAAGAGAGGAAACATTGAAAAAAATCATTATTTGGAATTGAAACACAATGCTTAACTTAAATAGGACAAAGAAAACTTGCATTAAGGTAGAAAAGACAGTAAATTGAAGATAACAAAGGGATAGTATGATGAAGCTCAATTGAAAGCATCTCTCTGGACTTCTGGTTTAATTCCGTGTTGGATCCCACTGCGCACTGTGCCAGTACCATGGCATATTTCTCCTCATTGGCCATCATGTGGCCATCCCTTCCAGCCTTATTTCTGTGAGAAGGAAACTTACTTTGCTGTTATTTTTCTTCAATGACAACTTTTCTCTCAGGATTGGGAACTGAAATGGGGCTTTGCACAGTGCTCTGTTCCAAGCCCCTTTTGTTTCTTTATTTTGAGATAGGGTCTCACTATTATTACTGTCAAACTTGCGATCCTTCTGCGTGAGGCTCCAAGAGCGTGAGATTAAGTGTACACCACCAATCTGCAATTGATTTTTTATGTCAAACCAATCTGGTTAAAAACAAAAATAAAACATCTAGTTGTTTTCATCAATATGTTAGCCCACTGATAAATTCATTAGCTGTTAGAATATGCAGCCTGGTTAGGGGCAGTCAGTCAGTGAGGCTGTGCCTTTGAAGGGTATGTCTTTTTCTGCCACTTTCCAACTTTCTCTACAACCATAAGTTCAGCAGTTTTATTGCACCATGGGATTCTACCATGATGTTCCTGGCTTGGAGCTAATTGACCATGTGATATAATCTCAAACCATGAGTGAAAATAAATTTTCTTCTCTTTTAAAATATGTGTATCATGTCCCCATCACATTTGAAAAAGACTTTCCTAGTTCCTATTACCAATGTTTTATTTTGCTTTTTCTTTATATTTTGGGTTTCTCAAATAAAATAAACCATATGCTATTTAAGCTTGTGCATCTGAGTCACTTCACTCACCATGGTCTCAAGGTGCAAGTACTTATCTATAAGGGCAAAGGCACTTTTTTAATAAGAAAAGGAAGAAGTGAAGGTAAGGTTTTATGGGTAATCTGGAGAACTAGCTGATGATTAGAAAAATCAATTCCTCACTCCACAATTGGAATATGAAAGAGAAAGACCAGGGACCTGAAACCAAGTGAAAAAAGACAGGTTTGCTGATGTACAGCTACTTTCTCTTAGTTCAGTGAGAAGAAAGCTTTGTATTAATATTGTTTAGACAAGATATCATGTCTACATCTTGTCCTCTGAATACTATTAGGAAGATAACAATGTACAATGTAGTAATTATTGTAAGTGTCCTACAAACCTGTTTCGATACTACTTCATTGCTATCTTTTTACTCATTAAAATGAATTAAAAAATTTAAAAAGGAATGATGTTAAAATTTCTGTAGAGTAATTCTAGACGTACCTTCTGCCTAAAAGTCCTGTCCTTGGTCACACCTTATGCTATGTGGTGCTCTTGATGAACTGTGTTGATATTGCCAACTATTGGTCATATTGTTTCTTCGCTGTCAAATGGCCTTTGCCGATCAGTCTGCTCAATGTACATGGATTCCAAGTTTAAAGCCCAACTCACATATAATTCTTCATGATGAGTTTTGAAAACTAATCCAGACAATTCCTTTAGATTTGCTCCTTATTAAATAAATACTTAGATCATTGTACATAGAACACATTATTGTAGTTGTTTTATGTGGATTATTTTATCTTACAGGTACAAATTTCTTATGGTTTAACAACCCAGTTCACCTTTTGTGTCAGCCTGGCAAAAAATGTACTTTAGATTAGTGCTCAATTACATAAATTAATGCAACAAAATGAAAGGAAACAATGAGTGAAAAAGAACACAAAATATCAGATAGATTTTATAAAATGGTATAAAAACAGTATTTTTCTCATCTATCTTTATTTAAACTATGGTGAAAAAGATTTTTCTTTAACAGGGTTCAAAGACAATGAATTATAAAATTTAGGAATACAAATAATAAACAAACAAAATATACAATTTTTGATCATTAGGGTATTTGGTATTAATGGAGAAAATGAAATTAGGGTAACATTATGAATATTAAAAATAAAAGAAAAATAAAACCCAAAGAATGACCTCCATGTCTTTCTTCAAGTGAGAAGCTTCCAAACTACAAATAGTCCTCAGACACTGTAGTTAAAATATCCAAATTTGTCAGGAGGTAAGATAATTTGATTTCCTGAAGACCACAGATAGGCCCTGAAGTGTTACTGTGGTCCATTTCTGTTTTTTCCTTTTAAAGTCGCATTTGGGGCCAGGGAGATGGCTCAGTGGAATAAGCGCTTCCCTGGCAAGCGCAAGAGCCTGAGTTCAAACCCCGGTTCCGCAAAAAAAAAAAAAAAAAAAAAAAAAAAAAGTTGCATTTGGGGCATCGGTAAATTTCTGCAGATATTGAAGTCCAGGCCTTGGCCGTAGTGGCATCTAAGGCCACAGCTCTGCATGCCTGCATCAATCACCGGAGGAATTTATTGGCACCCAGACACTTTCTCACTATGCAACAGCTGGGAGAAAATATATCCTGATTAATTTGAATCAGAGCTGGCAGTAATAGTCTTGGAGAAAACAATAAACTTTTAGCAGACTTGTTATATGTAATTACTAATCGAAGCTATCCTCTTAAGACATGCCACGGGGCACATCCAATGTGTACATTTGCTACTGCTGGGGCTTTGCAGGTCCTCTCTTGCTTTTAATAGACAATCCTCATGTTGAGGCCTTGATGTTTAACTCTGGGAAGCTATCAAACTCTACTCTCTAAAGTGAAACTAGAGCACATATTTTTATGTTCAGAGCTTGTTTTTCATTTACACTTAAGGCAACAGAGTGAAATATGTATTTACCCAATTATCAATGCCCACATTAGGTAATACTGTGCTATAAAATATGCACAGACCTTAATACAACACTGGCTATCACCCTGTTTCTGCTTTCAGAAAGCCTCCAACCAGTGACTAGGAAAAGAACAAAGAAGAGTGAAACATAAAAAAAGCAAGAAAGAAAATCATAATTTCAAATTATGATCAATTTTGAAGATGTTTGAAAGATATGGGCTTCTCATCCATTAAATGATGAAAGAAAGATGGCAGAAAGTTTCCACAGTGTCTGGAAAATGTGAGATAGGTGCTGAAGGAAAGAACATTTGAAAAGGCATATGGGACCTTTAAGATTAGAAGAGAATGTGTCTCCAGGCTGGGAGCTGCAGGGCACAACCTCTTGTAGTTTACTTTGAATGAAGCATGGAGATTAGAGGACTGAAAGAGAGGACTATTGGAGATAGATGATCAATCACATTGTGAAGGATATCATGTTCAAGAGAAAGTCACATTTATTTAGCATTTAAAATAAAGGATTTGTTAATGATTTTTGAGATAATCACATATAAAATGATTAAACCCATACTTGGAAAGATTCCTCTCTGTATAGTGTAAAAAGAAAAGAAAGCCTGAAAATGTTCTAATCATTGTAAATTGTAAAGGCCAAGGCAATTGTAAAGGTCAAGGATAAAGCCTAATAAAAGGATGAATTTGAACTTGAAAGTGATTAGAGAGGAGAAAATAACAAAGGAACCAAAGGTATCAAGTAGAAGTAGATACTGAGAAAAGAAAGAAACAAAGGATCAATTTAAGATTGTTTTCTGACATGAAAATGGTACCTTTTGTAAAAATAAACTGGAAGAAGTTTGGGGTGGAAAGTGGAAGAGAAATCATATTGGGTTTTGGAAATATTTTTTAACAGTAGCAAAATTTTATTTTAATTTAATTTATTTCACTTTTTAGAGAAGGGTCTCCAGGGTGTTCAGGGTCTCACTACTAGATCACATTCACAGTGATCCACCTGTTTACCACCTCCCCCAAGCTGGGATTGCAGGCATGTGCTCCCATGCCCAATTTCAATTGCCATCTCAGTGTGCCCCAGGGGTGGGGCCAGCATGGTAGACCCGGGGATCGAACCCTTGGCTCCTGCACCTGAGCTATTTGGCTGGACCTGCAAAATTTTATTAAAGGTAGGAAAAGATATAGGCTCCACCCAACAAGAGTAGGCCAAGAAAAAGTAGGACAAGAAGTAGACACTGCAGTACAAGGGTGGGTCACTGTGTTCTACACTACACAATGTCAAAAATCTCAAGAATGGCCTGTCATCTTGGAATCACCCACTCCTTAGGCTGACGTCAGGTCTGGGCCATACAATCAAGGGAAATGTTAAGTGATATAAAGTTGCAAAATTTAGGTGATTGCTTACTCTGCCACAATTACTAAGTTAATAAATATAGTAGAAGAAGAACAAAAATCACATGATCACCTGAATAGATGCAGAAAAAGCTTTTGCTGAAGCCTGACAATCATTCATGATTAAACCTTACAGAAAATTGGAATACCTGATATTTACCCCAAATTGTTAAAAAAAAAAATCTATGACTAACCAACAGCTGACATTATACTAAATGAACAAGAACTGAAACCTTTCATTTTAAAATCAGGAAAAGACAAAGATGTCACTATCATTACTCCTATCCAATATTTTTTTTTTTTTTTTTTTTTTTTTTTTTTTTTTTTTTTTTTTTTTTTTTTTTTTTTTTTTTTTTTGGTAGAACCAAGGATTGAACTCAGGCCCCTGCGCTTGCCAGGGAAGCGCTTATTCCACTGAGCCATCTCTCCAGTCCCACTCCTATCCAATATTGTTTGGACACATTGGCCAGAGAAATTAAGAAAGAGAGGCTAATACAAGGAATAAGGACAAGAAAGGAAGACGTTAAATTATCATTATTCACAGATAACATAATGCTCTAGAGAGATGACCCCAAAAGACTTCTAGATTTAATCAGAAATTTCAGAAGCACAGCTGGATACAAAGGGAGTGCTCAAAAATCAATACCATTGCATACACAAACAACAAACTCACTGAGATAGAAATTAGGGAAACAACACCCTTCAGGGTGTCATCCAGAGAGAGAGAGAGAGAGAGAGAGAGAGAGAGAGAGAGAGAGAGAAACAGAGTTAGATATCAGTCTAACAAAGAAAGTTAAAAGATTTGTGTACTGAAAATTACAGTACTCTGGGAAAGGAGATAAAAGAGGACATCAGAAAACGGAAAGATATCCCTTGGTGGAAGAGCCAACATAGGTAAAATGGCCATAATCCTAAAATTGTTATACACATTTGGTGCAATCCTGATCAAAACACCAAACATCACAGGACTGGAGAAAACATTCCTATAATTCACTAAGAACCAGAAGAGACCCAAAATACCAAAGGCAATCCAGGACAACAATGAAAGGCAGGAAGCATCACAATCCCAGACTTGAAATTGTTCTATAAAGCTACTATGATAAAATCAGCATACACCTGGCCAAAAACAAATTAACATACAATGGACACATTCAGCTACATTATTATTATTATTACTTTTTTTTTTTTTTTTTTTGTCTTTTTGAGACAGGGTCACTATGCAGTTCAGGCTGGCCTTAAGCTAGCTTTGTAGCTCAGGCTGGTCTCGAACTCACAACAATCCTCCTGCCTCAGCCTCCCGAGTGCTGGGATTACAGGCATGCGCCACCACGCCTGGCTATTTTTGTAAAAAAGGGGCCAAACATGCTCACTGGAAGAAAGATAGCTTTTCATAAATGGTGCTGGAAAAATGGCTCTCTACATGTCTGAGACTAAAACTAAACCCATGTGAATCACCATGCACTAAACTAAAGTAAAAATGGATTAAATATCTAAATATTAAAAGAGAAACAATCTCCTGGAAGAAAAAGTAGGTAGAAATCTTCAAGACATAAATGTAGGTAGGCAGAGTTCATGAACAATATCCAAACAGCATGGAAAATACTTTAACAAATAAACAAGTGGGATCTCATTTGATTAGACAGCTTTTGCATAGCAAAAGAAATTACCAACAGAGTGAAAAGAAAGCACACAGAAGGGAAAAATTTTTTAGCAAATCATTCCTCAGACAAAAGATTTGTATCTAATCGCTGATAGAGTGAAGAAGCAACCCACAAATTAGAAAAAAATCTTAATCAATGGTCACTTAGACAACAGATTTCCATCTAGAATATACAAAAAGTAAAAAAAAGATAAGTGGGCCCACAAATTTAAAGACCCAGTTCAAAAATGGACATCTGAGATAAACATATACTTCTCTGAGGAAGAAATACAAATTGCAAAACTACATGAAAAAATGTTCCACAGTCACTGGTCATCCAAGAAATGCAAATTAAAACATAACTGAGATTCCATCTCACACAGAAAGAATGACTGCCATAAAAAAATCAACTAATAACAAATTCTGGAGAGGCTGTGGAGGAAAAAGAACTCTTCTCCACTGTTGGGGGGAGTGTAGACAGGTACAAGCACTATGGAAATCATTGTACAGACTCTTCAAAAAATTAGGATTAGAAATCCGATTCCACCTAGCCATTCACTTTCTGGATATTTTTCCAAAAAAAAACTTAAAACATCATAGCACAGTGGTATATGAGCACCCACATTTCTAGCAGTGCAATTTGTCATAGCTAAATCATGGTAACAATAAAAATGCCCATCAGTCGAAGAATGTATAATGCACCTAAGGAGAGTCACTTAGAGAGAAAACATTCTCTCAGGCTTTCATAGATAGAAAATTGGTCAAGCAATGATTCAGCCATATGGCTGACACAGACAAAGGATCTGCGGTACAGGGTTTCAGGATAAATCCTGAGGGGACTTGACTGACCTTGTCAGATACAAAAATTACATTTCCTGTTATATAGGTCTTACTTTATCTTGGTCTTAACCATCCAGCAGAAAAGTATAAAAATGAGTTATAAAAAGAGTATCCATATTAATATGCTGAGCTGTAAAAGGCTCAAGTCAACAACTTCTGACATTGCCAGTCCTACAGATAACTCACTACTATTATGGACTACTGCACTATATTGGATAATTTTGCTCAATTCCCACACCTAAAATATTTAAGTGGCAATGCAACACCCATCTCTGGCAAAACTAAACAAAAAGGGGGATATAAATGAAGCACCATTTTGTAGTGAAATGTGTCTGTCTGTCTGTCTATCATCTATCTATCTATCTATCTATCTATCTATCTATCTATCTATCTATCTATCCAAAATAGGACAGATACACAGCTACTTTCTCTTAATTCAATAAGAGAAAATATTTGTACTAATAGTGTTTTCACAGGATATCATGTGTGTATCTTGTACTATGAATAACTACTATGAAGACAACAATATGCAGTGTATTAATTATTGTAGCTGTCCAACTAACGTGGTTTGAAACTGTCTCATTGCTATTAGTTTCAAAATAAAATTAATAAAAAAGAAAGATGAGGTATATTTATGCAATGTTGTATTATTATACAATATATGATTTAACCATAAAGGAGGACAAGCTTGAGACTTTCACAAGGAGATGGATACAACTGGAGATCATTTTCATAAGTGAAATAAGTCAGACTCACATGTGCAAACATCACATTCCTTCCCTGGTGTGAGAAATGTAAAGAGTAAATAAGGTCTGGAATGTACACTAGATATTGTGAAATGGGAAGTAAGTGTTTAAAAAGATAAAAGACCTAGGAGAGGTGAAAAGAAAGGAAAAAGGGAGAAAATTATACCGTAGCTATGCTAGTAAGGTGTCTTAGCATGACCACTCAGCTGGCATGGGCTGGCACCTACAGGGTACTTCACATAGCACTGCAGAGGGGCTGGGCTGGCTCACACCTACAGGGTACTTCACATAGCACCGCAGAGTGGCTGGGCTGGCTCACACCTACGGGGTACTTCACATAGCACCGCAGAGTGGCTGGGCTGGCTCACACCTACGGGGTACTTCACATAGCACCGCAGAGTGGGTGGCGCTGGCTCACACCTACGGGGTACTTCACATAGCACCGCAGAGTGGCTGGGCTGGCTCAC
>PVKA01000494.1:0-198682 GCA_004027165.1 Ctenomys sociabilis | reverse complement strand
TTGTCTTTTTTGAGACAGGGTCTCATTGTGCAGTTCAGACTGGCCTTGAGCTCACTTTGTAGCTCAGGCTGGTCTCGAACTCACAACAATCCTCCTGCCTCAGCCTCCCGAGTGCTGGGATTACAGGCATGCGCCACCACGCCCGGCTTATACCTATTATTCTTAAAAGTGGCCAGGGAGATAGCTCAGTAGAATAAGCACTTGCCTGCTAAGTACAAAGGCCTGAGTTCAATCCCCAGTTCTACCAAAAAAAAAAAAGGAATAAAATTATTCTTAAACCTTATATAAAAGAAATCAGTGCCAGAAAAGATTGCTAAATAACATTGGAGATATACAAAGTGTATTAATATATTCCCATGATTTTTTAAAATTAAATCAGTACTTTGTAATCTTTACACAAATGAAATGTCAAATTCAGTTTATCCATATGTTATTTTGTATTTTATGCACAATATTTCAGAGAAGAGCAACACAGGGAGCACTCTATACCTCGGTGCCGAATGTTCAACAACAGCAAATGAAAAGTAAATTATAAGCCAACACACTTCTGTATGCAGACTAAAAATAATCTAGTCAAATGAATTCAAGCAGTGCACACAAAGAAATATGCAATCACTAATAATAAATCATATCGGAGTGTTAACAGTTCAGGAATGTAAGGTTGGTCTAACAGCAAATTCATTAGAAGAAAATACTACATTAATTTCTTAAGAGAATACAAATAAATAATAATTTTAAGATTCAGAAAAATCATTTGATATAATTCAAATCCCATTTGTAACAAAAATATTCAAATTTAGTGAGCTAGAAGAGTGTAAATATGGACAATCTACAACCACTGTTCCAGTTCACGACAAAGTGCTAGCAAGGAAGAGCGGGCCGATGCAGTGCTGCCACTCCAGCAGCCTTGCTCTGGAGGCTGCAGCTAGGCCCGGACGCAGTGGGCGCCCACGGCAGACGCCCGAACGCCACCCTCCACACCTTGCACTGACAACCTGTCAGGGAGAGCTGGCTTAGCGCCTCACACACCCATCCCCTGGAGGATTTTCCAGATTATAATTCAAGGTTAGGAGTGTAACAGAGCTGTACTCTAAAAGGATCTGTAGGTCTCAGCTGATCCAAACCCGCATAACAGAAGGTCCCTGTGGCACATCGGGATCCTGCATTTGGAATCAAGGACCAGCTTGCAGTCACTGGGTGAGGTGGCGGCAGCAGCTGCCCGTGCTCACAAAATCTGTGCCGTCCCAATGAGCCCAGTGGAGGGAGTGCCAGGTACGCATCCTGCCTGGCCTCCTCCCCAGCCTCCTCCCAGGCCTCCTGCCCATCCTCCTCCCTGGCCTCTTCCAGCTCCTGGTGCTGGTCAGTATTCCTCAGTTTGGAGCAACTTTTTATCTCTCTGCCTCTCTCAGGAAAACATCCATGACTGGATTCAGCATACTTTCCCCAGTGAAGGTCCATAACTCAGTTTACCTGTGGGAAGGATTGTTTCCATATAAGATGTCCTGAATAGGCTCCAGGGGTGTGGACCTGAGATCTGTTGCCCATACTCAGCCTGCAGTAAAATGGAGCCAGCTCTACACTGCCTGATGAGGCTGACCTGGCCTTGACTGAGGACTGTGTCTGCATACATTTTATGTTGCTATATAGCAAAATATCTGATGCTGGCTAATGACTGAAGAAGTCCCTTCAGCTCCCAGCTCATGAGGTCCAATAGCCAGGTGCTGGTGTTCCTCTGCTCCGGTGAGGCCCTCAGGCCAAATGGCATCACCATAGTGAGAGAGTGCATCAGAGAGTCCGCCTAGTGGGACAGGAAGCATGACAGGTCAGGGGAGCCACCAGGCCCCCCAGAGCACCCCACCATCACAGGACCTCAGCAGTGGGAAGCCACTGCCACCATCAAACTTCAGTCCTGCTTAGATCAAAGTCACTTGCCAGTAGGCCTCACCCCTAATATCACATCACCAAGCTTGTAGCATCTGACTCTGTGAGACACACCCAAGCCATGTCTAATCTAGAGCAAACCCTCAAAGAGCATGACATGTTCAGTTCTGCCTCTGCAGGCCAAAGACAAAGCCTGTGGTCACCATCATAGGAGTCTGTAGCCTCAGGTATACAGCTGCTGCTGGAAGATGCAAAGACATGCTCATCTTAGTTTAGGGGCACATCAGCATGCTCAGAATTAAGTGACACTTGCCCACAGAGGAGCATAACATGTGTTAGGCAATAGGAGGTATTAGACAGGACTTTGTGAGTCAAGGAATAAAGTAAGAGTATCTTGCAAGTGTGGCTAGACACAGAAAAATATTCTTTGTTTACTTTGTCACAGTCAAATCTAGAGAAAATACTCCAGAATGCTGGCATTTCAGCAAGGCCTTGGGACTGCAAGAAACAGAACGGAGGTGCAGAACGTCCCTACGAGGAGGTGCAGGCCGCTGTGGCTGAGCACCTGCAACCCCAGCTGCTGGCAAGGCTAAGTAGGAGGGCCTGAGATGAGTGCAGCTGGGGCAGTGTGGCAGCTGACTGAAATTCTGTTGTCAGAGTACAGATAACTAAATCACAAGCCTGGGCACATAACTAGTGTGAAGATCCTAGCTTCAATCCTTAATACTGAAGTAAGAAAGGAAAGGGAAAGAGAGGGGAAGGGAAGGGAGGGGAGGGGAGGCAGTGGAGAGGGAAGAGGGAAGGGAGAGGAGGGCAGGAGAAGGCGGGGGGAGAGGGCAGGGATGGGAACACCTGAGGGAGTGCAGTATGGCTGGATTGACACCAGCAGTGAGCCAGATCCCTCCCGCCCTCTGCTCAGACCCTGTGCATGTGGCTCTGCACCCTAAGCTGCTCTGTGTTTTCCCCATGATCATATCAACATCTTCATGGCTTCTGTCTGACCGTGTCCTGCACTGGCCACTCCATTCAGTGCATCTCTATGGCCACTGAAATTTCTTTCAAAATGGTTTTCTTCAAGATCCTCAAAGCCTGACTTCTCCCACTTACTTTTTTCTAGTCAGAGTCATGGTCAGGTATTATAGATCAAGTGACAGTGGAATCCTTATCACTTTCCATCCAAGGGCAGAGAAAAGATTAAGCACGTGGTTGATAGACAAAAATAAACAAACCCCACCTGATGTAGGAGGGCCTGTGCCATGGGAATAAACCTCCCCTCCACAAATGTGTGAGGGAGGCAGGTACCCCAGCCCTCGGCCATGAAAATCTGTTGGAAACTGGGCTGCTAAGACTTAAGCCAGTCTCTGGAAAGCCAGCATACATGTAAAAGCTAAAACTCTTAAAAGAAAAAAAAATAACAAGTGTAGATAAAATAGACAGGAAGAGCGATATCATCTGGTAAGCTATGACCATTTGCTAAGGAATGGATATACTCAAAATCCGATTTCACATTCACAGCACATGGTTGTGCTATCTTCAACTCTAGACTTTCTAAGTCTTCCAGAAATTTCTTGAAAGTTCTCTTACCTTTAGCTATGCTTTGCACTTTCTTTCTTCCCTCCTCTCCTTTTCCCTGACCTTACTGTTGAAGACAGACCAGCTTTACAGGGGTCTGCGGCTCAAAGAAAGGTTTATCCCTTACCTGGTTGTTTAAAATGCAATAATCTAGAAAAAGGGTCAGATGCCTTATGTTCTGTTTAGTTGAAGGGTTAGTTTTAAGTATCAAAGAAATGAAAAAAGAAGAGAACCAGCATAATCCCAGCAAGACCAGGCCTGACCAAAGAGGCAGCTCGGCCACTTGCTACCAAGCGTGATGCCATCTATAGCCACGATGTGCTAGGAAATGGCCTCGATTCCACTTGTGCAGAATTCTGCAGTAAGTCCCTTGGTGAATTAGGAACAGGGCACAGGGCTGAGTTAGACAGAGAGAGTTCCAGGCTTGAAGAACTTCTGTAGCAATGAAACAGACGGGGAGCAAATGGCTGCCAAGGCCTGTCTACAGAGACACAGAAGCCAGAGCACAGCGCAGGGGCAGCTCAAGCATCTGGGGACTCGGCCTTGGGCAGTCAAGGAAAGCTTCACCAAACTGAGAGCATGCTTGCTACTGGAGGATTTGGTGGTCTTGGAACAAAGAAAATTCTGTCTCTAGCTAGAGAAACTCACTGAGGCCTAGTGGCTTGGAACATAGTGCCTGGAATTTTTAAGATGCTTGAGGAGGGAAGGGCAAGGACAGAGATGAGGAGCCACGATAGAGCAGCTGGTAAACAGAAATGAAGTGGGATTTATCTCATGGTCACTGCAGGATGTGGTAGGTTTCAAAACAGGAGAGAGGATCAGCGTTGGCTTTGGACAGGGCAAATCAAGAGCAGAAAGAGGAAAGAGTCAGAGAATGGGAACTTGTGTGGAGGAGAAACTGAAGCCTGAAAGAAGTCTCAGAAGTGAGTGGGATTCAGGCAGAAACAGACTGGTGTGTCTGAGGTGGCAGCAACTGAACTTTTCTTGCTGGTTGAGCAACAAACCATGACATTTGGCTCACCTGGGATTTTTAGACTGATTGGAAAGTAAGACTAAAGCCACTAACTGAACGATGCACAGGAGAAGGAATGTAACTAACATAGATGAGATGACCCTTTTTAAAAGGCCACTGAACTACACATTTTCATTGGATTAATGGCATGGGACATGAAAACATCTCAGTAAAGCTATTTACCCTGTCTCTTTCCATACACAAAAATCAGCTCAAAACAGGTCAAAGATTTAAATATAAACCTGAATTATGAAACTTCTGGAAGGGAAACACTTCAGGACATTGGAAGGGCAAAGAATTTCTTAGAGTAATACCTCAAAAGCTTAAACAAAAGAAATTTAGACAAATGGGATTGTTTCAAGCTTAAAAGATTCTGTACAAGACAGAAGGCAATCAATAAACAGATCAGACCACTTGCAGAATGCAAGAAAGTATTTTAAAACTATTCATTAGACAAGAGATTTGCATCCGAAATATTTAATGCAAACAAGTCAGCATTAATCAAAATCTGAACTTAAGATCAGCAAAGCTTGAGAGTATAGCTCAATGGTGCAGAATAGGCACAGCATGCACAGGGTCCTGGCACTGGCCAATCAAGAAATCAATAAAGAGCAAACTCAATGGATATTGCTCAAAAGAAGATGCAAATGTCCACTAAGAGTATGAAGTAATACTTAACATTACCAGTCAGAGAAATGCAAATTAAAAGAAGATATTGTCTAACTCCAGTTAGAATAATGATCATAGGCCGAGGCGAGAACTCAGTGGCATACACGCCTGCCTGGTGAGCGCAAAGTCCTGAGTTTGATCCCTGGCACCTGCTCCAGAAAAGAATGATGATCACTAAAAAGATGAAAAGCAGTATGTGCGCTGATATGGAGAAGGACTCCGCTACACTTCTGACGGAAATGTAACTTGCACAGACACTGCGAGACGCAGTGTATCATTTAGTTATTCTCCCATTCCTGTGGTACAACACCCAAAACTCGAAATTGAAAGGAGGGGGCTATGGTTTTGGCTCATGATCTGAATCCACAGCTGTTCAGCTCCCAGCAAGCAGGCACGGCGGCAGGTCTGGCATTGCAGAGCCAGCCCTTCCTGGCTGTATGCCCAAGAAACCTGCCCCCACCCCCGAACAAGCCCCACCTCCTAACAGGGGTCATCTGAAGCACGCTCCAGTTCTCTTCCAAGAGCACCAGCTATGAGCGAACGGGGCCCTGGGGGTTATCTAGATATAAACCTCGGCAGGCGTCCCTCAAAAACTAAAAATAAAGCTACCATATGTTCTGGAAATTCCACTAGTAGATACATACATCCAGAGAAAATTAACTCTGCATTTTTTGGATTTTAAAGAGAAAAAAACAACAACAAAAATGATATAGAATTTCAAAGCAAGATGATAGCAAATTAACAAAGGATATTACACTGCATATTGTTATCTTCAAAGTAATTGCTCAGATTACCAGATATAGGCATGCAAAAAGCAATCAAACAACATCAGCATGAACTGTTCCTTTCAATGAATAGAAATTAGTAGTTCAATTATCTTAGCCAACTTGAATATGCATGTAAATATATTTCTTTCTTTCTTTTTTTCTCATGTTCTCCATCCTAGTTGTTCTTTCCATTCAGCAATTTCTTTCCCTTTCACAAGAGATACTGTAATTTTTGGATTATTAACTCTTTTGACTTCTTACAATAGGGGAGATAATATGATGTTTACACAAGTAAACCTGATTTATTTCACTTGTGAGAAGTCTCTATTTGCATCCATTTACTAATAAAAGCCTTAAATTTATCTTTCTTTATAGCTGAGTAGCACTCTATTGCATAAAAACACCACTATCTTCTTTATCATTACTTTATTTTATAAGCATTTGGTTGCTTCCAAGATTTAGCTATGACAAGTTGTGCTATTATAAACATAGGTGCACATATAGCACTATGGTATGATGTTTTCAGTTCTTCTGGAAAAGTATCCTGAACGGAAATAGCTGAACTGAATGGGAACTCTAGTCCTAGTATGTTGAAGAATCCCCACACTGATTGTACCAGTCTACCCTGCCAACAACAGTAGAGAAGGGTACCTTTTCCCCCACAGCCCCTTCAGCATTTGTTATTGGTTGATTTCTTAATGATAACCATTCTTTCTGGGGTGGGATAAAAGCTCAATGTTGTTTTAATTTTTATCTCGTGAAAAACAAATTACATTACACATTTTTATATTTTTATTTGCCATGTGCATTCCTTCATCTGAGGAACTTCTATTCATCTCACTTGCTCACTTATGGATTGTGTCTCTGAACTTTAGGGCATGATTTTTAAAAATGCTTCCTATGTTCTTTGTCTGAGGGACAGTTGGCTATAAATTCTTTTCATCCTGTGGGTTGTCTTTTTACTCTACTGGTAATCTGTTTTGATGTGCAAAGATTTTTAATAAAATAAGACCCCAGATATTTCTTCTTTGAAATATTTCCCATGTAGTTTGGGTTTCATTCATGAAATCTCTGCTTAGTCCAATGTCTTCAAGATTTCTACTTACTGTTCTCCTCCAGTGGATTTAGTGTTTCTGTTTTAATATTTAGATCTTGCATCCAAATGGATGCAAGTTTAGTGCATGTTGATATACACGGTTCTAGTTTTAGTCTTTGGCATGCAGAAAACAAGTTTTCCTACCACCATTGATTAAAAAGACTTTCTTCAGTGAACATATTTGTTCCTTTTATCAAAGGTAAGGTGGCTGAGTGTATTTGTGGCTGTGTCTGCATCTTCTAATCTGTTCCACTGATCCTTACATCTGTTTTTCTGCCAGTTGCTGAGTTTGGAACAGTAGCTTTGTAGTACAATTTCAAGTCAGAGATTGTGTTGCCTCCTGCCTTGCATTTGTTGCCCTGGATTGCTTTTGCTATTTGAGGTCTTTTCTGGTTCCAGACAAATTTCGGGAACATTACCTCTAGATCTGTGAGGTAAACTAATGGTATTTTCATCAGGATTACATTAAATCTGTATAACAATTTTGAGAGTATGGCCATTTTCACTATTTTAGCTTTTCCTATCAATTATCAAGGAACATCTTTCAATTTCTAAAATCCTCTTTGATCTTAGTACTTGGAAAGAAGAGATCAAAGATCATTGCACAGATCTTTTACTTCTTTGTTGGATTGATTCCTAAGTATTTCATGTTTTTGTGTGCTACTGAATACTATGGTGCAGTTTCCCTAATTTCTCTGTCAGTGAGTTTCTTGTTTGTATATAGAATGCTATTGATTTTTAAGTGTTGATTTTTGTATCCTATTAAACTCCTGAATTTGAATATTAACTCTAGATTTCTTTTGGTGGAGTTTTTGGGGTCTTCTATGTAGAGTACCATGTCATCTATGAGTAATGATAGTTTTGCTTCTTCCTTTCCTATCTTTATTTCCATTATTTTTCTCTCTCTCTTCTAATTGCTCTCCATAATGTTTCCAGAACCATATTAGAAAGGACAGTGATAATGACATCCTTGTCTTGCTCCTGATTTTAGATTGAAAAATTTTGCCCATTCAGTATGTTTTTGCCTATTCAGTATGTTTTTGATTGTTGATTTGTTATAAATGGCTTTTAACAGATTAAGACCATATATTCTGATTTTTCATGGTTTTCAAAATCATGAATAGATGTTGGACATTGTTAAACCTTTTTCTGAGATGAATGTATGACTTTTGTCTTTGGATCTGTGTGTGTAGTGACTTACATTTATTGATTTGCATATATTGAACCATACCTGCATTCCTGGGATGTATGCCACTTGACTGTGATGTGCACTCTTCTTGATGATTTTCTGCCTTATGTTTGCTAGGATTTTAGAATCTATATTCATTAGGGAAATTGGTCAATTGTTCTCTTTTATGGCTGGTTCTTTGCCTGGTTTTGGTATCAGGATAATACTTGCCACCAGGAAAAAATTTTCTCTTCCAATTTCATTGAAGGGTTTTAGAAGAAATGGCTTTAAATCTTTTCTAAATTTCCTGTAGAATTCAGCTGTGAATCTATCAGGACCTGATATTTTCTTTGTTGATAAGTGTTTAATTACATTTTCAATTTCATTGACTAATATTGTGGCATTCAGAATTTCTATATCTTCTTAATTAAGCTTTGCTAATTCATATGTATCTACCTGTCCATTTCTTCTGTGTTTTCCATCCTGTGTGAGGAAAGATTTTCAAAGTAGGTTTCGATGATCTTCCATAAGATCTACAGCAATTGTTCCATTTTCATTTCTTATTGCATGAATTTGAGTTTCCTCTTTCCTTTTTTGGATAATATTGGATTGGGTTTATCAACTTTGTTTATTCTTTCAAAGAACCAACTCTGTGGGGGGATGTGTGTGTGTGTGTCTGTGTGTGTGTGTGTGTAGGTGGGGGGTACCGAGTATTGAACTCCGAACCTTGCACTTGTCAGGCAGCACTAATGCTGCTGAGGGATATCTCCAGCCTCTAATTTTTGCATTATTTCTTTAGTCTCTATTGCATTAAGTTCTGCTCTGACCTTTATAATTTCCTCTGTTATTTGGGCTTTGGGCTTGACTTGCTCTTCTTTGTCTAGTAATAAGATTGTTTCTTTGTGCTACTTCTGTTTTCCTGATGTGAGAATTTCCTGATATGCCTTTCCCTCTGAAGACTGCTTTCATTATGTCCCACAGGTTCTTGTAAGTTGTATTTGCATTTTCATTTACTTGTAGGTATTATTTGATTTCTTCTGTGACTGACTGGTTGTTCAGAAGGGTATTATTCAATTTCTCTGTGTTTTTTTCAACAATTTCCATATTCATCGCACTATGACCCAATAATATACATGGGACAATTTCAATTCCTTTGCAATTAATTAACCATAATTCTATGGGCTAGCATAGGGCCTATTTTAGAGAACATTCCATATGCAGCTTAGAATGACATGTATCCTGATGTGGTGGGTGGAACACTCAGTAAAGGTCTGTTACGTCTGTTTGTTCACAAGCTTGTTTCAGTTCTGCTATTTCTTTCCTAATTTTTCAACTAGTTGATCTCTCTCTCTTTGTGACAGTGAGGTGTTAAGGTTCACCATTATAGCTTTATTATTGCTTATTTGATTTTTCATGTGCATTAATATTTGTCTTATATAAATGTGAGCTCCAAATTTGGTATATACGTGTTTAGGATTGTTATCTCTTCCCCTTGCAGTTTTCCCCTAACAAATTTGTAGTGACTTTATCTCTTTGAATCATTTTTTATTTGAACTTACCATTGTTTGCAAAACAAATATCTACTCCTGTTTTGTTCTTTTTTTGGGGGTGGGGGGTTAGTCCTTGTCATATGAAAGGTTGTTTTCCATCCTTTAACTTTTAGTCTATAAATTTCTTCTTGTATTAAATGTGTTTCTTGTATATAACATACTGTTGGGTTTTGCTTCTTGATCCACTCTGCCAGTCTGCTTCTTTTGGTTGTTGAACTGAGGTCATTTACATTGATGGTTCTAACTGATATGTATGGGCTTATCTTTGTCATGTCATTTTCCTACTGTAGATTTCCTACTTTTTCTCTCTGTTTTGTTGCCATGCTTGGTGGTTTCTTTACATTGCTGTTCTTGGAATTGTGGTTATTTGTATCTCTTTCTAGAATATCTTTCAGTATATTTTATAGGGTTGGTTTGGTGCTCATGAGTTTCTTCAGTTGTTCTTTGTTGTGCAAACATCTTATTACTCCATTAATTTTGAAAGATAATTTACGTCAAGGGTACATCAATCTGGGTTTGAAGTTGTTTTCTTTAAGAACTTGAAATGCCTCACTCCACCATCTTCTTGATGATGCTTTGTGTTAGAAATTTGCCGTGATTTTCATGTGCTTTCCTTTATAAGTGATCTATTTCTTCTCTCTGGTTTTAATTTCTTAAAATTTATTTATTTGATACAAGGTCTCACTTCACAGCTCAGGCTCATAGTGATCTTCCTGTCTCAGCCTCTCTGGCACTGGGATTACAGGAATGCACCACCATACCTGGTTTTGATGACCAGCACAGCATGCCTGTGGTTCCAGGGCTGGCACAGCATGTGGTACCAGGGATCAAACTCAGGTCCTCACACTTCTGCAGAACTACCTCTCCAGTCCTCTAACTGCTTGTAATATCCTATTCTTTTGCTGATTTTCTGCTATCTTAATTATTATATTTGGGCATAAATTTATTTTCTTTATAGCTAATTGTAGTTTTATATGCTTCACTTATCTGTAGAAGTCACACTTCCCATACCTAGGAAATTTTCTGCTATTACTTCTACAGATAGTCTTTTTATGTCTTTTGTGTTCACTCCTGTTTTTTCATAACACTTCTCAATTTTATATTGTTTTTCTTTGTGTCATCTTACAGCTGTTGAGTTGTTATTTCCTTGTTCCTTGTCACTGATGATCTTCCATCAGATCTACAGCAAGATCTTCCTTTTTGTGCTCACCAGTTGCAGTCCTGGTTTCAAGTTCTGAAACTCTGTCTTCAGTTTTTTTCAAGTGGCTTTGCAAAATTATAACGAAACATTTTAAATTTCCTGGATAGCTCTTTTTAATCTGTTTTATGCATTCTAATTCTTTCCTATTTGTTCAGTCAAGATTTTTATCATATTTCTTGCCCCTGTATGTTTTTAAATCTGTCTTCTTTAGATATGCTGAGCATTTCTTTCATTACGGTTGTCGTTTCTTTTTTTTTTCAAACTTGACATTATTTCTGAACTGATTTCCTCTTTAGTGTCATGGAATTGTTTCTTTACTTCAGTTGTTATCATTTCAGAAATTTTGCATGTGTGACTTCCAAATTCTATTATATTGATGTCTTCTGGACTTGTAATAGGTGGGCTGGTGCTCTGAAGTAGCATTTTGCTTCTTCACCTTAACATTTTCTATTTCAAAAAGAGAAGTTTATTTTCTTTGTTTCTGTGGTAATCTTTGTGCAGTTGGGTAGCACATAGCTACATAGGTGTATCACTAATCTCAACACCACTCTAGGAAAAGTCTTTTCTTCAATGATATCTTCTGCCTGTAGAAAGCTCTTGGTTTTTGTCTGTCACAGGATCCTACTATCATGATTTGTGTCTGGAAGCACCCCTAAAGCCTCATGCAGGCATAGGGCATGCTTCTAGAGTGTGTGATTAATTCATGATTCAATGCTGAGGTGGCAGGTGTGAGTGCTGCATCTGCCCTGGGCAGGACAGCCTGAGCACGATGCAAGGAAAGGAGAGAGTCTTGCTCTCTGCTCCTCCCTTCGGCTCTTGCTGTTTTGCTGTTTTCTTCCATCATGAACTGCTGCCCTCTGCTATGTGCCCCTCTGACGTGGAACCAGTTTATTATGGAATGAAACCCCACAAACTGTGAACTACATAAAGCTTTCCTTCCTTAATTTTAGGTGTCAAATATTTTGTCCCAGTGAGGAGAGGAAAGTAACTAACATACTTACCTTCCTGGTTAATTGAGAGTGGGATGTTGGTATCTGTTTGCCTTAGTCCCCAGTCTTTTGGTGTAGAGCTTTGGTGAGGTTATTATTCCAGAGCTTCCCAATGTTGTTACACCAGGCGGAACAGCTGATTAGAACATGTATGACATCCTACCTACAATAGTACAATTATCAATAAGGGTAGCATTAAGTACAATTTAGAAACTAACAAACTGTGGCTAGTGTTGATTTTTGTACTTTATACCATTGGAGCAAAGACTATAGTTCTGTAACAAAACCAAAATTAGAAGTCAATTAGGAGTTCGTATTCAGTGCTTCCCCCTGGTAGAGTGGATGTGCCCTGTGGTGTGGAAATTTAGGGTAGATGGTGCATAAGATAAACATAACTGGAAAGGGGATTGAAGTATGGCTATAGGACAAAGGACTGTCACGCAAGCTTTGAGAAACTAGAGAAAGGGGTAGAAAAGAAAGAATAAAGGAGTATTAGAGGAATTATCTGAACTTGGTCTCTGGGCTCATGGGGAAAGATTTGAAGAAAAAAAAATTAAGAGAAAAAAAGAGGTCATGGAAAAGAAAGATAAAAACAGAGATAAAGCAAGACAAAATCAATTTATATTAATAAAAGGGGGCACAGTCCCACTCACCTGTTTCTATTCCGTGTCACTTTGTCCCTAAGCACAATACTGGTTCATTTAACTCACTACCTGTTGGCTTACAGTTCAGACTTTCTCCTCCTGCTAGCCTCCCTGTCCATCATGGGCATCCCAGTCTGGGTCCTACTGTGTGGCTTCGCCCCAGTAGCCTGGTCCTGAGGTGTAAGGGGATGGGCCAGCACCTGGCTCCTCTGGATGAGCTGGTTGCTGAATCCTGGGCTCACTCGCTGCCCGTTCTACATGAACTCTGTATTCCAGAGAGGCACTGCACTGTTTAACACAGTGTTGTAGTGCAGGTTACTATAGCTCAGGTACTGAATTAACCTTCTTATCCATTTACCAATTAATTGATAATATGTCACAGATAAACACAATTGAGTATTATTTAGCCATTCAAAAGAATAGAATCCCTTCCGCTGAGCACCATGAGTGGACCTGGGGGATATTATTTTAGTAAAGCACGCCAGAAATAAAAAGACAGACACTGTAAATGTGCAAACTGAAAAAGCAAACTTGACCGAAGTGGAGGGTAAAATAGTGCTACAGAGGCTGGGAAGGGGAAGCAGAAGGGAAATTGGTAGAGGCTGGGACGTAGGTACAAAACTATCGCTAAGCCAAAGGATTAAATTCTGATGTTCTGTAGCTAGCAACAGTTTTCTGAATATTGAAGAACAGCTAGGAAAAAGAATTATAAATTTTCCAAACACAAGCCATAAGTGTTTGAGCTTGATAGACACATTCCTACCCTAACATAATAATTATAAATCACATACATAATTGAAACATCATAGCGCACACCGTGAACATATACAATGATTACATGTTGAAAATTTTTCAAAAGAAAATATTTTTTGTTAACTCTAGGCCAAGAGGCAAGAAATCCTAAATATGACAGAACAAAGAGATCAGGGAGACACTGAGAAGCAGGTGAATAGCCCTGACTACTTTCCTTGCTTTTTCTCCCTTTTCACTCTGAAAACCTTTACTCCTTCTCTGTCCTACCCTAGTCTCATCTCAAGCTTCCTGTTCCCTACCTCTCACCAGGGAAGTTCTGGAACTCCCTTCTACTGGACCCTGAATTGTGATGGCTGATTCAGGGCAAATTCACACATGCTTGAATTTCCTATAAAGAGAACTTGTAAATTGAGAGAGGCTATAATTTGTATTTCATTGATCACATGCAGAATGTCGCAGAAATTTGTCACTACAGCAAAATGAAATGTTTTGCTTGCTTAATTTTTAACAATTATTTTGAACAATGACATCATAGAATTTTAAGAAGGAAAATTTTAATTTAATATAATAGAATCATAAAGAATACTGAAATATTTGCTAATGAAAAGTTCTTCATATAGGATAAATTCATAATTCTGAACGTTCTCGTACCAGTGATAAAGTATTGATGTGTTAGCTGATGGGTAAGCGACAGGAAATGGCATTTCATAACAATGTGATATACATGTAACTGTAATATATATATAAATGCCCGAAGGTAATGGCAGTAAGTTTTCCAAGTGAAAGAACTAAATTATCCAAAAAATAGCACTACACTGGCTGCATATTACAGTTTATAAAAGGAGGAGTCACAGTGAGCTGCATGCTTGTTTCACCCTAACACTCACAGCTTTGAAACCCTGAACTCCAACACAACATGAGGGATGTGGAGGAAGAGCCTTCCAGGGTCAATCAGCTAAGATGGAGCTGGGAGGCTTGAACTCCACACCCCACACAGAGACACACTAGAGAGCTGATTATTGTATCCCAGGAAGAGGGCCCTCCCCTGAAACTCACTTGCCTCAGAGTTCACTCTTGGGCTCCTTGCTCTCCAAAGCTCTAAGAAATAAGCACCTGTGTGGAAGGCACCCAGGGGGTGCTGAAGGAGAACAAATTAAATAAGACAGAACAGGAAGGAAAAGCCCAATTCAGAGTGACCTGGTGAAAATGTAGGTCAGGTTGTGGTGGGATCCTGTTGCTTTTGCTGGAGTCCCTCCAAGGCCTTCCCACCCCATGCAGAACAGAAGCCAAAGACTTTCCTTTCATCCCAGGTAACTACTCTTGCTCCCTGTGCCTGCTCCCTGCTCCTGCTCCCTGCGCCACCCAGGCGACCTGCCTGAGCCAGACTTGCTCTCTCTAGAGCTAACTGATGTGCATCCTACTCAAAACGGATAGACACATCTCAGTTCCATTTCTGCTTCACTGCTTTGAGTATTTGCTTGTGTATCAAATACCTACAACAGGCTAATGCAAATAGTGAAAAATGCTGAAATTCTGGGGCTTGTATTCCTATAAAGAAATAACTTTTACATAAATTCACAAAATCTCTTGAACTCCTTTGTGTCCCTATAGATGCTTTATTTCAATATTTCTTGTTTCTTTCATCTGTTGAGATTCTTGAATTGCATGATTACTAACTAGATGCTGCTCTGTGTCCTCTTGCAAATGCATTCGAGGCATCCCGTACACAGGTTGTCGCATTTGGAAACCATTCAAAAACAGCTTGAAAGAAAGTACCTGACAGGCAAGTGTCTCCCAAGCCCTGGCAGGCCCTAGCAGAATTAATTCCGTCCTGTGCGGTCCCCACCCCCATTTGGCTGTCTAGGAGTCCAATGTGTGTCACACTCAGCGCCACGAGGTCATCCACCACTGTTCAGAGACTGCCAATTGAACCCGGAGGAGGAGGGTGGGATAGAAACGCTCAGCTTTTCCAAACACTTCTTGCTTTGCCCCTTCTTTTGCTGATTTAATTGGAACCAATAAAGTGAGGAGCCTCACACAGAGGCGGGCAACTTCGATGGCACTGCAGCCTGCAGTCTACTCACAGCACCACAAGCAACCCCTAATAAACTCAGTTGCTCAACAGGCTACACTTATCTGGCTCCTTGTTTGCTCAACCAGGATTCTCTAAGTCTAGGGCTGACACTGCTTTTATGTCTTTCCAAGAAATTTGCACCACAACGACTCTGTTGGAATAATCCACAGACATTATCGGGAGGATTTTCTCGCAATCATATTTGTCTAGTGCTTTCTCTTTATACAGCTCTCCTCTCATTAAAAAAATAAGTAAATAACAATTGAAACCTCTTAACATTTACAGTCTCTGCAAGCATAAATCCCTCAAGAGATGGCTTCACACACATGCACACCCATATGCACATATACACACACCTGCACGCACACATTGAATGAGACCTTTCACTTCAGAGTCCAAGGGACATCCGGTTCACGTGGAAGCATAAATCAGAGTCTCAAGAATGGAGAGTGGCTAAAGCTCAAGAGAATGCACTGTAGTGGAAAGTATATTCAGCATTATTGGAAATGTGTTTTATTGCAAAAGAGTAAAGATTTATTACCTAGTCGTGAAGAATAGCAATACAGCTTTCTCACTTTCTTTCATAAATAAATCATATTAACATCAGCAAGGTACAGTATAATTTTTAAGTCACATTGTAAATGTGAAACATTACTAAATCAATAAAATGTATATTCAAAATCCCCTAATAAATTTGCTTATAGTTACTTGGGGTTTGTGAGGTGTTTCCGTCTTACTGACCTGAATTTAATGACTCTTCAGCATATTTTATGAACATCTGTTAAAAGTAAAAGTTTTGCATAGATTATTAAGTATATGCTATATTCTCACCATCAAGTTGAAGACATATGCAAATAAGGAGATTTAACAAAGAATAAACGCTTTCTGTGTATGCTTTCATGACTTGAATTTAATAGGGCATAAATATTTTTAATCTAGAAATCCATTCTTCAAGGATAAATTCTCTGAGCATAAATAAAAGTGATTCTTGATTCTGTTAGAAAGACCAAGCAATCAGGGGTCACCGAGATAACTCAGAGGACTGAACACCTGCTTAGGCAAGTGCAGGGACTTGGGTTCGGTCCCACATGCCACGCTGGCCCTGCCCCAGGCCTGCTGAGCGGGCCACTGAGTCCAGGCCTGGTGGCACACACCTGTAATCCCCGCGCTGGGGAGACTGAAAACATGAGGATCACTGTGAGTCCAAGCTGCGTAGCGAGACCCTGTACTAAATACATAAAAAGGAAAAAAAAGAAAGACCAAGCTATCATCCAGCAGTAGGGTGATTAACTGCTTATTATGAAATGGAGATTTTATGACAAAACATAATAAAAATATTTCAGTATTTAAAGTGAATAGTCTGACTATAAATTTTATCTAGTGTGTGTGTGTGTGTGTGTGTGTGTGTGTGTGTGTGTGTGTGTGAATTTTAGGAAGATAGCTAGAATTTTAGAGGCCTGTGAGGGGTACAGTTTTCAGACTCCGGCCTCCCCCTGTGTTTCTGTCTGCTGAGCTCCAGAAGCACTGTTTACATCTTCTTCATCTCTAACAAGCCCATTCATTACTTCTAGAAAGTGTGACACAAGGCATTTGCAGAAATAGGATGTAAATCGTAGGCAGTGTTTCCCCAATAATTCTAAACTCAAGTAAGAATAATCTCTTAAAGGCAAGACCAGATTGTAAAGCTGGGAATACCTGGAAAAATTAAGCGGAGCACCACAGATATAAATAATCCTAGGGAAAATGACAAATTCTGTGACTCCCCTCACCACCCCCTCCCGCCCTCTGATTATCTACTGTCTCCAGCAAGGGAAAATGATTTTTATGGAAAGGAGTTTATGGACTGATGCCATAGCGGCTTCATCATCTGTCATCTCCTTAAATGCTAGTCATTTCTCTACTCTGTGCCCTCTGACCTGTTTGGCAGAAGGGCTGTCCTCATAGAGCTGTAGACCAAGCCCACACTTTCCTTTGGCGGAAAAGACCTGCTGACTGTCCAGGAATTCACAGCGTTGAGTTTTCATAATAGAGAAACATTCATGGGAAGCTATAAACACTTGCAGACCTGCACGTCTGGTGGATAAGGACTAATGCATCTTGAAGACCACCTTGTCAGGCTTTCTCTTTCCCACGGGGGGCCATGAACACCTCATGGCCCACTTTTCCCCAGATTCCTGGTTAATGTTCCCAGAGAGGGCAGCAAAGCTTATATGAACACCATGAAGTGAGCGTGGCAGATGAGACGCCGGGTCCACAGCCAGATCATGGGACTTACTGCATCAGCGTGGCTCAGCTGGGAGGCAGCAGCGTGGGTCCCCACACTTGCCACACAGAGCAGGACAAAGGAATGAAGGGTCGTCTTCACTCACTGCCACCTTCTCTCACTAGCTAACTCATCCATTTTAAACTTCCATTTCTATTAGCCATCAGAGGCTTAAACTGCCAAGACAAAAATATATCCCACATCCTACAATGCAAGGAAACTTCAGGAAGAGTACCCTGTAGCTGGGTGAGACAGGAGGGAAAAGTCGTCAAGGAAACATACGCTAAAGGATCTCAGCCTTTCTGTGCCAAGGCTGGAGCAAACAGAGCTGCTTTCTAAGTGCAGAGAAGGCAGCAGGTAAGAGAGAATAATGCAAATTCACCTCTTACTTGGTCTAAAAGAAGAGCACTGAATAAATATTGTGTCAGCCAAGACTTCTCTTGGAAATGATCGCAACCTCAAAGCTCTCAGGCCAAACAGGCAATCGTGCTGGCTCAGGGAGTCTATCCTGCAGGAGGCTGGCGTGGAAGCTCACTCAGGAGTCAACATGTCCAGGGGCAGTGGCCCCCTCTTCCCTGTTCTTCATCCTGTCTCCCTCCTTTCTTCCTCCATCACTCACCCCTTACCCCCTCCTTTACTGTGTTTCTCCTCTTCCCGGTGTCTGTTCCTTCATCCTTCCTTTCTGCACGCCAGCAGGTACCCTCCACACTGTCACGGAACAAACCTGCCAGCAGCCCTCTTCTCTGTTCCAAGGCTCTGGTGTCAAAATAGAAGCAGGCCTCTCCCCCAGCTCCATTTTAATCTTGATGAAGGACACAGAGCGCACCTTGGCTTGAATTACACAGTCATCTCTGTGTCAGGGGGAATGTAACCAGCGTGTCCCAGGCCTAGTGGCCCTGTCCACAGTTGGACAGGAAAGCAGCACTCAGGGAAGAGGGAATGTTGTCAGAGAAGGGTGACCGTGACACATATGTACTACAAGGTATTAGAAACTGTGCTGCCTGGGAGCTGCCTTTTCCAGATTTATTTGCTTCCTAGGACTGTAAGCACACCTGAGATAATCATCTAGCGAAGAGCAAAGGATAGGCTGGGCTCACCGCTTAGTGATTCCAGCCTGGATCAATTAGCCCCATTGCTTTCCGGCTGGTCGCCAGGCGCCCATCTCCACAGCAGTGCTTAGCAGAGCAAACGCTCCCTTCATAGCCAGAAGGAAAAAGAGAGAGAACAAGAATCCAGATCCCACCACTGGCGTGGAGGCCCATCCCTGTGATCACAAGACTTCTCACAAGGCCCCCACCTGTTCAAGTTTCCACCATCTTCAAATAGCCTCAACAGGGCCTACTTCTTTAACACAAGGGCCTTTGGGGGACATTCCAAGTCCAAAATACAGAACAGTAATTGTTTTGTTTGACAGTGTTATTGCTATATCTCCCAACTATATTGATGGAATAATCAAAGTATAATAAGCTTCACATATTTAAAAAGTACAGTTTGGGCTGGCCAAATAGTTCAGCGGATTAAAGCACCTGCAAGCAGTCGCAGGGGCCTGGGGTTGATCCTGGGGCCTGCAGCGCTAGCCCCACCCCCAGGGCACACTGAGACTGTGACTGAGATGAGGTGTGGTGGCAGGCGCCTGCAATCCCAGATCTTGGGAACTCTCAACAGATGCGTCACTACAGGTCCGATCTAGTAATGAGACCCTGAACAGCCTGTAGACTATTCCCTAAAACACACACAGAGAAAAAGAAAAACAGAAACCATAATAATAGTGAAGAAGTTATAAGAAATTCAAAAGAGGAAAAAAGTCAAAGAAAAAAGAAAAACAAATTTAAGCACCTTTCAAAAGGCCAGCAGAAATCAGTAATACAGTCATCCAAACTATTCTATTTAAAACTTTTATTCAATTTATTTCTTTGTATATTTTAAACAAAATTTTAACTGAAAAATGACATTTTTATATTCATTTACTAAAGCTTAATTTACATACAGCTTTATACATACATACTTAGAATATAATTTACTGTATAAATCTTATATGGAAGCTTGCTGAAAAATCACAAAATGAACACCTAAGTTGCCACTACCTGTAAGATAATATCTGATTACCAGTATATCTTAAATCCTGTACGTGCTTTCTTCCAATTGCTGATGTCATCCCAGTCCCCAACAGTAAAATCCATTCTGATTTTAAAACCACAGAGATGGGCCTGGGAAGATAGCTTGGTGGTCTAAGGCTGGCCTGGCAAGCACAAGGGCCGGAGTTCTATCCCTGATACTGTATCCATGCTGGTCCTGGAAACACCGTGCCCACCACCACAACCAGGCGTGGTAGTGCCCACCTGTAATCCCAGCACTTGGGAGACAGCAACAGGGGGATCACCATGAGTCCGAGCTGTGTAGTGAGATCCTGTATCAAATAAATAAATAGATATTGAAAAATAAAACCTGGGGGCCAGGGAGATGGCTCAGTGGAATAAGCACTTCCCTGGCAAGTGCAAGGGCCTGAGTTCAATCCCTGGTTCTGCCAAAAATAAATAAATAAATAAATAAATAAATACTTAAAAAAATAAAACCATAGACAAGTTTTGCTTGTTATTACACAGTATGTAATTAGACTCCAACAGTATGCCTTCTGTTCCTAGCTTCCTCTCATAGTGATGTGTTTGTGAGTTCCACCTTCGTGTTCTTGCACCACAGTGGGACATGCACCTTCCTGTTCTTTGGTAGTCACTGTGTGGATGTCGTACAGCTGCCTAACCCACTATACTAATACCGGCTGGCAGTTTGCTATCATCATTTGGCTCCTGGAATACTGTCGCTGTGAACTCTTGTGAAAGACTTCTGGTCATTTCTCTTGCACACATACCTAGAAGCAGAATTACTGAGTGCTTCACTGTAGATATGCTCAGTTTTCGCTCATGTTTCCAAAGTGTGTGTAGATTTTTTTCTCTGACCTGCTGTGTGTGGCGCATGCCTGTAATCCCAGCACTTGGGAGGCTGAGGCAGGAGGATTGTTGTGAGTTCGAGACCAGCCTGAGCTACAAAGTGAGCTTAAGGCCAGCCTGAACTGCATAGTGAGACCCTATCTCAAAAAGACACAAGTCAAGTTATCCCACAATTTTATTTTTTTTATTTTAGCCCTTCTGTTGTTTACATGGTGTTAACTTATTGTGCTTTCAATTTGTATTTTTCTGATTATTAATGAGGCTGAGTGTATTTTGTGTTCAGTCGCTATTTGACACACCTTCTGTGAACACCTGCTCAAATGTTTGCCCATCTTGTGATTTTTATGTTCTTTAGATATTTCACATGTGAATCTTTTGTCAGTCATAAATACTGCAAATAGCATCTTCTCTATGGCTTATCACTGATGAAAATAATTTCTCACATTTATTTTTGTATATATTAGTCATTTTTAATTTCATGCTTTTGTCACCATGGCTTCCTAACAAATCTTGTTGTTCAGTTGCAAAATTCCTTCAAGTTTGTCCTTATTTTAAAGGTATTTTTAATAACATTATGGAGACATTTTTTCCTTGTGTATTTTTTAAATTAAACAACTAAAAGGCAGGATCATCTATGTTTTATAAGAAACAGTCTAAAAATTGTGCAATTTCGCATCTGCACGATAATGTCTCTCTCTGTTCTCTTCTGTTACCTCTGTTAAAATCCTTGTTGGTCCCCAAATGGGATGAGCAGCGTTCCTGATGCGCTTTGGCCACCTGGACACAACCTGCAAGCGCAGTGCTTTAATTCACTCCGCAGACGTACAAGCCTCCTATGAATCACAGAAATTCAGGTCCTGTCTCTGCTAGATGGTCTTAATTACCCCGAACTAATGGCTCTCTAACTTATTCTGTTAGGGCTGCAAGAATCAGAGGCTACTAAAGTATTTTGTTTCTTAAATCTGCAGTTTTTCTTGATGCCAACATTGAAAATTTTCTGTTTCTAAGTGATGTCACTGCATTGCAGCTAATCCTGTACAGAGAAGCAGAAAAAGCCATCAGCCTGTTCTTTACTCCACCTTCTAAAGTCCTATAAAAATTTGAACTTTTACCTCTTCAGTTCTCCATAAGTGTTTCCCATTTGCTTAAACTGTTTTCAGTATCACATTAATTTTTAAAAAATTCTCAAGTATATGTCAATATTCAGCTTATGATCATCTGAACAATGCTGGACTCACTAATAAAGCTGTTTCCAAAGGCGCTGTGACCACAGAAAGCCTTGTGCAGAGGAAGGCAGGCACCTGCTGCCTCTGAGGCAGGTATTCAGGTATGAGGTCTAGCTAGTCGTCTGCTCTAGTCTAACACTGATATTTGACATCCACGGCTTTTCTTCCCAGAATCGTACTCTATTTTCTATTGCAGCTTGAGGGTTATTGTTTTCATTATTCTACCGCTCATCACCTGCTCATCACCTCTACTACACAGTCTATCTGCAAATCTTACCGGCTCTGCTTCAAAGCTACAACCTAATCCAATTCAATCTCCTTTCGGCTTTAGGACTGCTCCTCCATGTGCTTCCTCAGACCACTGCAAAGCTTCCAAATGGCTCCCAACTTCCAGTTCTTACCCCACCTTGCTAAACCTAACCCAGTGGTGACACTTCAACTAGGTGAATCTTGAGAAACATACAGCAGGTGACACAGCCTCAGGGGTTTTCATTGCAGGTGGAAAAATGCAAATTCCTTCCAGAGCCTTTGCTCCTTGTCATCTTGTGCAGGGCTGCTCTTTGGCCCCTGAATTCTAAGTATGCTCCTCTTTCTTTCCCCAACAGGCCTAACTCACCCCTGCCCCAGGGCCTTTGTGGGCGTGTTCCCACCTGGAAGGAACCAGCATCTCACTTTCTGGGCTGCTTTCCTCATTGCTCAGTCTTAGCCCAAAAGCATCTCTACAGCACACGCCTGGTCTGATTAAAGTCTGTACACACAACGATGAACTTTCTACAGCATCATCCTATTGAAAGCAAGCCAAGTCTTTATTATGTGAACTTAACTTCACACGTGTCATTATTTACTTCTACTGTCCCACCAGAAGAGCAGATTGTTTCACCAGCACACTCCCTGCCTACTAGTTTGCTGTGTTATCCTGAGCACTTCAGGCAGAGACCACACAAGGAAGTTTTGTAATACTGTATAGATTAACAGGGTGAACAAATGAGTTTAAGAATGAAAGGGTAAACTGTCCTTGAACTGGCTCATTCTGTATTTTCTCCTCTATCTTCCTGCTAATTCTGTCTTGCTGTTGTAAAGACAACACTGCACGCAATTTAGGCCGATAGTTTGTCAAGTACAGCTAAAGTCTCATCCTGTGTTGTGAATTCTGAGCCTTTTAAACACAAGGAAACATTATCCTCCGGGCGTCTTTAATCTTTGGTCAGTCACAACGTAAAAAGGCGAGACTGGCTGCCTCAGTCTGGTTGCTCCAGAAGCACCAGAGGCGCTTCCAGCTTGATGGCCTTCAGAGTAGCAGAATACTCTCACTGGAATTTCTCTTGGGCAGCGTATTCTTAGGTTCTTTTCAACCTTATGAAGGTTCTTCTTATCATTGCAAAAGAAAGCTATCCAAGTAAATGAAAAGGAATAAGAACTGGAAATATGCAGGCATATTTGTGGCTGGAGCTATTTTACTACTTGTACATTATGCGGTTAACTCAACATGTGGAAAAATACAGTAAGTCCTCCACTGTGTAGGCTGTAGTTACAGTATCAGGTAACTTCGATGCTTATTCTTTTTTGCAAATATTCTATAATAAACATATAATATGCTAAGTTCATTTCTGAATAATTAGTATCTATTTGCCTTGTAGGAATATATATTTTTAATTTTTATAACTCTTTCATTTAAAAACAGTATGTTCTGCTTTCTATTCACCTCTATCAAAGACATTTCAATCGCATGAACTTGGAAAACTCACTTAAATTTATTGAAATAATTTGTTTATGGGAATATATCAAGTAAATCAAATGTGTCCAGGAAACAAAGGAGGATTCTGAGGATTATTATAGTAGTTTTGCTTAAAACAGTAAGTTGCTGAGTTTCAACCCCAGACGACATTGTTTTTCTGCCATAGTTCGGGAGGATTCAGTCAATTTGTACAGCACATCTGGAGCTGACGGTTCACACATTACACTCTTCCATGTGAACGAGGCCTTAAACATAGCTCAGAGAAATAATTATAGTTTTCTAATTTTGTTGCTGACACTTTTCGGAAAATTCATAAAATAAAATGTTTAGCAGCCCGGCAGCTGAGTGCACTTTCCCAGGGGATGCTCTCTGTGGATAGTGGGAGGCAAGTGACTGGCCCTTGGGGGTGCAGAGGGTGTGAAATTTTAAGTGGCAGCACTACTCCTTCCTTCAGCAGTTTTGAAATTCTTGGGACTCCCTAGCCAATCTTTGATATCAAAAGGTTGATAGTAGTCATTTCATTTAGTGAAAAAGAAAAGATAAAATATGAGAGTAAAATGCAAATTTTATCTTTAAAATAGATAAAATATGAGAGTAAAATGCAAATTTTATCTTTAAAATACATGTGGGGCCATAGAGATAGCTCAGCTGTCTAAGGGTCTGCATAGGCAAGGGCATGGACCTGGGTTGGTCCATGTACCACATGCCATGCCAGCCCCGCCCTGGACACTCCAAGCAGACCACGGAAACTAGGCGTGGTGGTGCATGCCTATAATCCCAGCGTTGGGGAGGCTGAAACAGGAGGATCACTATGAGTCCAAGCTACATAGTGAAACCCTGTATCAAGTGCATAAAATACATGTGAACAAAACAGAATTGAAGGATCTAGTAACAGATTACAGAATCTAGTAACCTAGTAAGTACTGTTTGTGTGCTAAATATATGGAGAGAGAGAGTGCACATCATTAAATTTTTATATTTGTAGATTTTACATATGAAGTAAAAACACAAATTTGTCATGATATTTCATTCTCCACTTAAGACCATTACCTAGAAAGTTAAGTTAAAGTTAATTCTTTTATATTACATTAATGGCAGATTATCAGCTTTCAGTGTTTGGGTTATTTTAAATGTGTAATAATAACTTTGGGGTATTATTGAAGCACATGAAACTTATTAAAATCTAAATTTAGTAATGTTTTCAGAAAAAAATTACAATTTAAAAGGTTTTCAGATGCTGAAGGGTAGGAAAACAGTATGAGGTTCGTCAACATTTTACCGAGTTAAATGCAAGATAAGAAGTAAGCTGTCTTCTCATCTATAAATCGCCTTCTAGATGTGTAAAGTTTCCTGGAAGAGGCACCACTGAAGATAACCTATGCGGTGAGGGGAAAGGGCGTGTACGCAGATATGAGTGCACTTCCGTTGGCAGAAATACGACTACTATGTGCTGCATATGCAACTTCTCAAGCGCCTGGACAGCAGGCCAGCAGCCCAGAAGTATCTGCAAGCTTAGTGGTTCTTCTATCCCTGTCCCTTCATACCTGGTGCGTGCAACTCCGCTCTGCACATGTCACAGTCAGAGTTTAAGGGAATACAACCAGGATCTCAAGCTCTGGAGAGAGGGGAGGAGGCAGACACAGTAAGCTGTCAGGTGCTTTCCCCTCTGGGCTTCTGTCCTGAGGCCAGTTCTCTTGCAGCGCCCTCCTCACACTAGAGCCCTGCCTGAGTGATTCACAGTGTTTGACTCAAGGAACATCGCCACATCTCTATTCTTTCAAATATAGCATTTTTCCTTAGAGAAACAAATATCTTATTTATTGAGCTCCACATGAGAGTCTTGCTATTCGCATCCTTGGGTATTTGTACCCTTCCTATGGGTCCCTAAACTTCCTGTAACCCTTCAGTCGGTTTCCCTCTGGCGCAGGTGGGACAGATGCTGTCGGGTGGCTATTGGAGACTGCATTTAGAGCAGGGGCTTCTCCAGCAGGACAGCATATCCTGTCCTCAGGACCTGGTTAAACAGGAGATATAAAGTGCAGGGTGGGGAGGTCATGATGTGAGAGAACGCAATAATTGTAGTGCTGTCAGAGCAGGTATTATGTCAGGGTACCTCAGAAAACTTTGTCAGCTCCTCCAGTTTACTGTACAGTGAAGGAGACTTCAAAAGAAAGTCTCCTTCCCTCCTGGCCCTCACACAGCTAGCATTCTGATGAGGCTCACAAGGGGTCATCCAAGATCTCATTTACTATTAGAGTGTATAACAGCACTGGATGACTTCTTGGTGTGGAGTATAGTTTGATAAATAAACCATAAAGTCCATTATAACTGGGGAAGAGCTAAGAAGAGCACGATGAAAATGCCCACTTGGAGTTTGGGTATCCAGTCAATTCAAAATTTGTGAGACTGGTGTGCCTTATGATTATGAAAAAATTGTTCTACTATTTAAAATATCTACTTAACATAAGTCCCCAGCCAGCAACTATGTAGGCCGTGGAGGTGGCAAGGGAGAGGTGCACATAGGGAGCTCTGTGATCCGTGCTGTTCTCGTGCCCGAGGCTGTTTGCGTGTACTCACACTTCAGTCAGAGATAGCCAACTGTCCACTTGTGCTGGGTTTTTTTCCTAAAAGATTTCTGGATAGCACGATCAAATCCTCCTGTGTATTCTCCAGCAGCATTTAGATGAAGTATTTTGGATGAGAGGAATGCTGATGTGGGGGTAGACACCCCCCCTTCCAATCTTTCCCTTCTACCCATTTCTGCACTGTTTCCTTATTATGTCAACATGTTTTAAAAACTTGTCTACTTTGAAGTGTTGGCAGTAAAAGTAACAGAGGTTTGGGGATATGTGTAATTCACGAGTAAGTAAAATGAATTAACATCATTGAACTACTAAAAATCAATCTCAAAAGATTGATTTTTACCAATTTGGGCATGGAAGCAAAGTTGTAGAAGAGATAATACAGAGCACATTTGACTGGCTGTGTGGTCACATGTTTACCTGGAAAGTGTTGTACTAAGTGCAGCTAAGATGTGAATGGTGGGGTGCGTGAGTTGAGACACTGAAAGTGAAAAAGCTTCAGGGACAGAATGAGTGCGGGAGGGACGAGTGGGTGAAGGAGCTAGAAATCAAATCTGTACCAGAAACACTCTGACATTTTGCTAAAAAGTCTCCCTACAATTCACAGGTGACTTCTACAACTATCAGAAATACCACTGCTCATCTTTTAGATTAATACCAGGTTACAAAAAAATAGAACTGCCCACATGATATTCTGAATATATCCTCATAAGACACTTAGAACTTACAAGATAATTAAAAAAGAGTTCAGAAAAAAAATACGTGTTGAACAGTAAGCCATACAAGTCTGTGTGGCTACTTTAAATCTCTTTTAAGTAGAGAAAACTGGTTATTATATACTGGTGCCATCTGTGGCTCAGGCACCTGCGGTTCCCATTTGTCCTGCTCCTTGCTTTCTCTGCCCTATTATCTATTTTGTTTATTAGCATTTCTATTGTGCAGAGGTAGAAAAATGGAGAAAAGTTTAAATTAGTTTATTTTTCTGACTACTAATGAACAACTGGATTAATATTTGATTAGAAAGCACTCTGAATGCAACTATGGACCTCAGTAATTTATATCAGCACTGATTTTCAAGTCCAGGGAGAACAAAAACTAGTGAGTCCACATCAAACAAATGGGTTCTGTTTTTATAAGTAAGCAGGTATTCCAAGTTCTCCTCACTATGGGTAGTTTAAGAACATTCTACAGATTTGGTACCATATTTCATATTGCCTATTAGAACCTAGAATACATCTGTAATACAAATTATGACGTAGTAATTTCAAGATATTTTAGTTATTTATCTGGTACCAGGTCTTGCTACACAGCTTGAACTCATAGTGATCCTCCTGTCTCAGCCTCCCCAGGGTTGGGATTACAGGTGTGTGCTATCAGGCCCAGTTGTAGTGGCCGGCACAGTATGCCCAGGGTTCCAGGCTGGCACAGCATGTGGTACTGGGTATTGAACCTGGATCCTTGTGTTGCCAGGCATGCACTTAGACCATCAAACTATCTCCCCAGCCCTCAAGATATTTTATAATCTGTAAGTTGGCAGAAATATTGAACCCAAAATTACTTATTTCATACATTTATTTCATAGAATTGGATAGAGTATGTTGGTTTTTGAGCACAGATTAGTTTTATATCTGGAAAGGAACTGAACAGCTACAAACTTCACACCCAGGAGCTCTACTCACCATAGAGCAAAGGTATCTAAAAGGAAAATTGTGTCTGTATAGACCTTTCCTTACCACAATTCCCTAAACAATACAGCAGAACAAGTATTTTCATAGCATTTGCACTTTATTAGGTGCTATAAGGTAGTCTGAAATGACTTATGGACTATGGGGAGAGGTATGTATGTTACTTGAAAATTCAGCATCCAAGGGTGTGGAGCGCTGTGGCGTGCATGTGTGGGAACTGAGGAGACGGAATGGTGCAGGCAGTGTTGGCTCTCTAGAGTTCCTCAAGATGTTTTGCATTCTGCTTAACATCAAAAACCAAGTAGGAAAACCCACTCAGTTCAGCTAGACAAACAGAACCCAGGTGTCCCCTAGTCTTGGTTTCTGAGTAGCATTCCTTGACATACTTTGCTATGGGTCAGTACTGGCTCCAGAAAAAAATTTTAATTAATTTACATTTAAAAGTAAAAAAATTAATTCCATGAAGTTAAACTTAATGAATTTAAATACCCTAATATTTAACTTATTTAAATTTAAATAGCCCCCCATGGCTAGGAGCTGTCTTACTAGATGTTTGATTTACCTGGCTCCCAAGCAAGTTTGGTTTTGAATACAAGGTGTGTGTGTGTGTGTGTGTGTGTGTGTGTGTGTGTGTGTGTGTGTGTGTGTGTATTGGAGTCCTAGGGACCAGCCTTTAAATCCTCTCACTGCCAACTCTGTGGCCTTGGATGCATCATCACTGGCCTCTTGGCTCAAACTTCCTGTTCATAAGATGGACATTCTGTCTATGTTCAGCACTGTTGACTGCTATCATGAAAGCATGTAAGCGACCCAACATAGACTACTTAAGAAACGGTAAACATTACAGTTAGGCGCTACAGGTCCCTGTTTACGAGCATGATCCAGCTGCCTGGATTCCAGAGCATCTGCTTGACTGTGCAGTAAACTGTCAAACAGGCAACATGGATAATCCCCGGGGCTGTTGCCAAGGGCAGAGAGGCTGTGTGCCCAGCAGTTCTCTAATGTCTTGGCCTTCTCAGGAGCTGTCCTTCTCCCCTGTGGGAGTGATTGCTCCTTATGGTAACATAGCTTAGTGATCAGTGTATGGATATTTGAACCTAGTTATATCTGGTTACCAGCTTTTTCAGAAAAAAAAGTCTGTTAAAAGAATTCCAAGCATAGGACAATGGTCCACTTTTGAACAATACTCAGTGCAAGAAAATTCCTGTACAGGAAAATAATTTCAACAGTCCTTGAAAATCTGTTGAAGGCTTTGATTTTTTTCTGGAAAAGAAATGTCCTGTGTCAGCAAATGGTGGGGGCTACAAGAGTACTTTTTATTGGGGTAATTGGTAAGACAAAACATTGCTGGTATGTTTTGGTTTAGAAGTTTTATTGTTTTCCCATCTTTTATTGTTTTTTGGTTTGGGTGAGGGGGCTTTTGGACATTAAATCTACCTCAGGCAATAATCATGTCAGTGAGATATTTAATCCTATTAAAAGTTAGGGCTTCTCATTAAGTGACCTCATGAGCGAATACAAGAAGTGATTTAGGTCACCAAATCCCAGAGCTCACTGGTTATGTTAGCAGTTTTTAAAGTGTGGATCTTAAGTGACTCTGATGTAGGCAGCTGAGGTAGGTAGGGATATTATAGGTAGGCAGGGCCAAGCCCTCAAGGAGATGGCACAGAAGACAGGATACCTTGCAACCATGAGGGAGACAGATGCTCCTGCTGTGGGCCAGACCTAGAGACCAAAGATGGAACAGATGCCCACCTTCCTAAAGATAAGCATCTAGGTTCGAGCTGCACCTTGAGGAAGCCAGGAAGAGTCACTAATTCAACTGCTACAGGCTGGTTACCAGATGAACTCCTGTTCCATATTCATGCCCTCTTGCTACATGATTTCATCCATTTTACCTGAGCAATGGTGCTTGTAACATTATTGGATGACCATAGTTTTGTCCCACCTCTTGCCTACCTAAGTGAGTTCCCATGTTCTCCACATCAGATAGACCTCACTGCACGGTTTTACTCTATAAAGATCCCTGGAAGAGACAGCTCAGGTTCCGGTGAGTCCCTCTCTCAGACAGAAGCTTTCTTTCCTCCAGTAAATATTCTGCTCTTAACCTGTTTGTTCCTAAAATTAATTCTTTGGTTTTAGAGAACATGAACTCACCACAGATACCCTTCATGTCAGGAGTTTCATTCCCCTATATCAATTTTTTAAATGATTTTACAAACATTTTAAAATTATTCTTCTACTCTTAGAGGTGGCTGCCTGTAGGGTCTCTGATGCCACCAGGAAGTTTTCAGTCTTTTGCTCAGTTTGCTTTTTTCGGGTTGGGTTTGTCTCAGTTTGACCTTAGGTGCTACAGACCCAGAGGGTTTCTGATACCCACACTGGTTAGGACAAGGTTCCTCCCAACTCCAGAGGAAATGGACTGTAAAGACCGGCGGGGCCCTGTGCCGATGACAGGCTGGGAAGTTTGTCCTAGTCACACGTGATGGGAAGAAGCAATTTTCAAAGGGAAGGAGTTTGGACAAAGATGTTAAAAACGAAAAAGAAAATCCTCTTCGCAGAGAAAGTAGCTGCATCTGCTATGACAGTGACAAAAAGCCAACTATATTCCATGGTCACACAGACTTGTGGAGTAAAAGGAACGCCTTAGGGTGCCAAAGGAGAGCTCCACTCTAAGCCCAGAATCAGGTCACCACTTAAAATGGTATTCTTACAAGCAGAAGTCTGAGATTTATTTATTTGATAATTTCTGAACTAGCATGAAGCAACACAATTAAAATGAATATTAAATCTGTATTATAAATGCACTTTCTGAAAAAAATATGTGGTAAGAGGCATTGTGTTTCAAATGCTGTAACAGTTAAGGAAATCTTTATTAATTTTTTTTGGAGAAGAAACAATAACTTCGTGAATCCTTATTTCACTTCACGTCAATCATCTTATAAACATGGATCTCATCTTTTAGAATTCCAGGTAGCAAAACTAGGTTAGAAGGTGTTCAGTCTTGTAAAACCTTAACCCTCTCCCAAACAAAACCAAGTTATTAGGCAAATTTTTTAAAACAACTTTACTTAATATCGGGAGCCTGGGGGGGCGCGTGTCTCTCCAGAGCTCCACGCCCGAGGTCAGGTGGTGGGATCGGGTCGGGGACGCAGCCTCGCAGGCTCCGGATGGCGCTGCTGGGTCGGGGCTGGAACCACGGGGTCAGGTGCCGGGATCCGTCCTCCGACCCAGCCCGCGCAGGTGGGGGGCGGCGGGGCGGGGCTAAGAGGGTGGGGCGGGGCTAAGAGGGCGGGGCGGGCGAAGGGGCGGGGCGCTCGGGGCGCGCTCGCCCGGGACCTCGGGTCTGCCGCCGCCCCCCGCTCGCGCCCGCCCGCCCGTCCGCCCGCGCCAGCCGCCTGGGCCTCCCCAGGCGCGGACGGACGCTCGCGGCCCGGGCCAGCTCCCGCCCGCGTCCCTACGCCCTCCCCGGAGCCGGAGCGGGCCGAGGTGAGAGACCGGGCCGGGGGTCGCGGAGGCGGCGGGGCGGGCCGCGGGGGCGGGAAGGCGGGCGCGGGGCGCGGGGCTGTGCGCCGATCGCCGGGAGCGAGCGCGGGGACGCGGCCCCGGGGTCGGAAGTTGCGGGGTCGCCCCTGCGCCTCCTCTGCCGTCTCTGCTTTCTTTGAAAGCGCCGATCGGAAGTCAGTCGCCTTCCCGCGGTGCCCGGCCGTCGCCCGGAGCGGCGCGCAACTTGCCGCCCGGCGCCCGCTTTTGTTAGAGCCCGGGCGCTCGGTGCGGGTGGCAGTGGCCGCCGCCGCCCGCCCCAGCTGGCCGGTGGGGAAGGGAGCGGGATACTTTCGCCGGTGCTTAAATTGTCCTGTGAAGTGCAGAGAAATTACCTGGTGTCCGCTTTTTAACCCTTTCAAGTTTTTATTCGGATTAAGCAAGCAAGCTTTCCTTGCGACTGCGATAAAGACAAACTCGCTTTTCCTTCGCGATCAAGTTATTATGTCCTGTGCAAAATCTGGCCCACATCTGTGGCAACGCCGCGTGCTTGTGAGACTGCTAAGTAATCTGTTTTTGCAAAGGGGGCTATGATAGTCGGATCAGCATTTTTGCAGTAGGGAGAGTGTGACTGCCATTTTCTTCATTTCCTCCGTTGCTGTGCAGGGTATTTATTTACACCCGATGCCCGACTTACACGTAGAGCAGTTTCTGGAACGATACCTGCGCTGATCGCTTCGGCAGAAGGCTGAGTTGCCCGCCGGAGGCCTTTGATGAGAAATACCCCGTTGATCTCCAGTCTGGCACCGCGGCGGTGATGTGCTGGCACCCTAGTCACCAGTTGAGCAGGGAGGTGGCGGTGCTTGGGAGCACAGTAATGCGTAAAGGTTTCACCTAGCGATAGGTGAGTAGTGTCACTTTCACATCTATTTTCAGTCTGTATGGTTTGTTTTTCATGGTTTGAAAATGGTTGTTGTAATTCCAGATCTTTTAAATCATGGCCTGTTTTAAGTCTGTGCCTGAATTTTTAGAATTGAGAATTGAGTTAGATTGTTGTTTTGCTTAAGACTGACCCTTTGCAGTGTATTCCTAATGCCTGGTGTGATTTGGTCCAGCTTAGGAAGCTAACCCTGCAGGTAAACTGAGAACACAGTCCTGAAGTCTGTGCTGGTTCTGGTGCTGTCCGTAGGAGAGTCTATTATTTTCTAGAGCCTAATTGACCAGGAACAGTTCCAGAAGTGAGGCAGCCTGGGTGTGAATCCCATCCCCAGAGTACCCCCTTCCCTGGTCCAGTACACCTGTTCCTTTTGTAAGATCCAGGTAGTTACCTGCACAGCAGTTAGGTAACCCTGAGACGTTGGGTGATAACAAAACACAAGTCTGCCTGTTGTACGCTTGCAGCGCAGAAGTAATTCTGACTTGTGCTTTACAATCTTGAGTTAGGGTTTACAGTCTGTCTACCCAAGAGAAAATGAAATTACTTATTTGCTGTGCGTCAGTCACCAAAAGGTTATGTTTGTAATTTTGGTATTTAATGTGAGTCTACTCTCATTTTACTTCCCCACCCCCGATTGACTTGGCGGTGACGTCGTTATCATTCCTAAATAACTGAGCTAAGGAGAGAGGCTGTACCTTCATTAACTATGGGGCGTGGAGGAACCAGAACGGGAATCACAGAATACACGCTGGTGCATCAGTAGGTGGCGCTGTGGAGAACAGGGGAGAGGGCTTAGGTACATTTAAGTGAAATTGAAGGGATTAATTGAGCAATTAGGTATCTATCCCTGCCTGAGACGTATCTTACAGTATTGGCACCGTGCTGCGTTTCTGTTAGTATGTGCTTAGAGTGTGTGCGGATTACCGGTATCACGGGGTTATGAGTGTTCTTCCCAGGCTCCGTTTCCCCTTCCTTTTTTTTTTTTTTCCGTTCACCTTTTGTCTGCCTTTCTGCCTGTTTCTTTTTTTCCCGCTTTCAATTTGAAAAAGTTTGTCCTCCTACCTAATATCTATCCTCCATTTTGCTCCTTTGCGCGTTGGGTATTTTATACAAGTGAGGCAAAGCCGTGTTGAAACTTGTATGCCTGGTTTATTTGTCCTACACTTACGGCCTCACAGGTGTGACCACTTACCTACACACCATCAGTGTGTCCTGTGTGGCATGGTGGCATACCCCACTGCAGGCACATCCGTGGGCTCAGGAGCCGTGCAGGATGGAGCTGTTACCCGGGTACGCATGCCACTGGGCTGTGATGGCTTCCGGCCCTTACGGAGGACCCTGGAAAGGGAATGGGTGGGTGAAATGGAACCCGTGGCTTTAGCTTTGGGGAAGGCTCTACACTGCTTTTTATCATGCTTGTGTCAGCCCACACTCCAGCAGCAGAAGAGGGGGGGGGTGTCTTTGCCCCACAGTCTCACCGGCGTGCCCAACTGTTTGGTTTCTCCTTGATGGCAGCCATTCTTTCTGGAGCGAGAAGAAATCTCAGTGCTGTTTTAGTTTGTTCTTCTCAAATGGTGAGTAAAGCTCATTTTTTTTCATGTATTTTTTAGCCATTTGTACTGTGGGAAGTGTCTGTTTCAGATGCCCATTTTTGATTTGTCTTCTATTTTGTGGGTCTGAATTCTTTTGCATTCTTCATATATTCTAGGTATTAGTCTTATGTCTGAGGGGTAGCAGGCAGCGTGCTTCTCCCATTCTCTTGGCTGTCTCTTCACTCTGCTGTTTCTCAAAGTCTTTTCTTCACGTTTCAGCTTTTTAAACATTTACCAGCCAGGTGCTTGTCTCTGAAAGCTGCTGTATCCTGGATATTAGATGTGTGTTGCTTACCGAAGCATTTCTGGGCCTCTGTACCTTTTACTTCTTTCTCCATGCTAGAGTCAGATGGATCAGCCTAAGCCCAAGAGGGTCTCCAGCCAACCTGGCTAGTTTTTTTCTCCTTGTACCTAGCTCTTGGCAGAGAAAAACAAATGACAAGAAATCTACTTACATCTCTATCTTATGTAAGAAAATAACTTTTTATGGTCAGTTCACTTTTTAAAGATCTTTTATCATTTTTCTGGCATTGATCCAGTATGGTGAGAATTGATATACAGGACAAAGATGGCAGCTTTTCAAGGTCATAACTCATCCAGGAAAAGTGTGCTCACTCTACCGAGGCTAGAAGTGTGTAAGTGCACCCTGGCAAGGGTGGTTCAGATTGCACTGAGCTACTCCTAGGGCCAGCCCTGGGCCCACCTTCCCCAGGCAGCTGGTGGGGGCATGCTCTTTGTCCTGCCAGGACCCAGTAGTTGGTGCCACCTGCCTCCTGCGGTTGCTTGAAGTAACTGCTGGGATCAGGTGGCTGGGTAGCGGGAGCATCTGCCTGTGGGGCCTCTGGACCCTTCCTGGAGCCCTGTGGTGCTGCCTCTCCCTTACCACTGGGTGCTGTAGGTATCTGGGTTTGGTAACAGTAGCCCTCCATAAACTGGTGGTGGGCTTTGAATTTTGTGGTAACACTTTGGTCAGTGAAGATACCTTGTTATGGATTACTTGCTTTAGCACAGTTGAGGAAGAGGCAGGTGGCCTGACTTCTTTGGACTGTGTGAAGCCTAATAAAAAGGGCTCAGACATCAAAGTAACACTGAGCCTGGGCGCCGTTCCTACCCGCTCCTCAGGTGAGCTGAGCATAGCCACAGCCTCCCCTTTGCCCCTTTCCTTTAGGAAGGCTGACTTATTGTGGTCGTTTAAGGGCAGCAGCAGCGATTATGACTGTGAGCAAGCCCAGGCTCAGGTGCCCTTCAGGGTGGTTCATGCAGCTTGTTCTGCAGTCTTGGAGCTGTTGGCTTTCTGTGCATGGTTCATCCAGGAAGCCCTGTGTACATCGCTTGGGATGCGCAAGCTGCGGGTGATGCGTGAGGAAGATCTCGGAGCAGGAGCCGTGAGTGGAGCTGGTAGTCGCTGGGGAGTGTCACCAGCCAGGTGAGGAGCTCCCAAGGAACAGGTGACAGCCAGGCCTTGCCACCACTCCAGGTTACTTTCTCATCCAGTTTTGTGAGAACTTGGAAAACTTCTGACTGGCCCTTTTTTGTTATAAAATTGACAAACTTAAATTATGCATGTAATTTTGATACCTTAGGGTTTTTCCTACTTATGAGAAGGGATGAAATACATTTAAAAAAAATATTTATTCATTTGTTTAGTTTTTACAGGGTCTCATACACAGCTCAGACTCGTAGTGATCTTCCTGTTTCAGTCTCCCCAGTGTTGGGATTACGGGTGTGTGCCACCATGCCTGGTTTTGGTGGCTAGCACAGTTCCAGGGCTGGCCCTGGGGTTCTGGAGCCAGCATGACATGTGATACCAGGAATCGAACTCGGATCCTTGCGCTTGCCAGGCATGTAGACTGCCACCATCTCTGCAGCTCACAAAGTAGGTTTTAACATTATGCCATTTAAAGAGAGAATCATATAAAAAAACTTGGCATTCAGACATTGCCAAGGGTTTTTTTTTTAACCTTAGTAGATGAAATTGCTTTCTTTTTCCAGCTTATTTAGAGATAAAAATAATGAACTTGTAGATTGAATAATTTCTAGTTGGCATTGAATCTGGGGTTTTAAAATTGTAAGCACTTTAGAGACAAGTTCAGGGGTGAGTGCCTGAGCAAGGGGGTGCAACATGTCATTTGGCAGACAGATTTCTGGAAGAATTGTGAGAATCCTGTGGTCTGTTCACGCACCAGGCCGAGATCAGTGGTTTTAGGGCTGCACAGTTTGGATAAATCCTTCAAACACAGAATTCACAAGTATGTGGGAAGATTTTGAGCACGTGTGTTTTAATCCAAAGCATTTTGTTCTCATAGCCTCACAAAAACTTAGCTTTATCTTCTCAGTTTTTTTTCAAGAGGAATTACAGATATGCTTCAAGATGACTTTTCTTGCTTGTGGTTTTTGATCTTGTAACAGGAATTTAACATAAAATGTGATTATGTAAAAGAATGTAGCTTAGCAATTTCTTGTTATGACTTATATTAAAAAGATATTTATAGGGATCATATTGTGTGCCAGGTATTTCATAGGAACAGTGACCAGGAAAGGTCCGGCCCTTACCTCTTTTAAGCTTTATAAAGTGGCAAAATAGATAATGAATTAAATAAACAAAATGCTAGTGTAAAGCAGTGATACATGCAGTCCTGGTCGAGGTGGCCTGCCTGTCTGAGCTGAGTGGCCAAGGAGGGCCTCCTGGAAGACTTCCAGAACTGAGAGGGCAATGGAGAGGCTCTGTGGCCTGGAGGGGGGCCTGTGCAAAGGCTGTGGCAGGTGCAAGCTGGCTTTGTGAGAGGTGAGCCAGTCCCAGAGAGACAGCACTAGGAGGATGTAATGAGCCAGAGGGTGGAAGACGGTTCCTTTGATCCTGGGCGAAGTGGGAGCTCCCAGAAGATAGGAGACCCAAAGAGGATCAGGCTGGCGCCTGTAGCTTTGCCTGCCCGCTCCGCCTGAGCCCCTGTGGAGACCCAATCGCTGGGGAAATGGGAAGCCCAGAACCACTCACAAAAAGCAGGAAGATGGAGGGCTTTGGTCTGCGCCAGATTCCAAATTTCTCCCTTCCTAACACATAGCTGACTGGGGACTCGTCACTTTTCCATGGCACTGAGAAAGACCACCCTGCCAGGAAGAGACACGTGTGCTGTGACAGGCTGCACCTTTTGGTTGTGAGGCCTGAGCAGAGATGTGTGTTAAGGAGATAAACAGTCTTGCTGATTCGTATTTTATTTCTACCCAAGTTGTACAAGTCACATCTTGCTCCTGAAAGAACATAAAGAGGAAGGTCATGCCTGGCAGACTCACCCACCTTGAGCTTGGAAGACACTTTAGAAAGCCCTGCCAGGGAGAAGTGGTCCATCGATGTTTAGGAACGCGTGGAGGAGGATTTGCTTTCTTTGCCTCCCTGTGGGCTCTTGACTCTTGGTGTTGTGGAGACCAGCAGCCTGGAAAGCCAGAAGGGCTGTATTCCAGAGTTGCAGATCTGAGCACATTAGGTCTGGGTCATTCTTTTCCCTCTGTTATGTCTCTGGGAGCAGGGCAGGCAGAAGTGCAGTCTGTTGCAGGAGCCTGGACCAGTGCAGGTAAAGCCAGCAAGCATCTCCGCAGCTCCCATGGCAAGCATGTCTCTTGGCTGAAACTCATGCACAAAACTGTTCTGTGTGAAAAGACTGTTTCGTCGGCCATCTGAGGGGCCTGGCTGTGCTTCTTTGCTCCCATGGCCTTTGTGGTACTTTGCTGAGAGGTGCTGCTTGCAAAGTGCAGTCTTCGTTGAGGTTGGCTGCTCTCCCATGTTCCCACCTGAGGCACCCGTGCTCTTCCACGTGGTCACCTCCATTCTCATCTTGTGAGTCTTGGGACAAAAGTCAGTTTTTCAGGCTCTCCCTGAGTGCTGCTGCTCACGCAGTACTTGCCGTGGCCACTCTGTTTCCTGTCATCTAGTTTTAATTGCTTCACTGTCTTTACCCTGACTCAGTTCCTGCTACATGCGGTCCCTGAGCTGAAGTGTCCTCTGATATGTCGTGTGCTTGGTGGCTAGGAACATGTCCAGCTACATGGCACTGGCTCCCCTAGAGGCAGGGGTGGGCCCAAGCTGCAGCTGCAGGTAGCTTGCCTGGGACCAGGGGCTTAGAGGGGAGGGGTTCATATCTGCAAGCATAGGCCTTTGCTGTGGCTGTTCGGAGCGTCACTTGCTTACCCTGTAAGTTGGATGTCACCTGAAGGTATCTGTAAGCAAAGGCCTCTTGGAGTAGCAGAACAGGCTTATTGTTTTGCTGTGGCTGTTCAGAGTATCACTTGCTTACCCTGTAAGTTGGATGTCACCTGAGGCCTGTCTAAGGCCTGGGATCATAGTGACAGACACCCAGCTCATTATATAAAATCCACAGGTGTAGAGACAGCAGGAAAATGCAACCAGTGTGAACATGGCTGATGCTTATTAAGCTGCCTGGGCCTCCCTGGGAGCCAGAACTGCTATATTCTCCTAGCACAAATTGAGGCTGTGACATGCAGGGGACACTCTTAGCTCGCCTCTGGACTGTGGATCATTTCCTTGTTTTCTGATAAATTATTTACTCTTGTAGGACATGTCACGCCATGACTTGGTGCATTTGGTTTTGCTCTTATCTGTATTTTTCAAAAGAAATCATATTCATTTCAGAAACAAGATTATTTATGTATTTTTCTCTAGGTTTTTTATTTTCCATACTGCTTGGGTTTTTTTTTTTATTTCATAGGGAAAAAGCAATAAAAACAATGACACCGAATTTCAAAACCAGATAGTAGAAGAGTAACAATGGTTAATTGTCTAAGTGCTGGTGAGATAGCTCAGCAGACTAAGAGCCTGCTGAGGCAAACACAGGGGCTGGGGTTCAGTCCCTGGCACCACATTCAATGCCCGCCCTGGCGCCAGCAACTGAGTCCAGGTGGTGGTGCACACCTATAATCCCAGCACTGAGGAGGCTGAGGTGATGATCACTGGGAGTCTTTATCCATTCCTCTGTTGATTGGCATTTTGGTTGTTTCTAAGATTTAGCTATGGCAAATTGTGTTGTTGTAAACGTGGGTACACATTTCCACACTGATTTCCACAGTGGTTGTACCAGTCTGTACTTCTACCAGTGGAAGAGAAAGGTCCCTTTGTCTCCAAGTCTGAGCTGCATAGTGAGACCCTGGACCAAATACATTAAAAAATAAAACAAAGCAAAACAACCATTCCATATTGTTAACTTCAGAGTAATTGCTCCGATTATAAGATTTAGGTATAAAAATTTGATCAGACAATTTAACCACAGCCTCTTCTGTGGTTATATTGTCTGATCAAATAAATATATGTAAATATATATTTATTTTTCCTTTTCCCTTCTTCTTTCCTTTTCCCATCCCTGTTTCTCTTTCCTTTTGAATAGTTTCTTCCCATTTCCCGGTATCTATTATAAATTTTGGGTATTACTTACTCTTTCAGCATTTTATACTAGGTAGAAAATGTTATATTTACACATGCAGGTATGATTTATTTCACTTATGAGTATGGTCTCAAGCTGCCTCCATTTACCTATAAAAGTTTCAAGTTTATCCTTCTTTATTGCTAATTAGTACTTCATTGGTTAAAAAGTCCACATCTTTATCCATTCCTCTGTTGATTGGCATTTTGGTTGTTTCTAAGATTTAGCTATGGCAAATTGTGCTGTTGTAAATGTGGGTACACATTTCCACACTGATTTCCACAGTGGTTGTACCAGTCTGTACTTCTACCAGTGGAAGAGAAGGGTCCCTTTGTCTCCAAGCCCTCCAGCATTTGTTGCTGGTTGATAGCCATTCTTTCTGGGGTGAGATGGCATCTCAGTGTTTTTATTATTATTTTTTTTAAATTTGTGTCTGTTGAGCGACCAGTGGTGCTGAACATTTTTTCATGTATTTGCTGCCACTTGTATTTCTTTATGAAGCTTGTATTCACGTCAGATGCCCACTTTTGGATTGGCTCTTTGCACTTGGGGAGTCTGACTTTTTTCCATTCTTTACATGTTCTAGATGTGAGTCTTTTGTCTGAGGGACAGCAGGCTAAAATGTTTCCTACGCTGTGGGTTGTCTTTGTGCTCTCAGTCATTTCTTTTGATGTGTGAAAGCTTTTTAGTGAGAGCAGATCTCGGCTGATTCTCTGCTGGCCTATTGATGGTAGGTCTTCGTGTGAAGTTCGTAAGCACAGTGCCAGCGCTTACCTTGGCCTGTGGCAGAGCTGGGGTGTGTCTTCAGTCACCACGCCACGCAGCCGTGTTAGTTCTTCCCATTATGGTCGAAAATTGGAAGTTGGCTCTTGGCAGAGTTGGAAATCCCAGTGAGTCCTGCCAGTGTTTCTGTGCTCGGGTGACAGTCAGAACAAGGTGACTTCGGGTCATTGTACACTTGAATGCAATGTGGGGATTTTTTACAAAGTCCCTTTCATGGATTGCTATACTGTGCTCTTTTAAATGATCACTAATTGGAATGTTGTGGTTTTGATAATCGGATGCTTTTCTTCCTAATAATTTTTGTTCTCGCTAAGTGGTCGCAAGGGGAGGAGAGATGCAGTTGTGCTGGCTTGTATGTGGGTCAGCACGGCACTCAGTGCAGGTTTTGTTGGCTGCATTGTGAGCCAAATATGCATCCATAGGCCATTTCGTTCTGTTTTAGCTGAAGGGGCTGTGGCCTTTGTGGAGGTGGGTTGGCTGTCCTTTTTTTTTTTTTTTTCTTCTTTTTCTAATTTTGTTCACTAGCTTACCTAGATTTTCTAATTGATTGATCGTGTATTTATGGCTCTTTTGGGGGAGTATTACCACCATAGAAATACATATTTTGCGGGTAGTTGGAATATTTGTGTAGGTGGTGGTAGAGGAGATTTGTGGTCCATCTCTATTGTTTGGAAGTTGTTGTTAAATGAACTTTCGTTAGAAGCCATGGGAGTTCCACACATGTGTAGACTGTGTGTGCCTGTGCGTGTGTGTGGTGCCCAGCAGAGTAATGATAACAGTGTCCACGGGTTTTCCAGTTAGAAACAGTTCTGTCATTGCACGAATGTGAAATGTGATTCAACTCATATGGCCTTGATTTGCTTATCTGATTTCTCTTACAGGGGAAATGTTTCCTCTCAGAATTCTCTAGCTTGGATTGACCTGTTTTGGTTGTTAATCTCCTGTTGCTGTTTTCACAAACCTTTTCCAGAATAAATTCTGTGTGAAGCATTCCACTGCCTAGGTGCTATGAGTTAGCAATAAGGAGACTATATCACAGGGCCTTTTAATTAAGCATACCAACAAACACGTTATCAAATATGCTTGCACATTTTGTGCATGAAATGCTCAACGTCGTCATCTTACCTTGGACTTTTTACTTCATCTGCTAGTACTGATACATAAACCTATGTTAGTCAGGGTTCTATAGACAGACAGGCCAGCAGAGAAACATAGAAAAGAACTGCTGTACGGCATTGCCATGTGGTTAGGGAGGCAAAGAAGCCCGGGCCTGGTGTCTGCTAGGCGGAGACCCAAAGACAGGTGTCACTCTGCTGTTCTGCTTGGGTCTCCCACCAGCTGTGGAGGCTAGGGTATCTGCTTCACCTAACCCCCAATGCGATGCTAATGTCAGCTAAACACTCGCAGCCCAGCCAAAGCTAATGTTTAACAGAATACATAGGTGCCTCATAGCTTAGTGGAGTTGACACACAGTGCTAACCACCACATACCTATAGTGTAATCAAAATGTCTCAGTAATTAGGTAAGCTGTTTGCAAAACATTTCATAAAGTGCACTTTCCTCGGGCTGTTTAAGTGTACTACCTCCCAGAGCGAGCCCACGGGCTCCTCCTCTTCAGGTCTTGCTCTTTCAGAGGTTTTCTTTGCTCTTTTGTTCACTAGCAGCACCATTGCACTTCTCCCTTCTTGACCAGCAGTTCCTTCCTTGGTTCAGTTGGTCACTGCACTGTATAATGTTCTCTTCATTTTGTGAACGTGTCTTCTGTAAAACAGTGAGTGACCTGGGATAGAGGCGGTCTCTGTGTTTTCCAGGGCAAGCATTGCTTGTGGGAGGGAGAGTAGTATATTATAGCCTCTCCTTCCTGCTCTGTGTGGCTTGTCTGATTGCACATGGAGGGGACCTTTACAACCCCAAGACTCTTGAGTCTAGCGAGCAGACCAGGTATGCACGGCGAGGTTCTCCCCCAACACAACTTAAAGTTTGAAGTGACAGTAGTTACTTTAATGTAATAATTTCATCTGATTGTAGGCACAGTTGATTGTTTAACATGGTGACTTAGGAGAGAACTCAGTGCTGTATCGGTTTAAAGAACACACTTGATTATTCACAACTGTCTTGCTCCTTTAGCATGTGATCAGACAGAGCAGTGGTAATGACACCAAGGCGTAGACCTCTATAAGGTGTCTGTGTGATCCCCACGCTGTTCTTAGCACTTCACTAGTATTCTCTGGTAAAAAACACTGGCGGCCAGGTAAAGCCACCTGGTGACTGTGTCATCTTGTAGTTGAAATAGTTGATGGTTTTCTGTTTATATAGAGAGAGTTTTAACTTTGCTTTCTCAGACATATAGCTTTAAGAGATAAAGAACTGAAAAGTTTTATATAAGCAAAACTTAGAAATTCTTCCGTGGTTCACTTTTAGACTTACCTTCTGGCCTTTTTGAGGCCTGTTCCTAGGTGGGACAGGAGTTATTTGAACCTAGAATTGACCACAAGAACAGCGTAGTATGAGACCCAGGGAACTGGAAGTCGCAGGCAGCCACGTGGCCAGCTGACGTGGCTACAGCAAAGTCTGCTAAGGTCAGTTGTGGTCATTAACAAACCCTAGACCAGGGTTTCACCTGGAAACCTGACCCAAAGTACAGTGGACTGGGTCTAAGCTTGTAGAGCTGAAATTTCTCACAGAGAACCTCTCCCCATTAATTGGCCTTTCTTTCCCCAGGACCAGCGCTCATAGTTCAGGCAGGTACGTGACAGTTAGCGATGCTAGTTAGTGAGGCTTTGTCCCTCTTCCATTTCCTAGTCAAAGAGCACTTGAGTGCTTGGTTCATGCAGGTGCCACATATTGGGAGCCTGGTTACGTGGAGTCACATCTTCCCTCGTGCTGAACCACCAGGCCCTCCATACAATGGAAAGCCTCCCTTGGTAGAGCTTCATCTCCATTTATCTCTCAGTAGAATTTACTTCTGGGGGCTCTGAGCCCAAGTGGCTGCCTGATGTCATAGCACTTAAGGGCCATCCCAGGCGCTTTGGACTTGTGCACCCTCCACAATGTCTGTTGCCCCTATAGACAGAGCTCACAGGCCTTGGTGTTATCTGTATTTGGGAGGGATGCAATGATAGAGAACTACATCTTTTTTAGTTGGAGGAAAGTGAGGCATTAGTGCTTTTATGCCTTCAGTCACTTCTAGTCTCTGCTGTGGTCTGAACGCTTTTGTCCTCCCAGAAATCAGTGAGTAAATTAAAATCTAATATCCAAGGAGATGGTATTAGCACCTTGGGGCTTTGCGAAGCCATGAGGTTTCAGGAGGACGGAACCCTCCTACTGGGGTTCATGCTGTGGTACATGCAGGTGTCACATACTGGGAGCCTGGTTCTCCCAAGGCTTGAGAAAGCCTTTCAGCTTCCTGCTGTCCCTACTCCTGGTACAGGATGGAAGGATGAGGATGCAGTGAGCCATTACCATTCCTGAGTCATAAAGTGACTCCTCACCAGATAACGTGAAGACACCTTGAGCTGGGCTTCTGTCCTTCAGAACTTTGAAAAACAAATTCTATTGTTTCTAAACTCCCAGCCTTTATAGTACTTTTTAATAATAACTGGAAGGGATTAAGGCAATGTCTTGAACAAGAAGTAATTTGAATAGAATGTTATTCTATTATAAAGATATCTTTCTCTGAATTCTGATGTGTAAAATAATAAAACTCTTTAAAAAGCCTTTTGTTCTGTCAATAAGAAGATAATTTTTTTTCTTTTTCTTTCTTTTTTTTTTTTTTTGGTGGAACTAGGGATTGAACTCAGGCCCTTGAGCTTGCTAGGGAAGCACTTATTCTACTGAGCCATCTCCCCAGCCCCCAGAAGATAATTTGTTTAAAACCATGTGAGACACTACAGTAACAAGGGCCAGCCAAATAGCTCAGTGGATTAAAGTGCCTGCAAGCAGGCATAGGGTCTGGGGGTTCAATCCCTGGACCGGCCATGCTGGCTCTGCCCCCAGGGCTCACTGACGTGGCAATGGAGACGCGTGGTGACACTCATCTGTAATCCCAGCTCTTGGGAGGCTGTAAACAGGTGGATCACCCTGAACACCTTGTAGACTCTTCCCTAAAATACAAAAGAAAATACAGTAACAAAAAGACAACTTGTGCTTGTGCTCAGAGATTATAATGGAGTAGCTGAAGCGCACAGTGTGACCATGTAAGACACATGGGAAACTTGCTTTGGAAAGAGAGAAATCCTTCCTGTGTATTTGAATCGTGGCTCCCACCAGGCAAGTGGTCCGTGAGCCAGAGACAGAGATGGGCTAAAAAGTCAACAACTTCTGACAATGCCAGTCATGCAGATTACCCACTACTACTATTATAGACTACTGGACTATGTTGGATTCCTTTGCCGAATTCATGCATCTACAATATATGAATGACAGTGGAATACCCATCTCTGACAAAAGTAAACAAAAAGGGGAGATATAAATGAAGGACCATTTTGTAGTGAAAAAATATACAAAATAGCATAGAGATACAGCTACTTTCTCTTAATTCATTGAGAAGAAAAATTTGAATTAATAGCTTTTAGACAAGATATCATGTCTGCGTCTTGTACACTGAATAACTACTACAAAAACAATATGCAATTTAATTATTGTAACTGTCCTACGAACCTGTTTTGAAACTCATTGCTAATTCTTTCTCAATAAAATTAATATAAAAAATGAAGTAGTTTGAAAAAAGAATGTGAAATCACTTAATCATTTTATATTCATTTCCTATTAAATGATAATATTTTGATGTAGTATTATTAACATTAATTTTACCTAATTGATTTTACCTAGCTTTCCATGTGGCTCACATTTGTGGTTGCTTTACATTTCCACAGGATGGTTTCATTCTAGGCTCTGTAGTTCTTTCATTTACTCCCTAGCCTTGGCAGCGTTCTGAACCCATACTGTTAAGCAGATGGTTGTGTACTGGTAGAAAAAAAAAATGTAGCCGTAATTAAAAGCAAGAATAGTCTTACTAAGAATGACTCATGCCAAGCTGACTTTATTTATTTTTCTTTTCAAGGTTACTAGGGTAGGAGATAGGAATAGCTCTGTAGGGTTGGGTTTCTGTGGTACCCTTGAGTGTGTCCTCAGGTAGGCATGAGGGCCATCTGGAGAACAGAGTAGCGTTTGGTGCTGGAGGCCACTGGTCACATAGCCTTCATTCTCAGGGTACTGAATATTGATTGCCATGTCAGGAAGAGCTGGGGGAGGTGCTTCTGTGCTTCCCAGAGCTTGCTCTGTTTCAGAGGTGTGAGGAAGGGCAAGCAATGTGGTTGCTGAGGCAGTCACGTTTGCTCAGAGAGAGCTTTAGGTGTTCACCAGGTTGTGTCTCATGGGTCATGTTCAGTGGAAGGGCTGGAGTTCATTTGCTGAAAGGTGTTGATTGAGTGCTTTTGTGGTCAGGCACTTCATAAGGTGACAGGAATAAAGTTTGCAAGATGTTGTCCTTGAACTCATGATTTTGTCTTAAGTGCATGTGATAGGCAGTACACTGAAAGGCATGGGTGTGAGTGTGTGCTGGGGTGGGTGTCGTGTTAGGCCGCTGGGGGACACTAGGCCCAGATCTTCCTGGCTGGTGACCAGATTCCACATGAGACTGATTTCTTACTCTTACCACAGAAAAAGGCTTCATATTAGCTGGTCTAAAACTAAAAACATTATCTTTAATGATTCACATTCAGAAACTTCTCAGAGAGTTGCTTATGTGAAATTTTCCTACATCTGTGGTAGAAAGCTTGATGATCATTTCTTTGAGAAATTTTCAGGACAAAATCCTCTGGATCACATGCACTTGTGGAGGTTTATTGAACCCATGCACTGGTGTAGCCTTCAAAAGGTTATTTCTCAAGAAACATTCTGACTAAGCTCCCAGAGCACCTCGTTGGCAACTTCTCTGCAGGTGCTTCAGCTTCACCTAGAGCTGGAAACCTACTGAGCTCCCTGAGGGGCTTGTTTGAGCTACAAGATGCTTTTGAGGGTTACCATGGTCCCCTCATGGCTTGCCTTCCATCAGCTTGATCTTCTGGATACCTACTTGTGGCCCAGGCAAGCTCTAGGAGACAAGGGCTGTGCTAGACCCTCTCACAATCCACCCTTGCATACTGTAGCTCTGTTCTCTGTTTTGGGTTCCATTTTGGCTGACAGATTTTCCAGGGATGCCACGCAGCATGTTGTCCTGTTTATTTGGTAGAGACGGTGTGGAGCTGCTCACACATTATTGTGCAGTGTGATTTATACTTCACTTAGGTTTAAATATCTTACAAAAATGCAGTGTGATTAATTTGATGTAAAGTAGAAGGAATTAAACTTTAGGCAAGATCAAGACACCACTGTAGCAGCTTGGTAGGGAACGATGCCCAATGCCTGCTCGTCTTAACCTTAGTAGTCCTTGCTGACATTTTTTTCTCTGTCCTCAAATTCTTATTTTCTGTATTCTTCTGATTTTATTACATTTTTCTTGAAGATATCTCATATATTTTTGAGAAAGAATGTGGAGTTGAGCATCAAATAGATGCTTAATGTCAGTTTTGGTCTCTAAGTTGGTTCTGATTGAACTCTAAACACAGAAGATAGAAAGAAGTTATATCTTTTTTATTAAAGTTGAGAAGGATTTTTTTGGGAGGTACAGCTCAGAATGCCTTAAGGGCAGGTCTGCTAAGGCCTGAGGATCTGGGGATCAAACCATAGAATTCTGAGCCTAACTGCTTTGCTTAAGCAGGCACTTAAACAACTGAGCTAATGGGCTCAGTTGTATTTCCTTTTTTTTTTCTTTCTTTTTTTTTTGGTGGAATCAGGGACTGAACTCAAGCCCTTGTGCTTGCCAGGCAAGCACTTATTCTACTGAGCTATCTCCTCAGTCCAAGAAGTTACATCTTTGACCTTGATGAAACTTGAGAATTAAGCATTTCAATTGGGATATCAACTTTAAATTTTTATTTCCTTGTGTATTTTAGTGGGTAGATAACAAAATCTATTTAAGGACAGCATTTTCCCTATTCAAAATTTAAAATTCTACTAAGTCATAAGGGAAAATAGTTTCCTTAAGATCACTGAATGATCTCTTTTGAGTAGACAAATAATCTCAAAGGTGGTCTGGTGGGGGCCATAACCTGTCACCCCATGTGTGCCCTTGGGTGGCTACATTGTGTGGTGGCAGTGGACCCCTCCTGTGACTGTGGAGGACGCTAGGGACCATTTGAGATGATCACATTGCCTTCTTAGAACAACTTGCAGTGTTGGTGTTCCTGTTCAATCCAAAATGACCATGTGCTCAATTTTAAGCAACTCAGGTTCTGGATTTCTGAGTTAGGAATTCTCAGCTTGTAATTCTGTGCAGGTATTCCAAAATCTGAAGAAAACTGAAATCTGAAACACTGTGGGGCCCGAGCACTTCAGAGAAGGGATATTCAGCTAGTAGCGTGGCCCCGGTTTAGTAGTGGAAAGTGGTAAGATGGGCATTTCTTGTCAAAGGATTTCTCACGGTACTGAGTTAGAGGGCAAGTGCCTGACCCTATGGGGTCTTTAGTCTCAGTGGATCTAAGATGAAATGCCATAATAGGACCAGTGTAAGTATGAAGGTGGGACATTTGCATTGTGTTCTTGGGCCCGCACCAGGGCGCTCCTGTCGTGCTGGTGAGGAGTGTGCGTCCTGTGTCATCCAGTCCACATGCATGCTGGGTGTCTGACGCATTCTTCTGGGGGTGAGTCACTAGGTATTGAGAGAATAAGAAAGGTATTGGTAAGGTGGAGGTGTTAGTGGATTTGTGTGGGTTCTTCACATTGCCAAACCCAAACCCATGGCGGGAAGCAGAGAGGGGCAGGTGCCATCCTCGGCAGGGTCTTGGGCGAGCTTCCCAGAGTGGGCTGTGTATGCAGGGGGCTGTGTGCTGTTGCAGGCAGGGGCTCAGGATCAGTAGTGCTGGACGGTCACTCGTCCTGTGGCTTTATCCTGCCACAATCCACTTCACCCTTAAGCTACAGTTGCTATTTTATTTTTAACACCATCTCTTTTACCTCTCATTTTGGGTTTATTTCATCGTGCCTTAGGGGCCCTTGGCTGCTCTATGGTAGACTTCACAGAGTCTATTCAGGGCCCTCTCAAGGGCACAGTGTTGAAAAATAAGGTCACTTCTCCCTTTAACACTCAAATAAACTGATAAATGCCTGTAAACAGCGCCAGGGGAGTGAAGTCGATTCCTTCCATGCTGAGACATCCCTTTCTGTGTGGCAGACGTGCCTGGGCCACAGGCCTCCTGCAAGGGACCTTGTTGCACGTTCATCTGGCCTGGTGTCTACCAGGATGAGGTGTGCTTTGCCTTCTGTTCTCTCAGGCTTGGAAGAAGTCCAGGCAAAACTGGCATTGTTGGGGCTAAGTTAGCCCAACAGATAGCAGTTCTTTGTCCGGGAACACTTCAGGGGTCCTGTGGGCCTGGGAGGAGCAGTATTTCCTGGCTGGATTCATGTCTGTTGGAGGGTGACGCTATGTCCAGGTCACCTGCGGAGCCCTGGAGCAGGTTGTGCTTTGCACAGGGCAGCTTGGCAGGACTGGGAAGACTATTCAAACAGAGATTTCCAGCCCGCCTGCAGGCTGACTCCTGAGGCCCAGGAAGGTCTGGCAGTGCACTTTCTCACAGGTTTCCTGGTGGTGCTGAGTTGGCCTGAGCCAGGCCACACGTTAGGGGCCAGTGCTTGACCTGCGGGCCCAGGCGCAGGCCTCTGAGCTCCTGCTCAGCAGGGAGAGCTGCCAGGACTGAGGAGGTAGCAGGGCAGGCGCCCCTCCTTGGGTGCTCCCAAGGCCGTCCTGAATCGCCCCTAATTTTAAACAGGTTTCTCCTTGCTATACCTTGTATATTTGTTTTCCTCAATCATTTTCCACTTGCCTGTAGTCTATGTAGGCTTTCATGTTTAAAGTACCATTTTCAGTTATAATTTGTTTTGGGGGTACCTTGTATTGCAAATACTAGATACTTAGAAGCAAACCTGTGGCCTTGGTATTTTATTTTAGAAGAAGCCGTATTTGGTAGCATGTATTTGTGATTTTTAAAAATGTAATTGTTACAGAATTTTTTATTAACATCAATACCTTAGGTCCTGAAAATATACTTATTTCCTTCACTTTGAAACATGTTACAAAACAATTTGCTTTTCATAGAGTTGTAACTTTTTAGCAGATGAGTTCAGTAAATTTTCTTTTTAATGCACACTAATTTTATATTCCATTTTTTATCAAAAAGATTCTTTTTAAAAATTAGTTCTATTTTGAAGAGTAAAAAGAAAAGCAAAAATAAATAGAAAAAAAAGAGTAACATACAATACATGTGTTCTAGATTTTCAAAACAGGAATAGCTAATTAATAATGGTTGTTACACTGTCTATTTTTATTGTCAAATCTGTTGCTCAGATTAACAGATATAGTTATGCAGGATTGGGGAAATAATTGAATATTGGTACTTTCAAGAACTCATTTTTTTCCTCATCTTTTTTGTTTTAATTAAAATTATTTTAAAGAGTATTATAATTGTTCAGACATTAAAAGTGGTACACATTTAGAAGAAGCGAGGTATCCAGCCACCAGTTCTGCATCACGTTGCTGTCCTCGATGTTACGTAGATCATAAGTTGTTTAGATTTGGAGGACTATAGTAAAAAATCCCACGGTTTAGTTTTAGGTCCTCAGGTACAAATGCCTTCAATGAACTTAAGCATGTTTATGAAAAATTATAAAGATTTAAAATTAAATATAGGGAAATGAGCACTCTTAATTAAAATATGTTTTATTTGGAAATAAATTTATTGTTTACTTAACTCATATTTTTATAATTTAATTATATACTTGACCCATTTAGTCTGTCTCACAAGATAGAACTAACTAGGGTATCCTTTAATCAGTTTTAGCATCTGAGAACTCAGATGTCTCTTTGGTGATCCTGACAGAAGGGAAGTAGAACATCTATTCTCTGTGCCGCTTTGATGATTTTTTTATAAATCTATGAAGTGGATACTTTTAGATAAATGATTATGCTGGGCAGAAGGCAAGCCAAGACCTGACCCGAAAACTTAGCCTGTCACGTGGCCACAGTGTGCCTGCCAGCTTCAGCCGCCAACCTCGCAGGTCACGTGGCCCCGGTGTGCCCTGCGTGTGCTTTCTGCAGCCTCCTAACTTAGCAGGTCATGTCGCACCAGTGTGTGGCCTTAGCCGGAGCCTGGAGGGTAGCTCCTGTGAGAGCCCGAGCAGTTAGGTCGCTCACCTCCACGTTTCCCACACGCGCTGCCTGTTGCCAGCGAGTGCTCTGAGTGGATACCGTGGTGGCCAGAGGCCTCCCAGAGCCCTGAGCCATCAGGGAGGCCGGGCACTAGCTGCAGGAGGAGACCGCACTGTGCTCGTGGTCCCTGCTGGGACCTGTGAGGACTAGGTTTCAGAGGAGCTTCTGGGGACAGTGCTCAGGGCTTACTGCTTTGCCAGGAGCAGGAGGGAAGCTCAGAGCCAGCTAGTGGGGGGACGGGGGGGGCTGGGGTCTTAATGCTCAGCTCTAACGCTGAGCCCCTCTGATTGAGGCTGGGCCCAGGCCAACTCAGCATCAGCAGGAAACTTGCCAGGAAAGAAATGGTAAATGTGTACATATACACACGTAAGTCTATTATTCTTGTTTTTTTGTTTTGTTTTGTTTTGTTTTTGTATGGACCTGCTTTTTTTATTTCCTATCAGCCTGAAGTTCATTTACAACAACATGAGTCTTGACAATAAAGAACTTTCTATGCTTCCCTATAGCTAAAACCTTTAGTTTGCCTTCTTTGTTGAGGTTAATTTTGCCAAGTGTAACATTTCAATTTAAAAAAAAAAAAAGTATGTGTTTATTTATTTGGTACAGAGTCTCACTAAGCAGCTCAGACTCACAGTGATCCTCCTGTCTCAGCCTCCCCAGTGTGCCTGGTCTCAGTGGCCTGCTTGGCTCTGGCCGGCACATGTGGTGCTGGGGATTGGGCCCGGGTCCTTGTGCTTGTCAGGCAGGCACTTAGACCACCTAGCTGCCTCCCTGGCCACCAAGGGTGATGTTTAGGTTGAGGGCATTTGCTTCCTTCAGCATTTTAGACATGTTGCTCCGTTCTGTTGTTGCTTTAATTTTTTGGTTGTTTCTTACACATATGCACACACACACACACACACACACACACACACACACACACAAGCACAGTACCTGTTTTGTTTTGTTTTTTTGTTTCTCCCCCAGCAGTTAGATAATGTGTGTTTCTTTGTCTTTGCCTGCTTAGGAGTCAGTGAGCTTCTTGATTGGTAGGTTGATATTTGTTTTTCAAATCTGATACACTTTCTCTATATTTATTTGTGTATCTTAATCTACATCTAAACCTAGTTGTAGTCTTTTTTTTTTTCTTTTCTTTACAGTACCAGTGATTGAACTCAGGACCCTGCACTTGTCAGGCAGGCACTTACTCTACTGAGCTGTCTCCCCAGCCCGAACCCTAGTTTTAATAATGCAGTTTTTCCTCTTTTCTTGAATTACTTGTGTTTTAGTCATTCACATTACTCACATCTGCCCGATACTTATTTCATTTTTCTATTCCTTTTCTCCCTTTAATTTGGAAAATTCATTCGCTGATTTTTTTTCCTGCAACATCCAGTTAGCAAGCCCATCCATTTTTTATTTCAAGTATTATTGGTTTTAATTAGATTTTATTTAGTTATATTTTAGTTTCTATTTCTGTTGTTATGTAATTCATCACTTTTCTCATTAGATCCTTATCTTCTTACAAGTTCTCTAACATATTTATAGTGTTTAGCCCTTGAACTATTAAGCTCATTAGCTGTATCATTTATGCTGTTCATTGTTACATGTGGTTCACATTTTCCTGTGTTTACTTTGTTGTGCAATTCTTTATTATGTTTCTGGTATTTCAGATGAAGCCTGTGCCTTCTGCACAGCGGCATTCCGTGAGCGCAGACAGCCTCCTTGCAGCGGAGGCTAAGCAGCTGGGCTTCCAGCCTGCTGACAGGACTGTGTTTGGCTTACCTGATTGGTCTAGTAAAAAAATGTTTGCCAGTGTTTTAGCCAGGATAGGAACTGTGACTTTAGCTCTTTTGACTGAAATGTGATGAAAATGATAGGCTGTTTCCCCTCTTTCACTGCTGATGTTTTGTACAATTGGGGGAAGTAGGGTGGATTGGAAGACTTACAAAAAGTGATTCACGCTGCTTGCTACTCGTGCCGATTCCAGCTCATCCTTCCATGGGCAGAAGCTGCTGCTTACGCATCTCAGTCCTGCAGAGTGCGCTCCCAGGCCCGGTCCTCCTGGACGATGTGAGGCTTAATTCTTGGTTTGGAAGCTGCTGTGGCTTTCAGCTCACAGAGCAAGGACTTGCTTCTTCTCGACGGTACAGTCACCAGAGCTTCTTTGCATTTATTACTATTTCTTAGACCCACAGGAAAAATATGCTTTTATTTTAGGGAAGTTTCTTTTAACCATGGAATCAAAGGCTTTTGGAGGCATGGATGTGGAAGTCTCAGCAATTAAACAGAGGCCTGAGGAGCAGGGGCTTCCAGGGAGCGCTCGTGCCTTCTACATGTTGGTGAGGTTTAACTACTGGAAAGAGGATTGCAGGGCCCAGATACCATGGAGAGGACATGTCTAAAATCTAAAGTCTAAAAGTCTAAAATCTGTGATGTCTGTGTTATTTCAATGAGTCATACTAGCTACTAACACCTACCAGCAAAGTTGAATATTGGAAAGGGAATAAAGAACAAAGCCAAGCATTGCTCTTTGGACTTGCCCCAAAACCCTCATTTTAGTTATGAAACTGCTTAAGTATACGTATGCAGATCAGAAGATCCACTTACAGAACTGATTCGTAGCAGTACTGCCACTAGAAGCTGGAATGTGATGGATTATTTGCTCAGGTACTATGTGGATGGTGCTAGGTGAATCGTTATTTCATAATCAGAACAACTCCGATTAGAACTGTGACTCCCACTTAGAGTGGCTTGAGTCCACCTTTAGCCACTGGTCATGAGTGCTGCCTCATTACAGCCACCAGAGTATAACCCATTCATCAGCCAAGTGGCAGTGTTTCACCCCATACCTACTCTCTTGTGGGTATTGAATTGGGAGTGGATCATGGTAGACATCAAAGAATTCAAAGTCTGTCTGTGAAACCCATAATCTAGTTGGAGAAATAAGGCTGATGCAAAGCTGTCAAAGAATCTACTGTACTTTATGGAACAAGTTGCATTTTTATTGTGCAATTTAGTACACACTGTTAAACCCTAATCAGAAAAGTGTAAATGCTCCAGAATCTAGGACTCTTAAGTGTCACTGTGTTACTATAAGTGGTTCACTGATGGGGTTCAGCGTACAAAAACACAATGTACTTTGGACACAAAAAGTATTAAAAATATGTGAATAGTGAAGTTGCCTTTAATGTAATGTAGGCATTAGGGTAAAATTTACTCATTGTCTGAATCTTTCTATTGATCTGGTTGTCTTAGGATCCCTAGAGCAAGCTGATAGTAGACATTAAGCATTGGAAGCCCTAGCTGACATCTTCCCCTAAGTTATTCTAGGGATGTGCTGTGGGGCAAGCTCCTGTGTTCCTGTTGCTGGGCCTGGCATGGAGGATCTGGGGTGGCCAGGGCACAGGATTCTGGTTCCTCTGGGTTCTGCTGATGCAGCAAGGACCTGAACATGGTGATTGTACATAGGCCTGCCCTCACAGCAGCTTTCCTGGTACAAGCACTTGGCTTCGTGCTCAGAGAGGTGAGCAGGACCTGAAGACCCACAGTGCACCCCGAAGAAACCATGCGGATGTTGTGTGAAGTGAATATGCATGGGTCCTTCTGTGTCCAATGCCTAGAGCAGTACGTGGGGACAGAAATAGAACAGTGGCCAGGGCCACAGAGTGACAATGTGGAGCTGCTTAATAGGGGCAGAACTGTGGAGGGGACAGTGCTGGGGATACATGGTGGCCTCGGTGGGTGGCGCCAGTGGGAATGTGCTTACTGTTACTGAATGACACATTTAAAGTGGGCAAGATGGCACATTTCATGCTGTGGGTTTTTATCTCAGTTTAAAAATGTACTAATAGAAAACATAAACCTATATCTAAGCCTTAAAAAACAGAAGTGGCTTGTAGATTGTGTTCGGTTTTACTAAACTTATGCTCAATATTTGAAGGATAGCAGAAAATAACAGAGGTAGTGTTGGCATTGCTCTGCACCTGCCCATCAATGAGGGCAGTGGCTGTGCTTGGGAAGAGCCCCTAGTAGGTATTCTTAGGCCCGAGCTCATTGCCACCTGCTCTGGAAAGCCCTTGAAGGGGGTGTCAGCTGCATATCTAAGGACAACGAGGGAGCAGGCTTTTGGTTGTTAGTGTCCGGAATAGCAGAATGATGTGGGACAGCTGTGTGCCTGATGTGGAGGTGCAGGCCCCATGTGGCCTTCCCACTGCTTCCCTGATGGCTAGGAGTGTTGGGACCCAGTTCCGAACTCACAGTGGACGGCTTTGGTGGTGTTGCCACACTGCTGTAGCTGGAACATGGGGCCCGGCGCAGGTGTGGCCGACGCTCGGCAGAGGAGCTATGCAGGGAGACCAGGCCCTAACTGTTGAGGAAATAAAACCAGGGGGACTAAAGTTTCATCAAAATTCTCTTGTTATTTGGAGAAGCTTGGGGGATGGAAGTTTCCCAGCATATGCTCATTGTCCACAGTTTCCTGATGTGAGGTTTTAGGGTGGTCATGGCGAACCACTTAGGCCTCCCAGGGAGGCCGGCAGCCCGTGTGGCAGATATGCCCTATGTTTGCCACCACTAGGGCAATTTAAAGAACATTACTTAAATTTTATTTTTCAAGCCACACCGTGACTAATTTAATAGCTAGTCATTTTAAAATAACACTTTAAAGGTCCAACTTAAGAGCTATTTTCTCTATTAGGTGTTTGAAAGCTCTATATTCCTGTTTTTTCTTTAAAGAAATATTTCCCATAATGTTGGTTAATGAGGGATCTTGAATTTAAAAAAATTATGACTATGAATCATGTGCTTTGAGCAGTAGTTTCTGCTGAAGTACAATAACTGTAGTTGACGATAAAGAAAATCTCTTTCAGTGTGTTTTGAATATAGGAAATCCCAGCATGGCCCAGGTTAGCGAGCAGACAGCGCCCCATCCGCCTTCCCAGAGCAGCTCTAGTCCACCACCGCGTTGTGTCCGCGGTGCTCTGCTCTAACCGTGCATCTGGATCTTGGCCGCGAGCCTGCCAGCTGTTTCTGCCCTTCTGGTTTACGAGTCCACATGAAACCCGTTTTTTGCTCTATAATATTACTAATCTTTGCAAGATGAGTTATTATTTTCAGCTGCTGACTAAGTCATAATCCCTGAGAGCTTGGAGAGTGAGGAATGACAAAATTATTAATTCAATCATATCCAGCTAATAACATACTGTCTTTAGAATTATGAATGTACGTGTACCATTTTTAGGAGTGTTAAAAATGGATATTTGAAATATGCGGCACTCTTTCAAAAAGTGTGTTCTTTACTGTGTATGTATTTATCCTTAGTTTGCAGCTGCGTACTTTAAAAGAGTTGGGACATTGGAACATTGACACTGTGCTAGGTATTTTATAAGGGCTTCCTTCCTATTATGCTGTGTTTTCAGAAGTTTCTCTCTTGTACTTAAGGCTTCCTTGGCTGTATGTGTTTCCAAATGTCGTTTACAGAGAATCAATGAAGAAAGCTGATGGCTTACATTTGAGGAAACTTAATGAAACTTTTCAGTGTGCCTGCATATTTCTGTGAAACCCAAGAGCTACAAGGCCTGTCTGTCTCAGGCCATTGGGATGCATGATGGCAGCGGTGACCGCTGCTGCTTCAAGTGCCCCTTCCACCTGAGGCCCGAACCTCAGGGCCTTGTCCAGTTCCAGGGAAGTGTTCTACCTCTGAGCTACCCACTCAGCCTCCCAGCTGTCTTTCAAAGATGTTTTTGCAGAAGAAGTTTTCTAGATTAATTCAGAAACACAGAGAATCATTCATGCCTCATGCTTTTACATGTTTTATTAAAACACCTTTCTCCAAACAAGGAACTGTTTCCATTCATGATGAAAGAAAGACCCAGCTGCCTGACATGATTTGTCCAAGCTTCACTCCGAGGACAATGATCACGGCCAGGACCTGCCCCGGCTCTGCTCGCAGTGCCACTGCTAGTATCTGCCAGCACTTCATAGGTGGTGCCATATGCAAACCCTCTGCTACTTCTCATTGGCACATAGTCCTCAAGGTGGCATTGCAGGTCAGAGCTATATGTGTCTGTGTGCTGCACACCAGGAGACTGTGCCTTCAGAAGGTGATGCTGGTTCCTCAGGATTCCGTAGTACCACAGAGGACTTGAACCCCACTGGCTTCAGAATGCCCAAGAACATCATGTGGGTGATCACTTCAGCTCCTCTACTGGGTCCCAATAGAAGGCACTGGGATTCTGGATAGGTGCCTACCTTCTGTCTTCAGTAGCTTCAAGATGGCGGCACTTGCCCAAGCCTCCTCTAAACCTGTCACATAACCCAGTTGGCACACCTCTGGTGGGCTAAGATCAGACAGGTCATAAAAGCATGGCCCACTAGTCTATCTTGGAATATGCTGTCCTGGAATTCTTGCCTCAGTACACCTGAAGTGTAACATCCTGAGCTGGGACTGAGATCACCAGGCTGGATGGATGGGTCAGTGTATCTAATCTTTAAATCTGAAGTGAATGTTTTCACAGGGACAAGTAAGGTGTCAGGGCACGGGGAGGAGGAAGGGAAATGCTTGGAGAGTTTGTGGGAAGAGTCCGTCTCAGAGCCTGGATTGTGCTAAGGATGGATGGTCTGAAGGCACACACTGGGACACAGGAAGGGACTTCAGACAGCAGATGGCAGAGGCAGTGGGAGAGCAAGAAAAGCCTCTTCACTTACTCATATGTATCTAGGACACAGCATGTGAGAGAGTGGTAGTGTGTCCAAATCTGTAGGATTCCTGGTTGCCATCCAGAGGTGTTTCATCTTAATCCTGCGGGTAATGGGGAGCCCTGAAAAGGTTCAGGGATTGTCCTTTCTTCTGTCTCCTTCATGGGTTATCACCAGTTTTAGGACGTTTATCCTGTTACATTGAAGAGGTGGAGTAGCAACCAAAGGTTACTAGGCTATTCTTCAGAAATCTACTGTAAAACAATGAGAGTGCTTTTCTCCTGAGTCACACTGCGTTTCCGTAACATCTGCTGCCAGAATGCCTTTTCCCCCACTCCGCAGCCCACCTTTCACTCCCAGCCACTTCCCTAATTGGTCTAAATATTTACAGGCTCCTTCTTATCTGGCCACGCCTCGCCCTGGGTTGTGGAGCTCTGGTGGCCCTCGACATCTGGTCAGGCTTGGTTCGTGTCACTGGTACAGTGTCGCTCCAGATGGGGCATTCAAGGTTGAAGAGAGGAAGACTGGCAACACCTGGGAAGATTCGGGCACCTTTGCGCGGGCTTCCATGTGGGCCCAGCTCATCTGGAATATGAGTATTGATCTTTAGTCCTACACAGTTGGCCAGTTGAGAGCAGAGTGGTACTTTGAGGTAAGCTCCCTGCTTCTGGTAGTTCAGCCTGCCATTTCACTAGTATTCACACCATAATTAACAGTAAACTCAAAGTTATAGGTCTTTCTCAATTATGTTAATTTATAACTCCTACAGTGGAACATGTCTTACATTGTTTTGTGTGGTGAACTTTGTACAGGCAGAAACTTTCTCAGTCGTTTTTGTTTTTTGTTTTCTTTCATGTAGTGTAATGACCAACACATGGTAGTGCCTTCAAGAGCTGTTTTCTGAATAGAATTTGGTTATTTCTTGACCTACATTTGATATAAGTATTACAAACTCATTTCAAGTAAAAACATTTGGAATTACAATTCTGTTGCATAACATTTTAATCATTTTTACCTTGAATTATCTATAACTTTGATAAGTATGTCTTGTGTCTATACAGCACTTAGGTGTGTCCAGTAGCCTCAAGGATGGAGCCTTGAGGCCATGAGGGGCGCTGCTCACTTGCATGTGGAAGTGCTTCAGGGAATCATTTGTAATTGGTTCATAACTGCACTGGAGTTTCTTCAGGTTTCCACATTTCCTTTTTCCTACACACTTTGGGAAAGTCTTTTGTCTTCCCTGTCACCCTTTGTGCTTAACAGTAGTTTTAGGAAGCTTATCTTCTTACCTTGAGGAGGTTGGCTGTGAGCTAATTATTATTAGGCTACTTTTTGGAAATCGGCTAACGGTCACAACTTACTAGAAATTATAGAAGCCTGGAATAGTTTCATTTTCCTGTAGGCAGTGTTATTGGCCGTCAGTTTATTAGTGGTCTGCTAGTTCTCAGCTATCATTTTTGTGGCTGCCTCAGCTCACCCTGGGGACAGGGATAGGGTGGCATGAGGTGCCCTGTTTGCCCAAACTTGCCTAAGCAGGCCCTTTAGATGGCTGAGCTATCTTGCCAGCCCCTCTCAGCCATCATTTTTACTGTGACCCTTCCTAAATATTTGTAGATGTTTTGCACTGCCTGCTGGAGGACCTTGGGTCTTATTAATGAGGTCAGTAGCACTTTCAGATTAATTGATCGCAGAGGTGAGCCCCTTTTGTAAACCACTTTTGTGGAATATGACAAACGCACAGCTTACTGATCTGCGGTATATAGTCTCACAAGCGCGTGCAGGCCCATGCACGACTGCACGGGGTGCGCAGCATGCCCATCGCCTCAGCGTGCTTTCCTGCTCTGTAGGCAGTTCCTCCTCCGCCCCTGGCAGGGCAGTTCCTGATTGCTTCCTGTTGCTGCAGTTTTGCCCTCCAAGTTTCATATAAGTGGGATCACACACTTAGTCTTCAGCACGTGGCTCCTTTTCTGTAAAGCGGTGCTCTTGAGATTGATTTATGTTGTATGTAGAGCAGTAGTTCTTAGCTTTTTATATACTGTGTAGTGCTCCCCAGGCGTGATATGCCATGGTGTGCTTGTCATTCACCGGCTGAACAACATTTGGGTCTTTTCGTGCTTGGGGCTCTATGAATAAAGCTGCTTGTATGAGTCTGTGCGGGGTGTGTGAGTTAAAATTTGTTGGATCTATAACCAGAAATAGAATTGTTGGATCATACGGTAAGCATGTGTTTTATAGTACTTCATAAGGAACTGCCAGATTATTTTCCCAAGTACCTCTAACAGTTTGAATCCTTTGCCAGTGTTGCACTGTAAACACTTGGTGTTCGCAAACTTTTAGCTTCACCATTCTAGGTGAGAGGTGCTTGCATCTCAGTAAGGAGTTGTTTTTTTTTTATTTCTGTGGTGAATGATGCTGAAGATCTCTTCTGATGCTTACATGGCAGTATTTATTTTTGTGTTGAAAATGGGTACTGAAATCTTGCTTCCCCCATCCACTCAACATGGTGGTTTTATACTGAATTTTAATACTGTTAGTGAGTTTGAAGAAATATGAAGTGAGCTACCATTGTCCCGTGGTTGCATCAGTGTATTGATTTCAGGAACTCCATCACATACAAAAATCTGAGAATCCTCAGGTCACTTATATGAAGTAGCACAGCATTTGCAAACACCTACATGTGACTTTCTTATATACTTTAGATCTTCTGTAGGCATTTATTGTAAGTCATCTGATAGGACTTATAATGCCTAATACAGTATAAACACTGTGTAATAGCCATTACATGGCCTTGGCTGAGGATGTTGACGATCACAAAAATGCCTATACATATTTAGTACAGATGCAGTGTGTCTCACAAATGATATCAACTGCTTGAACCTGCAGATTGGGAATCTGCAGATACAGAAAGGCAGCTGTTTTATTGCTTTCATGGTTTCAAGAGAGTCCTTAATACTGTTTCCCGATGGGCATTTTCCTCTTTGGGGCAGCTGCAGAGGGCCCCTCTACTCCTCTGGCCTGTGTCAGCTCGTCTTGTCTTGCCTTGCGCTGCATGTGTCCTACTTCACCTGAGTCTGTCAGTTCAGTGCTCCTGGGAGTACCAGTGGCAGATTTCCTGCCTACTGCACCCCTCTGAGCACATGCACACTGCAGTCATCCCTTGCAAACCTGGACCCTGGCACCACTGGGGAGGTCCCACAGGGCATCTCATGCACTAGGCTGTAGTAGGCCTGGCGCCCTCTCATGGTGTTTGATTGCAGGCATCTAGCACTGTGCTGCATAAAGTTGGAGTCATCAGACACTACAACAGATAAAACGCTGCTGAGTTGAGTGAACTGAGTGTTCTTCAGCAATTCTTGAATTTTAGAATATGTACTTTCTCTATGATATGATGGATCTAATACTAAATCATTTTGAAATTCTTTAAAACTTGCTTATGTGAGCTTTGCTTATAGAATACTTTTATTTTGCTTGCTTAGCTGCCCATAAAATCTACTTGTATATTGTGGCAGGCCTTTTCTTATGATTTGATGAGGAATAAGAGGGAAATTGAATTTATGAAGCATATGTAGCAGGTTAGACACATTTTTGTTTCACTGTTTTCATGTGCCTTAATCACCTAATTTAACTTCATCAGTGGAGCAAAATGTAGAGTGTATGTTCTCAGTTATTTCGAGTAGTGTCTATATCGACAAAGTTGTGTTCATGTGGCATTTACACTGGCTGGAGAGGTCTTTTTGTCTTGTATCCACAGGATGAAATTAGAAGCCCTTAAGAGGTTATTTGCAGAAATTAAAGATCAGTTATGACCTAAAGGAGCGCCGGATTGGCATCTAGAAAATCTGTGAGCTAAGGCAGGCCTAGCGGTAGGGCCTTAGAACACTCTCACTGCTCTGCCAGGTATCCATCTCCCTGTGAAGTGACGTCGACCGCAGCAGGCGTCCAGTCTTTAAAGTCTTAAGGACGCACATTATGAGTTGGTTTTTATTAGGATAATCTGATTTCATGTGGGGATTTTAAAGATAAGTCCAATTTCAATTTCAAATTTCATTGGCATTATTATGCCCCATCTCAAACATGACTATATGATTTTTCTGAATCATTGAAGGTAAAGACAAAGATAATGGTGAAGAACTTTTGATACACTTTTTGACCAAAACAAAAATATTGATTGTAAAACATTACAGTATAGACTATCCGATTTGTTACTATGTGTCACAATCATTTATTTTATTAGTTTTTAATTAATTTTATTGAGAAACAAATAGCAATGGGACAGTTCTGAAACAGGTTAGTAGTTTTAATAATTAATGCATTGCATATTATTTTCTTCATAGTAGTTATTCATAATACAACATTCAGACATGATATCCTGTCCAAACACTATTAGTACAAATCTTTTCATTGAATTAAGAGAAAGTAGCTATATGTCTATCCAAAATACTTTGTATATACAGGTACAAAATGGTCCTTTATAAGAGTTGGGCATCCAATTGCCACTTAAATATTGTAGGTAAAATATTCAGCAAAATATTCCAATATAGTCCAGTAGTCTAGAATAGTAGTGGGTTATCTGTAGGATTGGCAGTGTCAGAAATTGTTGATTTGAGCCTTTTACAGCTCAGCCTATTAATATGGTTTTACTTTTTAAACCTCATTTTTATACTTTTCTGCTGGATGGTTAAGACCAAGATAAAGCAAGATCTGTATAACAAGAAATGTAACTTTTGTATCTGACAAGGTCAGTCAAATCCCCTCAGGATTTATCCTGAAGCCCTGTACCACTGTTTGTAGATCCATTGTCAGTGTCAGCCATGTGGATGAGTCACAGCCATTGCTTGACCAAGTTGCTCTCTGTGAAAGTCTGAGAGAATGTTTTCTCTCCAGCTGACTCTCTTGAGGCACACTCTATGTTACTGATAACTTTCCTCTGTGGCCCTGTAATCTCCTTGATCAGAAAACAGGATTCAAACATACATTAAAATTTCTCTGAAATAATGATATTGATATATGATTTCATTAGTCTAAATTTTTGGTATGTGCTATATTTCAGCAGAGCCCTGAATGCATGCACTAAAACAGCAACAAGGAACCCTGAGACTTAGAATCTGTTGCTGCTTAATCTAATACTGAGTTCCAGTTTTTTTTGTGTAGAACTCTGTTAAGTAAGTAGGTTGTTCTGAAAGTTTTACAGGTGAGCGTGGGCAGCATCAGTCTCAGTTGTTATTTAAGGAGACATCTTCAGGGTTTTTATTTATTTTCGAAGATATACAAAATCTGGGTCAAAGATCTTCAGCCCTACTAATAAACTTCTGGCATTTAGTTCATCACATATTACTCCAGAAAGACATAATGATGGTTGGGAATCTCACATAAATCTAAATGGAATGATTCTCAGCCCATCTTTGAAGGCGCCTTAAGTATTTCCTCAGAATATTTTACTATTGGTTACTCTTCCAACCATGCAAAATACACCAGAAGGCTCCATGAGGAGTATCTCATTGCAGCCAAAGCAGTTTCTGCCTGCGTGGCAGGCTCCCCCTTTTCTAGGAAACCAAGATAGAGTCCTTTGCGCTGATAATGACCTATAAAAGCAGATGCTAGAGAGGACTGTTAAAATTCCCACCACAGTACTTTCTTGAGTTCCAGATGTCCAGGCTTAGTTATTTTCATGATTCACCTAAGTATAAATGCAGTAAAAACAGTGCTAGAGTGGATAGACTCCCTCTGTCTCCGCTGGCCCTTAAGATGTCCTCCCCAAAATAAAAGATGTCCCCCAGCCAGTGGCATTGTTAAGTTGTGTAGGTTCTGGGCTGGGGAGAAGGCTAATGTTTTTCCCTTCTGGACAGTGAAGTACAGCGTCTATTCTTATCCAGGAAAAAGCAGCCCCAGGACAAGCAACACTCAAGCCCGTGAGTTCAGGTCAGGATCACATTCCTAGGGCAGCACAACCTACAGCACTAAGTGGGGACTATTTTCTTCCTCTGCTACATAAACTAAATTCCTGAAATACAAGTATCCATAGTCCTCTAGTTTGCCTGGGTGTTTGGGGAGGCTTTACCATTTCCTGTCAGTTCTGTTTGCTAAAAGAATTGACAAGTCTTTGTGGGGCGGCTGGGGTAGCTGGGGGTAGGGGGGGAGTGTTGAGCTTTGCAGGAGGCTGAGCCAGGGGTCCCCAGGCTAAGAACAGCTCCCAGGCCATACTTGCTTGCTTTCTCTTGAATACGTAAACAGCACCTACCTCACAGTTGGTTTTTGTTTTCTTCGGAACAAATTTAAGCACAATTCAATTAGAAAAGGGCTTGAACCAATCTTCTTCCCAGATGAATTACCCAGGGAAAAAGTTTCCTCTTAATGCTTTTTTCAAGTCCCGATTCAGAGCATCGTTCCTGGCTTTCTCTTAATCTTGAATTGGAAGCCCCAAGGAGTCTGTAAGACCTAGAAGGGAAGTAATACATTTAGTAGACTATGTTGTGTGTAGATCTCACCTAAGTAAATGTAACCCTTTACATATTGACTTGAACTTAGGTACTTCTCATTTTTTTCTCTACCTTTTCTGTTTTTCCTTTCCTCCCTTCTTCCCTCCTCCTCACCTTCTCCCGCCCTCCGGCTCACCCTTCATCTTGCTGCTTCCTAGCTGTTCAGTCAGCACATGTTGGTGGAGTAAGATAGGGCTAGTCGCTGTGTCGATCACACACTGTCTTGTGCAATTCCTGCCTCCCACAAGGCACCGACCTCTGATGATGTCTTCAGCTCTAGAGCTGTTGTCACCTCTCAGGCCCCGCCCCAGCGGCATGAACGGGATGGATGGAAACCCCTGAGTGAAAATGCCAGCTCCTGCCCTGTGCCACCAGAGAACCGCACAGGTGGCCGCCTTTGGCCTGGCCAGGACGGTGGTCTGGAACCCGCCCGCCACATGCGCCATCCCTGCCTGCCTGAAGCGCGTGCACTCTTACAGCCCTCTGCGAATGCTTGGGTATTTGCTTGTGGTGCCCCTTTCTCATAATTCTGAGGTCTTTTTAAAAAATGTATCCAGCTCATGCTGTTGAAATCAGAAATGCTCATGGGTAAGTAAAGCAGAACCAGTTCTAGTCTCTCATTGTTGAATATCTGAATGTTCCAGGTGGGCATAAGAGCTGCTGTGTTTTTTCCAGTTATTACCACAGGACCTGTATTATAAAAAAATGAAATGTAGCATAAAACAAGAGGCTCTGAAGCCACTCCCAAGAGAAAATGTGTGTTCAATTAAGGCATACATACCTTAATTATTTTTTCCATGCATATACTAATAATATTAATAGAGGCATTTAGTCTATAATAAGTGTCTGTAAATTAAATTATTTTGGTAAAGACTTGAAGTAAAGTTTGGGGTAACCTGCATCTTTGGTAGTTTAAATGATTCTGTGAGTTTGGAAGTGTCACGTCAGCTTATTTGGATGGCGCAGCAACCCCTCAACCACTGCCTTCACCTAAATTCTGAGGTTTCAGTTACCCTTAGTCAACTATATTTCAAAATATCTAATGAAAAATTCTTGAAGTAAACTCTTCATATCTTAAGTTCTGTACTGCTCTTGCTTACATGGATGCACGCGTGGTGACGTGAGACTGTTGACCTGGATGCTGAGGTGGCTGGGTTGTGGTCAGCCTCCAGTGAGTCTCCCCTGGACGGAGGGTGACTCTTCTCCTGGGTGGGCAGAGAGGGGCAGCACAAGATTTTGTCACCGAGGGCTTCCTGAGGTTCAGTGGAGAAAATGAGCAGTGGCCTAACACCCCAGTGCCTCCGTCATCACTCAGGCCACCTCCTCCTGCAGGCCTTGCGTCATGTCCCTCAATGTCATAAGAACGGTGAGTGCCATGCAGTAAGTACTCTGGGGTCCAACTGCGTTCATGTCATTTGTTACAGTGCACTGTCACAACCATATACTTTACTTTTAGTCGTTGTTGTTGCTCTCATATGGTGTCTGATTTAAAAGTTAAACATTATCATCATTCCATGTGTATGGGGAAAGTGAGGCACCCAAAGGCTCATTGCGCTCCTCTGTTTCGGGCATCTGCCGGTGACCTGGGAAGATACCCCTGCAGATGAAGGGGACGCGTCAGTCACATTTAGTAGCAGGGTGCCCCCCCCACTGTTGCGCTGCCTCAGTTTGAGCTTCCTCGTTCCACAGGAGCATGGGATGCAGGTGCTGTCCCACCAGGCGAGCGGGCGCAGGGCGCAGCCGAGCTCCAGTGCGCTCCCCCCACTTTGCTCTCCAGGCCCTGGCCTTGTCCTTCGCAGAGCTTGGTGCACCGTTAGGTAGACCGCAGAAGCTAGGCATGTGCTTTCTAACACAGGGGTTTCCTTCTGCTTCGCCTGTGGCGTACAGTAGCCTCATACCTTCCTCCTGAGGTGAGGAGTGTCACTTCACTGCCCAGGCCGCCTTGCTGCTGTTTCCTTGTACCTGTCGTAATTCCTTTGTGTGTCTTCAGAACCCTTTCATCGCTTGATGGGGACTTCATACCATATCCAGCAGAATGCCACCATGATCCCAGCACTCCATATTCCATCCACTGGCCCACGTGTATGTCTGGGTCCCCTGGGATGCCCCCTCCTGTGGGAGCGTCTGCCCCATGAGCTCCTTGACCAAGTCCCTGCTGCTGCCAGTGCACATAATGGGCCTTAGTGACAAAGCAACGGATGACAGCTGAGCAAATACAGACCACTTTTCCAGACCAAAGCTCGATTTTGGGGTGCCTATCCTCTGGCAGTCAGAAGCACCATCTCTGCACTCTAGGGACCATTGTGCTCGGCTAGTTTTGAGCGAGGACTTCTGTTTTCATCTGGTGAATGTCTTCAGTGAAATTTGGGGCAGTATGTCTCACGCAGAATCCTCAGTCCACCTGTAGGTTGGGAGCCCAGCTGCTGGGCCAGGCCCGCCCCTCCCTCTCTGAAGCTGCAGTGCCTAAGGAGCCACTTCCCAGACACGGTAGCCAGGAATGTGGGCTGCGCTGTTGAGGGGAACCTGAGTCAGCACGGAGCTGTGCCTCATGAGGGGTGCCTCATCAGCACGTGTGGAAGGCATTTGGTCTTCTGGTCTTCAGACTGGGACGAAGGCAGCACCCATACCTTGGGCTCCTTGCAGGGGAAGTGCTTAGTTACACACTGGCTGGCATGGGAAAAATGTTAAATATAGTGTGAGCATTCCTAATTCCCAAGTATTAATTGTTCCAGAATCCTAAACATTTTTAGCAATGCCACTATGATTCCAAGTGGAAAAAGTCAGAATGCAGGTAAACAAATAATATTGCACAAAATTTCCTTTGTGCTGTGTAAGATAGATATGAAGCATAAATGGATTCCACATTTACACTTGGGTCCCATCCCAGGGTATCTCACTGTGTAACAAAAATATTCCAGAATCTCCCCAGATCAAAAGCACTTGGCTCCCCAGTATTGCGCAGAAAGTGTACTCAACCTCTATGTGGCCGTGGCTTTTGTCAGCATGGTCTTAGTAGAACTCAGAGGTGTGGCTACACGTGCTGGATAAGCTGGGGTGCGCAGAGCACCCTGGGCCAGGTGCACAGGGCTCGCTCACCAGTGGGAACCCAGGTGAGGATGGCAAGACAGTAATGGCATCAGCAGGCGGTGTGTTTGCAGCAGATGCCGTGACCCCAGATGCTGACTGGGAGTAAATGTGGGTACAGGTTTGGTAATGTCATCATTAGTTCTTAAAATCATGGTCTACATTTGAGTCACAGGGAGTCAGTCATAAAAGCTTTGGTTATAATTAGTTATACGCTCATGTACTCAAACGTTTTTATTGTCATTAACATCCACTTTAAAAATATATTTTTGGGTGTTTATGAAATTTTATAGTTAACTAAAGCATGAAGTAGAACTTGGAATTAGCCTGTAATGTGTCTTTGTGGTCCCGATACTTTTGAGCAAAATAGTTCGATCTATTAGATGTTGTTTTTGCTATTGTTAAATTCAAAACGTACTGAATGAAGCATTATTATCTGTTATGTTTGTCCAAAACTATTAGAAGGAAGTAAACTGATGTCTAGTAATATTTAAATTTCTTGTGTACACATTAAATGAAGCTTATTTAAAATCTTTGGCATTATTTTCTCTACCTTGCTATTGAGTACACATTGGAATCTGAGGCTGTTAGAGAAACTTCTTACCACATTGCTTAAAAATGTCTTTAAAGAGGGCTGGCCAGATAGCTCAACAGACTAAAGTGCCTGCTTAGGAAGAGTGCAATGGCTGGGGTTTAATCCCAGTAAGCTGTGCTGGCCCTGACCCCCGGGTTGCACTGAGACTAAGATTAAGACTGGGCATGGGTGGTGCACGCCTGTAATCCCAGCATTTGGGAGGCTGAAAGCAGGAGAATCACAACAAGTCAGATTTACCTAGTGAGACCCTGTAGTCTGTGTCCTAAATATAAAAAAAAAAAAAAAAAGGCAATAAAAAATGTCTGTAATGGCTGCAGTGTAGCTCACCGGTGCAGTGTGCACTTGTGAATGTGCAGCAGGCCCAGGGTGAGTTCCCAGCCCCTCCAAAATGCATCATTTTATTAGGAAAAAGAGCATCTGGTCATCACCGTGGTGGCCAGTGTGCCAGCTCTGCTCTCGTGCCAGCGCGGGTGCTGGGTACAGCTGGGGGTGGCAAGGCTGGGCCGGTGCAAACCTCCTTGCTGGACACTGAGGGCGCGGCCACTTCCGGTTTGCTTTGGGCTTTGCTGTGGTTGAGCTCGGTAGACGTTTCCATGGGAGCAGCCATATGTTTGGAGTGAAACCGCGCTGCTTTTACCTTGCTTTGCCTTTTGTCTGGTCCTGAGTATTCCGTGTTGATGGACTGCAGCCTGGCTTGCTCGGCCCATCCTACCCACCATGTTGCCTTCTGTCTTTCGCCCTCCTTGCTCCCTAGCTCTTCCATGTGTACCCCTCTGCTTCCTTATCAGATGGACCTTACCCTGGAGCCCCGCTCCCCCGTTTCTTTGTGCCTGCTGGGCCCCTTCAGAAGAGGTCCTGGGCGAGTGTTGTGCAGCAGCACCAGCTCTAGTGAGCTGTGCTACGTTTCCGTCACTCTGCTCTGTGACAAGTACTATGGGCCCTGTGCAGTGTGCAGCAGCAAGCCGCGGTGCTGAGCTGCTGTGTGGGCATCCAAGCGACTTCATCCAGGCCCTGAGCCCCATCTTCCCAGTGCCAACTCACTATTCTGGCTGAGTAGGTCCTTGTACTTGAATTTCTGTTCATCTGTGTGCATTTCACAGGAAGGACTTGGCTCAACCAGTTCCATATTTCATTTGTAATCAGGACTTAACTATCTTGCTTGATTGTGCTCATTCGTTATGGTAGAAATCTAAAACTGAACCTGTTAAATGTTGTTGCTAAGAGCATATACTAGCATGTTGTTACAATTTTTAAAATAAACTTGTAGAACTTTGAAGTATTTTCCTTACTACGTGATTTCAAATAGATCATGGTTTGCCTTGAGAGTAAGCAAGGATAGTGTAACTACCTCTGAGATGGGCAGAAGTGCTGAACGCAAGGTTCAGCAGTTAGGATGCTGGTCTGAATGGGGTAAGTTATTAAAGCCACACACACACACACACGCACACACGCACGCACGCGTACACACGTACACCCTATACTCTCCAGGGATAAGCTTGATTTCAGCTCTACCTCTTTATTTGCTTTTGGTATTGATTTGACATGAGTTCCATTGAAGAGCAAACTATTACAGCATTAATATGCTTTAATATGTAGTATTATATAGTCCTTCAGATCTTTGAAATGCTAAAGATTTGAAGATTTTTCTCTAAGTACAAAATGTACCTCATTTTGGAATTTCTGCAGTATGTGCATGGACTGTCCTAAACTGTTTCTCTGGTTGACATACAACCATACTCTTACTGTTTTTTGTTGTTTTTTCTTCTGTATTTTAGGGAAGGGTCTAGAGGGTATTGAGGGTCTCATTACTAGATCAGACTTGTAGTGATCCACTTGTTTACAGCTGGGATCATGGGCACCTGCCCCACACCCAGTCTCAATTGCCATCTCAGTGTGCCCCTAGGGGCGGGGCCGACACTGCAGTCCCGGGGATCAAAATCCCAGCCCCTGTTCCTGCTTGCAGGTGCTTTAATCCTCTGAACTCTTAGGCCAGCCCTACCATACTCTTACTGTTGTAGCTCCCTTTTATCCACAAAGAATGTATTTTAAGACAACAATTAGGGTCTGAGGTGGTAGATATTTACCATGTTTTTCCTATACATATATACCTCTCGTGAAGTTTAGTACATAAGCTGAGCACAGTAAGAGATTATTAGTCAGGCAGCGGTAATGACATATGGCAAATGGTTCTCACTTCAGGGTTGTCACCAAGGAAAATCAGAGCTCCTTGCACACAGGATGCGTCGTAGCATCCCTGTGCTCACTGAGATAGATGACCAGCGAGTGCCTGATAGGTAAGTAGCGTGTACCCCAAGGATACAGCTGATGAAGGGGTGATTCCCACCCCAGGGACGCCATGCAGCAGTGTGACAGTTCAGCACATGGCTCAGAATGGTGTCTGCTTTCGAACTTGGCAGTCATTTCTGGAATTTTCCATTCAGTGTTTTCAGACCATGCTTGACCTCTGATAACTGAAACTGCAGAAGGTAACACCTAGACAATGAAGGAATATTGCATTATTATTGTGTATCTTGTCTCACTGGGCAGCTGATGGTATCTTGATTTTTCAAACTTTTGAGTGTTAATAGGCTCTTTGTGTATTAGTGACATGAAGGTGAAAGTGTGTTAAGGTATTTTTGTTATGTAATCAAGGTTGATTAATGCTCTACACAGCTTGATGTCTGAAGTGAGTTATTTTGTAGAATTCTTTTTTAAACAAATGCATGTACACAAATGTGTAATTTTGTTTGCCTTTTTTAGAAGGAAGTTTGTTCCACTGATTTAAAGTGTTTGCAATTGAAGTTGTGTGGGTCAGTCACATTGATGTAGTTCTGTTTTAATGAGAATTATTCGCAATCCATTTATTTTTTTAGTGGTATTTGTTTTCAGTGCTATGATCCTTGGCACCATTTTCTGACTTGTTTCCTTAGTTAATGAGGACTGGAAAATAGGCCCCACACACTGTTGTTGGAGCCACCAAACCCCCATATCTGGACTTTGCGTTCTGTCCCTGCACCTGCTGCAGTGTGCGTCTCTTCTCAGGCTGGCTGCTCGGTGGCTGGGCAGTTGGGCAGCATCAGAGACCGGCCCAGGCAAGGCCCTCCTGAGCTGAAATGTGTGGTGCATGGACCAGACACACTCCCGGGTGCTTTGCTTAGTAGGTTGTCCAATTTTTGTTTCTTAACCTTGAAAAGATGCTCTGAGGAACATCCTTATGCTTGTTGGGGAGACATGCCAATCTTCCCAAGTCATTGCTGGTGACCCATAAATGCACTGTAGCCTCTTCTCACTTAATATTAAATCTCAGTTTATTCTGGATCAGGTGACAAAGCTGCCATCTCTTCTTTCTGTCAGCCCTGGGACCACTGTCAGTGACTGTCCTCTCTGCTTAGACCTGTGTCATAGTTTGCATATGAAATCATGGTACATTTGACAGATGTTGCATATTTAATGTAAATCCCTTGATTTACAAGCGAAGAAAGCTGAGGTTATTTTGCAGTTGCCTTCCTCTAGTGTATGCATAAGACTGCAGCAAGAGTATCTTACTGGACTTATTCTTGGTATAGGTATTATACAGGTAACTAAAATGGTTATGAGAATCGCTGTATCCAGTCGTTCCAAAAGTGATCAGCCCCTCCACCCACCATGGTAGGGGACAGATTTCTTGCATACTGGGTGCATGGATTGTGGCAGTCCAGAGTCGGCATGCGCTTATCATTTGCTTCACATCCAGGAAGATACTGAGCATGTGCAGCACCGCACTGACCAGACACGTTCTTGGCTTCGAGAAATGCACAGTTAGTCTAAGATTTTAGCTGATCTCATAGTTTTATTTATTTTTTATTTTAAAAGCCGACTACATTTACTAGGGGAAGAAAGCTCTGTCTGAGAGAAGGGAGAGTCAAGCAGGTTGCCCAGGACCCTGCCTTTTCCAGGGATTTTTTTATAGAGCAAAACCATGAGGTGAGGCAAGTCTAAGGTGGAGAGTATGGGAACTCGCTTAGTGGGCAAGAGCTGGGACAAAACTGTGGTCAACCAATAAGGTTACAAACACAGTTGCTCAGGTAAGATTGATTAAATCCAGTATAAGATAGGAAAGCGAGTCATACAGCAAGCCATCCTGAATATAGAAGAGGGCCTTATCTGGTAGTGGTTGGATTAGTGACTCTTCCTGGCTTGCTCCAGGTGAAGAGCAATACTGGATGCTTATCTTAGGGGGGTGAGCACTTGTTTGATCTTTGGTCTTTATGCCTGGCCCAGAGCAGGAGCATCCATCTCCCTTGTAACTGCATGCTGTCTTTTCTCCTGTGTTGTCTCCTTTGAGGGCCCTGACTGCCTGTAATATTTCTACCTAATTCAGCTGCCTACAACAACCCTCTCTCTGAAGAAGTAACCCAGACTGCTGCGAGGGAACAACGGGCAATGATCACTTTGGCTTCTTCAGTCTGAATGGGGTCCTAGGTGGGACTAGGAGATGCTCTCCAGAGGTCCTGTCTGGGTAGCTATATAGCTTTGAATCTGGAGGAGACAAAGCTAAAGAAATGATTAAGTATGCACAGGCCAAATAATAACATCAGAAGGATAACCAAGAATGTGGTCAAAGATTTCCACCAAGAAGGGACAGAAGTGACTTCCCATTTAAGATGATAGGACAAGGTACAGGGGGCTTCATACTCACCTATCAGTGATCTGTTGTTTAATATTGTGCTTGAACTGAGGCACTAACAGAAAGATCAAGAATGTACGCACAGCATTTGGTTTTATAATTTCATCATTGCCTCTCTGTGCTGGTGTGAGAATGCCTGATGCCACCAATTTTGTCTTGTTAATTTCTTCATTTAGGAGAGAGAGACCAGCTGTAGTGCCACTTAAGATCCCTAGAGTATAGTTAGTTAAGGCTTGATGTGTGTCACATAACATCTTCTCTAGACAAGACCTAGTGGATCCCAGTTAAAGTAATTAGTGTATTTGTTATAGATTTTACCTGTATGATTGCCTGGATTTTGGCATCTTCTAGGAAAGGACAACTTTTTTTGAGAAGTTAGAGCATGTATAATCACAGCATTAGCATCAACACTAACAGAGAAGTTAAGAAGCTGTTTCAGGGAACAGCAGTTGTAGCACACTGGTTCTTAGATCAGTTTCACAGTTTTATAGATTTAACATTCAACCGGATGGTCCAGAGGATTGCTAGTTTTTGGAAAGAAATTCTTCGAGGGAGCCTAGCTGCCCCACTCACTCTAAGGCAGTGCCCCGAGTGTTGCTTGTGCTGCCCAGAATCTCTTTGAGATTGGTGCGCCTAGGTGGCCCTTCCCGTCCTGCCTCACTAGCTCAGCTGGCTCTGCTGGCTCTGCTCATCCACTCTGAGAGCCTCCTGTGTTTGGGTCTTGCTAACAGTGCAAGACGCTGGCCTAGACAAGCCTGAATTCGGCATGGCCAGGCCCTGTTTCTCTCAGCACAGATATGAAGAACCATCCTGGCCCGATCTGATCGTGCAGGCACAGAGACAGACACAGGAGCATCTTGGGCCATGCTCAGGGCCCAGAGAGACTTGCAGGTCTCTGTTCCAATGTCTTTTCCTTCTCATTGATCTTCTCATTCCTCCTCTAGAAAGTCTCACTATAGATCCTGTTGATTTGATGTCGTCCTGAAATTTCACTTACTAGTACCCTTCTCAAATTAAAAAAAAAAACTCCTAAGAAGTAATTCCTTTTGGTAGGCTCTTAGTTCCTAGGCCTGGCCTGTTGCACTGTGGCAGAGTTATGGGACTTGCCTGTCTCAGTCAGTGACTTGAGCCCCCAGCCTCCTCTTGTGAAGGTGACCCATTCAGGGTCACATCTCCCATACACTGTACCCACCTCAGCTGTCCTGTCCTCCTGTCCCTTTACTTCTGCAATATATTTCCCTCTGACTCTCAATGGAGACACAGATAGTTCTGTCCCCAGGAGAATTCACCAGCATCCTGTGACTGTTTGCTGAACCTGTAGCAAGCACGAGCACTTTGCTTTTACATGAAACATGCTCGTGAGGAGGAAGGATCTGAGGACTGGGAGCACTAGACCTGTGTCAGGTGGCCGCTTCCCCAGAGCTGGTATGTGGCTCTGGACTGCCCCTGCTGTCACCATCACAGGCACAGTAAGTGACCAGGTGTTCTCTGATCTTCCCGCCCTAGATCTACTGTGAAGGAAGAGAAAATCCAAAGGGTGTGTCGTTGGCCATGGAGCCAATAAAGAAGGCTGCTGACGTGCAGTTGTGTGGTGAGGAGTGAGGCTCACCTCTGCACCATGTAGTTCTAGGAAGACACATTTCCCCATTTTTTAACATTTATATTGCAAACTTTAAAAATGGTTCAGTGTGAAAATCTAGAGACTTACACTACATTGAAAAATAAATTATAATGAGGCAGGGCCAATATATTTTTTCAAAACTCAGTGTTTAATGAAACCTAAAAGTATCCACTTAGGGTATTTGCCCTTTCTCTATGAACCTTAAACAGACTTGTTGACACATGATGGTTAGTTGTTGAAATAAATTACAAAGATACATTCTGTAAATTTTGGCTTTTTGTAATGAGCATTTAGAAATAGGATCATTTAGTTGTATAGGCACACACCAGTAACATAACTGGATCCGTGACTGTCAGGAAGAAGTGTCCACTCAAGCGAGAGGTAGGACCACCACTTTAAATATAAAATGCAGTTGCCCTTTTCCGGGTATTATCTATGAATCCAAATCTGAGCCAGCCTCCCATGGTTATGTGTGCTGTTAGTGGTTGGGCCATCAGTGGACGGTGGAGGCATTCCAGCTAGTATATCGGAACATGTTCTCTGTCTTTCCCTGCAGTTTGGAGAGTTATGGTTCCAGGGGGTGAGAGTCATTCACCCCAGTGAGTAAGTTCTCCAGCCCATGATATGGATGGTTTTTGACACACTGTGATCTGTTGAGGAGGATTTCAGGTCAGTGGCATTTCCTAGTGTGGATGACTGCCAGTAAGGGCTGTGGTGTTAAATTAGTGTGCCTCTTCGTTTCAACCATGGCATTCAGTGGACTTATAGTAGGCGGCTCAGCAAGTGGTGGACAGACAGCTGGCTTCTGCTGTAGGCTGGGAAGCACTGACGACAGGAATTGTAGTCCTTTCCTTGGACTCTGGTCTTCTTCGCCATGTGAGATGAGTGAGGGTGTCCCTTCCCTTTTCTTCATGGCAGGATCTTGCTGTGGCTGTGGCATGTCAGGTGGCCAAGCCTTCCTTGCCTCTTGGTTGCCGTGAAGGGTCTAGAAAAGCTAGTCTGGCCTTTTGGTGCCTGTAGGCATTCTTGACTCACTATATTTCTTAGACTGGGTTGATTCTCCTGGGCCTGTACTGTTGTTGCACGGAGAACCTTTTTGTTCTTTTCAGCACCACACACTTGATCCAGTGAACTGTAGCAGCTGCATTTATGATTAAGAATTTCTAAAATCACAGATGCTAATTAAGTTAAAAATAGAGTATATGCATTTTTATTAACCTGTTAAAGTTGAAGATTCTGACACTTCTCCCTGTTTTACTGGCTCAGCCACACAGTAAGGAGAACTGTAGTGCAATTCAGAGTGGTGGGCGTGCTGCTGCGGGGCTGTTTGTCCTGTGACTGCATTCTGCAGATTGACTTGCATGGGACCTCCCCAGTAGGCAGACCCAGTTCACCAGGGCACATGTGTGCAATCAGTGGCCAGTATTTTGCTGTTGAGCCCATCCTCGTCCGGTGTGATGCAGGCGTCACAGTGTATATCTGTGTGTGTGGTGGACGTCCAAGATCCGGGCTGGGCCTCTGATGAGTCCACAGCTATGTGGTGCCCCGAGGTTGCGCCGATCTGTGGGAGGCAGGGCGCTGGTGTGGGGCCTGCAAGGGCATGTCTCTCTTGCACCCTCGTCCTGCTTCTGTGTCCTGTCACTGGGCTCTGGGCCTCTTTGCCACCCCTCTGCTGTGCTGCACCACATTGGAGCCAGCAGTCCACAGACTGAAACCCGTGCAAACTGTGAGCCAAAGTGACTCTTGCCCCCTTAGATGGGCAGGTCCTGGGCATTGTGTACCAGGGAGGAGGAAATAAGACAGAATGTGGAAGGAGGCGTGGCCGAAGTTGTTCTTGTGTGCACTTAATTAACTGATTGCAGTGTATATTGTTCCTTTTTGTGTTACCTAAAAACTAATCTTCAAAACTGGTGACTGAATTTCCAGGATGTTTGTGTAAGTAGTACAAGAGATATAAATCATATGCTCTTTGGCGCACCAGGACTCTTTGATTTCTGGCTTTCTGACTGTTTCTCAGGCAGGCCTGGCTCTCTCCAGCCTGGAGAACTTGCATCTTAACGCGTTCTTCTCTCTCAGGGTGCCAGGGACTGTGTGCTGTCTGTGTGCAGCGAACGAGATAGCTTTCCAGGGCAGCAGGGCAGTGCACTAGAGACTGACCAAGACTTAAGAACAAGAACGAAAGCACAGGCGTGCCAGGACTTGGTAATAGGTAACATTAAGTCACAACTCCCTCCCAAGCCCGCAGTGCAATCGACTTCTGCTTATGCAGACTCCAGGATGACACCTACCTCAGGATGTGGGGGCTGAAGGGGCTGAAGGGGCCTCAGCTCAGCCCTGCAGGCAGCTGAGAGTCAACCAGGTGTACTATGAGGAGGGCCGCACTCCTGTGGCTGGGTTTGCTTTTCCTTTCTTTTTTAATGTATTTTAGGGAAGAGTCTACAGGGTGTTCAAGGTCTCACTACTGGGATTCCTAGTGATTCTCCTGTTTACAGCTTCCCAAGAGCTGGGACCACAGACACACACCACCACACCCAGTCTCAGTTGCTGTGTCAGCATGCCCAGGGATTGAACCCCCAGCCCTTGCACCTGCTTGCAGGTACTTTAATCCACTGAGCTATTTAGCCGGCCCTTATGCTTTTCGAACTGTGTGTTATCTCAAGTCACATGCCTCACCTTTGACAGAAAGTTATGGTCTTATGAGCACTTGTATGTGCATCAGAAGCTTTCGTCTTGGAGTCTAGAGTAAATCATTGTAGAATTTGGTTCTAGAGTTGCAGCAGTTCTTAAGCCCATGATAAGTTAATCTCTTCCCTTAATTTTCTTACTTAACAGTACCATTAAGTAATAAATATATAGTATTCACGCCTACCAGACACTCTTCTGGATATTCCAGAAACTATATGTGTAATAAAATCTTATCACTTGTGCAAATTTCTGCAAGACCAGCATTTATTTCTAATAGCTTGTAAAACAAATTTTAACTTTATAAATGACCAACGTCTCTCAGTACAAGTGGTATGTGACATTGGAATCAAAGGATTACAGCTGAAGCAGGGGTGGCTCTCTCGCCATGGGATCGAGGGATCATCATCAAGGGATCATAGTAGTGAGAGGTTACGATCAAGACCTTGACTGCAGAGGAGAAAGAAAGATGACTAAAGGAATCCCTCACTTCAGGCAAGATTAGGAAGATGAATAAAATGTGGAAAACTGCACAATTTATAGAAAAACACTACTCAAGTAAAGCTGCATCAGGGCCAGCAGGGCACTTGTTTGAAGACAATGCAATGTCACATTTCCACGAATTCTTCAGGAGGAAGCATCGTTGCATACGTTCCTTGTTAAAGTTGCACTAAACGAAAAGGTTCCGCTGAGCCAGTAGGCAGCAGGGACCCGTAGTGACAGTGAAAGCTGCCCACATAGTGCATCTCCCTCACACCAGCCCCAAAGGTTTTCAAAGGTAAGTATAGGTTAATTTATTTTTCTTTTTATTTTCTTTATGATTTTGTATATGTTGTTGTATTCTAGTTTTTATGGGGGTGTTTTCATTCTTTTTTTTTTTTCTGGCAGAACCGGGGATTGAACTCAGACCTTGTGCTTGCCAGGCAAGTGCTTAATTCTACTAAGCCATCTCCCCAGCCCCATGAGAGTATTTTCTGGTTGTGGAATGATTCATCCAAGATTCCATTATTTCTTACAGGAAAATTTAGCTTTGATATATAAACATGTTTCTAGAGTGAACTATGCTCATAAACCGAGGGTTTACCTGGTATAGTATGTATATATTCTAGGTAAAATAACCTCCCAGAGCCTCACAGATACTGAGTAATAAAATACAACTTGAACCCAATTGCACTGTCTGTGGAATCCTGGTCTCTTGATTGCTATCCAGTACCATCTCTCTAAAATAGTAATAAACACTCCCAGGCTCCTTTGCATTGGATCTGTTAGGGCACAGATAAAGATGCCCTCCTAGGGGAGGGATCTAAGTCCACAGATACGAACGTGATTTATCTGGTACTCATGTGTGTTTTGGGGCCATATGTAACACTCTGCCCCCACACCTTGGGACTCACTGTCTCTCACTGTGAGAGTGTAGAGAGACTGTCCATCTGAGCGTGTGACTCACTCTGTGGACTGCCTGCCTCAGTCCTGATGCCCTCAGAGCTGTGCAGGGCACACCCTGAAGGCCCGCAGCACAGCCCGAAGCCGGCTGCCTTGCTTGGAGAGCTTTGGTGAGCAGAGAAGACCTAACATGCCTCTGGTATGCTTTGCGGGTGCGCCTCCACACATCAGTGCTATCTTTTAAAACTGTGAGAAGAATTACAGTCGTACACTGTAGATATATCTATATTAAAATATCCATGTGAAGGGCTGGCTGGATAGCTCAGTGGACTAAAACACCTGCTTTGGCAGAGAGCAGTGGCTGGGGTTTGATCCCTGGCATGCAGTGCCAGCCCCGCCCCCAGGGCATACTGAGATGGGAATGAGTCTGGGTGTGGTGGTGTGTGCCTGTAATCCCAGCACTTGGGACGCTGCAAACAGGAGGATCGCTACGAGTCTGATCTATGTAGTGAGACCTTACAGACCCTGCAGACCCTGTTGACCCTGTTCTAAACACAGGGAAAAAAAGTCCATGTGAAAGCAGGAACTGCCATGCAAGTAGAGAAGTGTTAAGGTTGCAAAAGAACAGTAAAAATAAATACCTGTATGAATTTCTAATTTAGATGGGCTTTTGTTGCCTACATTGGGCCATAATACTTACCAAACTGATCAGCTTAGCAACTTTGTGAATTACAGACTCACCTACTAGAACCCCCAAATCAAAGCCAATTTGAAATCTTCAGCAAAGATTTGCTTCATGTGTCACCAGTACATCAGATTTAGGGGATTTGTGGGTCCCCTTAGTATAGTACCATTTAATTTAAAAAATCAGGTGGTGCTTAGAAATTCTCATGTACTTTATGAGTGAAGGGAAACAGAATCTTCAGATTGTCTCATGGATTTATTGTGTGCATTACTAAATATTTTATGTAGAATTTATATTACTATATTTTTATGAATGAATGAACTGACCCAAAAAGAAACTTTTTAAGCAGCTTTAATTAGTTAGAAGCCAAAGTTTAATGGCCTGTTAAAGACTTACTTTAAAAATTAGTGATGTGTAATTAATTGTAATCTGACAATAAGATGGTGCTGTGCGGTCTGTGCAGTTAGAGCATTCGGGAAGGAAAAGGTGGATGCCCTCAGCCTACTCTGTGCGGCCCCCTTAGGCTCTGCTCTCTTAGAGCTCAAAGCTGCAGCCAGTGGGCCGGCAGGATCACAGCTGCCTGCGAGGCGCCCTCGTCCTCTGAGTGCACAGTCACATTCCCAGACCAGCCACATTCCCAGGCCAGCGTGTCTCTGTAGTTACAGAGTGAATGACTAGAATGACAGCATCAGCGTTTAAAGGGCATGAGGTTTGTCTACTTACTGAGCTCTCGGTCCACAGAGTCTGGCACCTAGCAGGTGCTCACCAAATCTTCGTAACATGAACAAAACGTGGGATGACCTGACTGTGCGCTGCGTGTACTCGAGAGGCACAGTGCTCACACATTTCTGAACAGCTTTCCCAACGTGACATCTTATTATGGTTTGTGTCTGGTTGTCGCCTCAAAGCCTCATGCAGTCATGGAGTTTGTGACTGATTCTTGACCAGTGCCAGCGTTGTGGGTGTGAGTGCTCTGGGGCAGACAGTCTGCAGTACAGTGTACGGAGGGAGAGAGGCTGGCCAGCAGCCTGAGCTGCTGCCACAGCCTGTGCTCTCTCGCTCTTGCTGCCACCATGAATGGCTGCCCTCTGCCATGTGCCGCTCTGCCTTGGAGCCCACTGAGTATGGACTGAAACCTCCAGTAACCTTTCCTTCCTTCATTTTGGGTGTCAGGTATTTTGTCCCAGCAACCAAGAAGAGTAACTGACACACATCTTTTACTGATTTGGCACCGTTGTGTACTGCAGCTTGAAGCCATTCAGCCCTGCGCATCTTAAGGCCCTGTCCATTTCTTGATTACAACGATTCCAGTTTTTTTTTCTATTGACTAAAGTTGAAGGAGAATTAGGCATCATGAAAAACATGAGTTTGGAAGATAAGCCATGAAACTGTGTTCAGGCTGCAGTATCAGAAGGCAGGGGTTCCCTTAAAGAGGAGGCCGTAATCTGCTTCAGCTACCATAGCCAGCACGTTATAGTGGGGAGATCATACACAACAAATGTGTATGATCGGTGATGGAAGCCGGGAGCTCTGGGAAGGAGGCAGCAGCAGATGCTGGGCCACTCAAGGGCCTGTTCCTCACACCTGGAGTCTGTTACCTCTTCTCTGGCATAACGGGAGATGCAGCTGGCACTGCTCTAGGTCTTGGGACCTCGTCACCTCTCATGAATCCCACATGCTGATACCGTCACTCTGTTCAGCATATGCATTTGCAAAAAACATAGTTAGACATTAGTGAAGACATTTTCCTTCTTTCAGCTAAGAGCATTTTATTGACAAGAAAAACAAAATATAATATTGTGTGATGACCAAATTTAGCATGACTAAACTAGCTATAATTGAGTTTTCATATTTTATGCTATTAAATTGTCAAAACCAACCCTTAATAGATATTAACATATAATAGTAGACCTCAAGATAGGAAAAAAGGAAGGGGGGAAATCATGCAAGTATATATACAGGACGGCTGAGATGATTCTACTAATAATTTCCATCAGTTGTTTTGAAAATAGCAGTTAAAGTTTAGAATTTACACTTTGACTCTTTATACTGATATCTGCAATTCAAGCAACTGCATTGAAGACAGCATTGTGTAACACAAAAACTATGGCTGAGTACCTCTCATCTTGGTCTTCTAACTGTGTACCATTATTAATGTCTTATTGATTATTATTATATTCCCTTTAAAATAAATTTACAGAAAAAGATAAAGTAAAAAAGACAAGAGATAGTGGTGAGATAGCTCAGTGGTCTAAAGCACCTGCTTAGGTGAGCTTAGGCAAGTACATGGACTGCAGTTCGATCCCTGGCACCTCATGTGGCACCAGCCCTGACCCCAGAGCAAGCCGCGCCGGCCAGTGTCCAGGTGTAGTAGCACATCGTATAATCCCAGGGCTGGGAAGTCTGAAAGCAGGAGGATCGCCACAGGTCTGAGCTGTGTAGTGAGACGCTGTAATGACCAAATACGGTAAGCAAAGACAAGAAAAATAATTATGGCTTATTAAAAGTGAATGTCATTATCCAATTTTTTCAATCTTGCACAACTATATATGTTAATCTGAGCAACAGATCTGATGACAAAAATAGGTAATATAACAACCATTGTTCATTCACCATTCTTGATTTGAACATGTGTGACATATATATTGTATGTTGCTTATTTCTGTCCTTGTGTTTGCTATTTATTTTTACTTTTGTTTGGATTCTTCAAAATAAAATAATTTTTAAAAAGACAAAAATCATAAGTCAGCTCCCTAGGACTTCCTTTTCTGGACATACTTTTGTGCATTTTGTGGCCGTCGTGAAGAGGGTCCATTCCATGGACGACGATGGAGGGATTGGGGGGGCAGGCCTCAGCTATAGTAGTCGTGCGTCCACATGTTCTTCTGTGTAGATCCCGATGCGTGTTACATCACCCATAACACACCTGCACTAACTGGAAAGCCTTAGTGAAATTTAAATCCCCGTACATACATATGTGCATATGTATGTACACACATACGTGTGTACACACACCCACACACATAAAGTTTCGTCATTGCCAGTTCAACTTTGGGATCCCAAGAAGGAGCCCATATGTACCCTTTACCTGAGGAGCAGAATTTATTTTTTTTCCCCTTTTTTCTTTTTTTAATGCTGAAACTTAACCCCAAGACCTCATGCACACACAGTAGGCGAATTCTCTGCCACCGAGCTGCAGCCCTGTGCATAGCACAACAGTACTTCTTAATCTGCAGTTTTTGTTATGTGCTTACACTCTTTCTTGGCAGAAGAGTGATTAATGCCAAGTTAAGCAACAGTTAGTAGCCACCTTTAGACATTTTTCTCCAGTCTGCAGTAGACTAGGTCATTCTGCAAAACAGCCATTGTGGGGTTGCAGTTTATCTCGATGGTTAATGATGCAACAATGCCATGCTTGGTGGTTTTAGAAATACTGAATTAGCGTGGCAGTATATAGGTTCCTGTGGTCTCGTGTTCTGAGGAGACTGATAGAAAGTGACTTCTCAAGTTGACAGTGTTGCCTGTATTATTAATGCATTTTTAAAGCAAGAGTGTTGGGTGGAGAGTTATGAAGAGAAGGTGGTGGTGGTGGTGGTGGCAAAGATCATTTCCAAACAACACTGAAATAGTTGCAGGAATAAACCTAATCACCCAGAAAATGGAAACTTGGTTTATTTCTTTCCTGCTATGAAGAATGAGATTCAGCACTATTTCTGGATGCAGTAACGTATGCATTCTGCAGAATTATTTTATAATTCATACAGCCTAGTCAAGGAGGCCTCAGCCTATCCTGGCTCATGTACTGTGTTCTTAAATTACATTAATGGTGGCAGTGCTAGTCAAATAAAAGAGAATGAGAAAATGTAAAAGTGAAAGAAAGGGAACGTCAGGCTGCTGCCTAGAACCCATGGTAATGGGGAATCTTCTCTCACTTTTGTGGGAGATTTTATGTTGTAAATTGTCAACTTATTTTGCAGTTATAGTTGGGGTTAGGGAGGGAGGGAGGGAGAGAGAGAGATGCATCACCTCCAAACATTCACTGGAGCGGCAGGGGTTGAGATGGACACAGTGTGTGTGTTACATGGAACTCCGTCAGAGCTGCTGGCTCTTGAGCTAGCATTCCCCTTCCTCTCACAGAAGCACAGCATGCTGTTTGCTAAGTGGCTCGTGCATCAGTACGTCAGATTCTCTCACGGTAGATGTTTGTTGCTTCTGGAATCCGGCCTGCCTTCGTTTGACTCACAGACAAAGTCACATACTTGTGGTGTGCTTGGAGTCAATATTTAAAAGAAGTTTGGCTTTTACTTCCCATGTCTTGTATTTAACTGAAGAACTTTTAAATAAAAAAGTACAGCAGAAATTGCCTGTGAGCCTGGGAACCAGAGAGTGAATGCATCTGTTTTCTCAGAAGTCTGAGATGCTTTTTGCAAATATTCGGTGTGGTGTTTTCACCACATAGCTGGCTGAAGTGTTCCACGTTTGTTGCGGAACTGGACATTAAACTACATCATGTTCTTTCCATGGGAAGCATGATACGTAGTTTCATCATTTGTGATCCAATGAAGTTCTGATGTGGAATGAAAATAGAAAGAGGGCCTAGAAATCTGCAGCTAAGCAGTACGCCTGGAAGGGTCAGGATTCTGATGCTCTGAAGCAAGCAGAGGTCGTGAGTGTCACACTGCTACAGTCAGCATGTTCGTGGATGCCTTACCGGGCTATTCTGTAGGCTGAGGGTATGTAAATAAAGGGAGACAGAAAGTGCTGTCCGCATGAGGCTCTGTATCAGTGAGATGAAGCAGAGAAACAACAGAGAAGTGCTTCTGGTATTTCAGATGGTAGAAAGTACTGTAGAGGACAGAGAAGAAGGGCGGGCATAGCTACAGGGCTCGCGTGGCAGTTGAAGAGCTGGTGGTGGGCACCATCCTGGATGGTCTTGCTGGGTGGGAGGGAGTGGTTCCCAGGCTCACAGGCAATTTCTGCTATATTTTTTTATTTAAAAGTTCTTCAGTTAAATACAAGATATAGGAAGTAAAAGCCAAACTTCTTTTAAATATTGACGCCAAGCACACCACAAGTATGTGATTTTGTCTGAGTCAAAGACAGTTTACCTTACATAGATCCCTTCCTCTGCAACTGGAGAGGAGACCCAGCCACCAGCCTTGAAGAAGCGTGTGGCCACTTCCTAAGGGCCATGTGGCAGAGGAGTGAGCGTAGCTTCAGGAGGAAGGGGAGTGATCCCTGCTCACTGTCATGAGAAAGCTGTGCTTCAGTGTCCTAGTTGCACATGTGAGATAAAAAAGGGGTGTCACTGTAGGCTGCAGACTGTAGTGCACAACAGAACGCTAACACGCGCAGAGCAGGGAGAGCCTTTTAGGCAGCGTGTTCAGGGCAGGCTGCATGGGGCAGGGGTGCTCTGGTGGCCTTCTGTGGAAGACACCCCAGGCTGAGAGAAGCATGCAGCAGCACCCGCAGGTGGGAAGCAGCAGCCAAGAGGTGGCAGTGGTAGCAGTGGTGAGGCAGCGTCCACGGCATGGTCAGGAGCTCTCGGGGAGTCAGAGCAGAGGAGCCATGCCAAGTTGTGGCTTTTGTTTGAAAGTAGTGGGGAAATTATGGCAGCAGCTTAGTTTATGAGCTTTATTCTTCCCATGATTCTGGTTGCAGACTAAGTTGGATGAGAACTGAATCAAGCTCAGGCATGAGGGTCGCTGTTGACCTTGTGGGGAAACTGGATTAGGTTCTCATCCAGTTCTGTTTGTGACCAGAGTCATAGAATTGAGCTTGGGAACCACGGTACCACTTTACTTAGGGATGATGTGGTGTGACTGCTGAGGCAGCTGTTCTAGGAGGACTACAGAAGCACAGGGATCCCCAGAGGGTCTGTCATCACGATCCTAAATGCTACCAGCTTGGGCCGGGAATAGCTGCGCAGGTGGCGAGGAATGATCTGGTTTTCAAAATACTTTGAAAACTGAATGTATGTGATTTAATGACTAGGTTGGATCGTGTGATACAACAAAGAAAGTGAGGTGTCCCTAGCCAGAGTGGCTAGGAGAGAGGTGACTGGTAGAGACTGTGTGGGGCGGGAGCTGAGACGCCCTAAAGTCCAGCTGCGTAGCTGATGACCAGCACATGCAGATTGCGATGGGTCATGTGGTGCGCCAGCCCAGAGCACAGTGAAGGATATGGGCAGGAGACTTACATGGGCGCCACATGAGAGGCCGTATGGCTTCCAAAGCCAAGATTCCCTCTGTGTAGACAGGCAAGAAAAAGGCTGGAGAACAGTGACTTCATCCTCTAGTAAAACATCTTCTATCATATTGTCTCAGTGGCTTTGTTCCATCAAAAGCTGAGGTTCAGTGTTTGGTCTGACACACGTGAAGGTGTGTCTTCTTATACTCAGGAGCTTCACCTTAAATTAGAAAAGTCCAGTTCTGTTCAGTGCACTATGTTGTGCGCTGGGTCCAGGATTGAGGGCCAGAAGTGGGAGACACAGGCTCTATGTGTAGTCCTTCATTAAAGACACCTGAACATCGCTGGGCTCCTACCCCAGCAGCTCTACAAAAATTTCTCCACTTCATCAAGTTTTAGTGATCTTTACTTTGAATACATTTTCCCTTTTTGATTGCTTAATATGACTGCCATAAAGAAAAGCATATTAGCTCTCTGTGCACAATTCACGTATCAAGCCATCATTAGGCTGAGAAGCAAGGCGCTACACTGGCACTTTCTGTGGTAGCCACCATGAAGTTATCTGCCTTGCACTGCAGCTTTCCTGCATCTGTAAATGCCATAGTTTGCATTTCACAGATCTTCCAAAATTGCGGGAGCCAGTTGTGCTCTTACAAGTGATTCTTTTCGCTTTAGGGTGCAAACAACCCACAGGGAGCCAGTCCCGTTCACAGGAAGCAGCCTGGTATAGGTAGGCAGGAACTTCTTCAGCCATCGTGAGCCACACCTGGGAGACACTGTTTCCAGCTGCCATCCATGCCATCTGTGCCATGTGAAGGGGAGACACCTTGTGTTTCATGATAAAAATTAGCAACTTACAGACATTCGGGAGAAGCTTGGCCTGCATCTCGTGTTGTGCTTATTTATTTTTTCCTTTTTGCTGGGAAGTTGAATTTCAGCATATATTCAACAGAACACAATATTTTGTCTAATCTAAGTGGAGAAGTGTTCCCTTTTCCCCACAATCTCTCCAACATTTGTTGTTGGTTGATTTCCTTATGATAGCCATTCTTTATGGAGTGAGATGGTATCTCAGTATTGTTTTTATTTGCATTTCACAGATGACTAGCGATGTGGAGCATTTTTTCATATATTTATTCGCTTCCTTAATTTCGTCCTCTGAGAAGTATGTATTCATCTCAGATGCCCATTTCTGAATTGGGTCTTTAAATTTGAGGGCCCTGTTATATCTGCGTTCTTTATATATTCTAGACAGTAGTCCTCTGTCTGATTGCTTATTAGTTAGGATTTTTTCAAAATTTGTGGGTTGTCTTTTCACTCTGTTAACAATTTCTTTTGACATGCAGAAGCTCCTTGAGAAGAGTTGAACCCAGTTGTTGATTCTTTCAAGTGCTTCATGTGAATATGTTTGTTCATGAACTCTTTACCTACCCCTATGTCTTCAAGAGTTCCTCCTATTTTCTCTTTCAGGAGATTGAGTGTTTCTGTTTTAATATTTAGATCTTTAATCCATTTTGACTTTAACTTAGTGCATAATGATAGAGCTGGGTCAGGTTTTAGTTTTCGGCATGTAGAAAGCCAAGTTTTCCAGCACCATTTGTTAAAGAGGATATCCTTCTTCTAGTAAGTATGATTGGCCCCTTTGTTGAAGATCAGATGGCTGAGTGTGTTCATAGATGCTTCTGCAAGTATATTTAAATTTTTAAAGTTCATTAAAAATATTTAACTTATGGATAACATGGAGATAAAAAATAAGACTAAAAGAAACACCAACATTTTATGTAAACCTAAACAATAAGATTGCACTTTAAGAGGGCATCTTCATGATGGCATAATTCATGTGCCTCCTGCGGTCTTCCTTTCAGGTCACCCCAGATTGGCGCCTCTGTGGTCTGGAGTGCATGGTGGATTTGCTTTCAGTAGAATCCAGTCGAGGCTGAGTTCGTGTTTGTTTGCGCCATGAAGATTTCAGCATTCTTCTGGAGGTTTGAGGTTTTTTTTTATGTACACGCAGAGTTTAGTTGAGCTTTCATTCAGCTTTGTGTAGACTTTCGGTTGTCTGCTACGTCAGACAAGAGCGTGACAAGTTCCTTCTCCTTGAGGCTCTTTCCATCCCCACCTCTGCCTGTCTCCTCCTGTGGCCTGGAGCCAGGGCTCTGTGTGCACCGCAGTGTCCTCCTGGTTCCACCAGGGCCTCCGGATGTCACAGTATAAGGAAGCTTGCCTCTGCCCTTGCCTGTTTTTGCCCTTCAAGCCTGGGGAACACAAATGTCAGAGGATTGCTCTTCTGCGCGGCAGATGCCAGGTGTGGCTTGATTTGCTGATGTCATGCCAAGAGCAAGTTCACACCATGAGAGCACCCAGCTCATGGCCCTGCATGTGGCCTGGGGTGAGTGGCTTGGCTACTCCACATCCCTCAGAGGACTGGCGTGTGTCCCTGCCCTCTAGCCCAGGGCACTGAGCTGATGAGCCTATAGTCCCTTTGTGAAGCTCCTCCTCTAGCTGCCTGGGAGGCTGGCGCCCCACAGTCCTTGGGAGGAGCCAGAGTCCCCTGCAGGCACACGCATGTGCACACCAGGGGTTTTCAGCAAGGCACTCTTGGGCATGTCCAGGACACTGCAAAATCATCATATGGCTTTATTTTCTTAAGATAATATTACTTCAAATATAATTTCTTAATTTTAAATATGTCTTAATTTTTTATTTCTTACACAGCTATGGCCTAAAGATTCAAGTTTTCTAAAGCAGACTTTTAAATCATAATTTGCTCTTTCCTCACCTCTCCTCTTCTCGGGTCCCTTGACAAGCCCAGCAGCTCGGGGAGAGTCCTGTGCATTCTTCTTAGGAATTTCTTGGGGCTCACTGCCAGTATGTGCCAGTTGGTGGCCTGGAGAAGGCAGTGACCTCTCTGGGTTTCCTGCATGTAAAGCAGTGACAGTGGCTTCTACTGCGTGGGATGGTGGCAGCGATGCAGTGGTCACTGTCTTTGAGCAGGGGCCAGGCACACTGAGAAGTGGCCAGCTCTTCCTGAGCCACCAGTGCGTGAAGAGTCACTCTGAACATGCGTGGCTTTACTTCCTGGTCTGCAGGGGTCAAGCCAGACTGTATTGCTTTGAGTGGTATTGTGCCATGACCATGGGAACAGTTGGCCCTGTGGAGAGGGTGTTTTGTCATGGACATGTATTGAAATTGTCCGTATGTCTGTCTTCCTCCTTCCCTCCCCGCCCCCCTCAGTACCAGGCATCAAACTTACATTTGCCAGGCAAGTGCTTATGCAGCTGAGCCATCTCCCCAGCCCTTGTTTTTACATTCTCCATGCATAAGATAGCCTCTTAGTAGTTTCAGGGAGCTGGTACTCAGCACTTTCCCCTTAGGAAACTTTGAAGTACTATGACAATTATTCTTTTTTTTTTTTTTTTTTTTTTTTTTTGCGGAACCAGGGACTGAACTCAGCCTCTTGCGCTTGCCAGGGAAGCGCTTACTCCATTGAGCCATCTCCCCAACAACTATTCTTTAAGACACTGTTTTCACAAAGTTAATTATATAGTATCTTTTTCTTTTTTCTGATACCAGAGATTGAACTCAGGACCTTCTGCTTGCCAAGGAACACTTACGCCCCTCAGCTATCTCCCCAGCACACACAAAATTAATTAAACAAATTCATAAGCACTAGCAATATAGTCAACTCCAGATTGTTTTTAAAATCTTTTTTGACCTCAAGTTGCATAAGTGTGAGTAATACTGAAATTAAGAAGAAAAAGGGAAGGTATAGTATTACATGTTGTATTTATATAAAATATATATTCATTTCCTCTGTAGAACAGTTTTTATGAACATGAGACAGATGAAAAAATTGGCTAAGTAAAAGCTGAAGGGACAAAAATATTAGTTTTAAAATATAAAAGAAAGATGTTTTGAGGAGATATTTAAGCAGTCAACCTTATGACCTACATTTGAATAGGAAATATTGTTCTTGGGCTGTTGCAGAGTAATTCAGTATCACAAGACCATTTAGCATTGAGTTACAGGCACTATAACTCATAAGTACATATGAAATTGATTTATCATTTTTGGTATGGCATATATGATCTAAGAAGTCTCAAGTTTCATGGGAATTTAAAATAATTTATTAAAATGATCAAATAAAGTTTTAAAAAGCATTATAGTAATACTATATTAGCAACTTTTTGTGTAGTATTTTCTGGTTGTAAGTAAAATTCACCAATCTTAAGTATGTACTTCAGTGTATTTTGACAAATACATGCACTCAGATAATTTCTTCTAATATAGATAGAGGACATTATTATCGTTCCAGAAAATCTTCTCTTGCCTCTCTGTAGTCATTTCCTCTTTTCCAGCTTTGGAAGAAATCATTGTTATGCGTTATGTCATCATAATCAGCTGTCTGTCTTAATTATATGCAAGTGAAATTGTACAGGGACTCTTTGCTCTGGTTGCTTTTCATTCAATAGACTGTCTTTAAGATTTGCTTTCCCTAGAACCGGCGAGTTAAACTTGGAGGACTAAGGGCCTGCTTAGGCAAGCACAAGAAGCAAAAGTTCAGACCAACACCACAGCCACTGAATCCAGGTTTGGTAGTGAATGCCTGTAATCTCAGCACTGGGGAGGCTGTATGTCAGTGTTTGCTTATCTATCCTCCTATCACTGGATTTTCAGATGCACATTTTGCATACAGTTGCTGTAAATATTGCTGGAAGCATTTCTATGGCATAATTTCTGCTTGTATCTTAAGAATATTCAACAGTGGAGTTATTGGTCAGATGGCAAATATTTTGTAGAAGTTGACACACTTTCCCATTAGCAGTGCCTGCTAGATCCAAGTGGTTCATAGCCTTGCCAACCCATGGAATTGTCTTTTTTTCTTTAGTCATTTGATTGTTTATGAAAGTGTCTTGTAATTTTAATTGGCATTTCCTTGATGAGTGCTTACAGACTCCTCACGCGCTTACAGATCGTATTTCTTTCCTTTTTGTGAGATGTGTGTTCAGCTCTTTCTTTTGTTTGAAGCTGGGTTGTTGTCTTTTTGTTACGTATTTGTAGGAGTTATTTATTTTTCTGGCGACACTTTTCAGATATTGTGTATGTACTGGACTTATTTTCTCCCAGAATCTTTCTGTTTATAAACATATCATTTGATGATCAGACATTCAAACTTTTTAAAAGACCAACTTATCACTTTACAATTGATAGTTTTTATGACATTAAAGAACTCACTTATGTTCACGTTGTAAAAAAATACTCTCGAACTTTATCAGAACTGTTTAGGGATGTTACCCTAGGATGTTTTCTTTCTGGGTGATGATTAAGAAGCTAATAAAAAAATGGTGCCAGTACTGCCACAGTAACAGAACTCTGCTGTTTTCTGGGTATTTTTTTTTTCTTCTTTCATTAAATGGAGTGTTCAAGATATTGATGATTTTGTTCAGAGGACTAAGCTGTTGCTGCTGCTGCTATTGGTGTAACATCCTGCTACTGTCCAGGCTTCATATAAATACATACAGATACATACTTTGAATTACTGGGAACTAGCTGTGCTGCCAACTTTGAAAAAAGTTATCCCCAATTACGATGTTGGGTGAGCAGTGTACAGAAATTAACAGCCATCTAGAAACATCAAACTTATTTTTCTTCCATTTGTATAATGGTCATACAGTGTATTCAATATGATAGGCCTTATCTTAGTGGGTTTGATTATAGAAACGAATTTCTCTAAATAAAAGAAATGTCTAAAAAATAATTCTACTTTTTAAAGTCTGTGGTCCTCTGGTTATTTGGTTTTTATTTTTATATTTATGTATGTATGTATTTATTTATTTAGACAGCCGTATTGATCTAGAAACATTCAACTTAATTTTTTCCCCATTTGTGCAGTGGACACACTGTGGATCTGTCGCTGTGCAGCTCAGACTGGCCTGGAGCTCACGTTGTAAGGCCAAGCTGGTCTCGCACAGATCCTTCTGCCTCAGCCTCCCCAGTGCTGGGATTACAGGTGTGCGCTGCCACATCTGGCTTCTCAGGTTATATCTAATGTAAATTAGGGGTCTGAATTTGTTTATGTTTTTCCCAAATAGATAATCTAGCTGTTGCACTTTCTTTTTTTTGTGGAACGGGGGATTGAACTCAGGCCCTGCACTTGCCAGGGAAGCACTTATTCCACTGAGCCATCTCCCCAGCCCTTCAGCACTGTCATTTGTGTAAAATGCTTTTTGTTTTCCATTGAATTGCATGAGTGTAGTTTTGAAAATCAATTCTTCTGGTGTGGATCTATTTCTAGACTCTCTCCTTATACCTTTTGTTTTTTTGGTCTAACTGACTGAACAGCGTTGAGATGGCAGTTCCTGTACAGAAGAGCTGCGCCATCCTTTTCTGAGGAGGGCACTCTCTCCTTATCGTGGGTGCAGACATGCAGACAACTGGCCGTCCACGCGTCTTTGCCACATCTCACAGAGCCACAGGAAGCACACCACTCACGTGTGGCTCTGACATTGCACCTGTGGGTGGTGTCTGCTTCTGCAGTTGGATGCATCAGTTCATTCAGATGTGAAGCGCTGGGTGCAGTGCATCCGTGTCCCTGTAGTGCAGGTCAGAAAATTATGAAGAAAGGAAGGGGGCATGGATGCCTGGGTGAGCACAGACCTCGGAGTAGCACGGAGCTGAGATGTCAAAGCCAAGCAGAGGACCTGCAGTCCCTGTTACCTGCATAGCACTGAGACCAGCCAGTGTTTTAAGTGGCAGTGCTGTGTACACACTTCTTCCAAAAGGTACACAATATGCAGCACAGTCTGGGAGAACAGAAATTACTTACAAAGTGACAAAGGCATAGAAAGAATTTTGTGTAAGTTCCGTTGCTGAAAATGAGGTCATTTTATGAAAATGACAGCTATAAACCAAAGCAGGTTCCTCCTTGTCTGTCCTCAGCCTATCCCGAGGAAGGCCCTGTCCACTCTTCTGCCCTGGGGGCCACCCGGGGCTGGAGAGGGGTGAGGGCCAGGACATTGCCTTCATAAGCCAGGCCTGCCCCCCTCGGATGGAGCAATGGGCCTACTAGATTTTCTGACTCCTTTACCCAGAGGAGCCAGGGTGTGCATTGCGGACGTGCTGTGCTGCTGAGGTAGAATACCAGCACCAGAGTTGTGCGCTGGGTCTAGAGTCCCCTCTGATGGGCCATGTCTGTAATTAGTCTTCAGCTTGGTGCTGCTGGACAGCAGCGAACACCCGTACGCGGTGGGGCACAATGAGAAGGCTTGCTGGAGCCGTGCAGAAGGGGCAGCAGGACCCTGCATCTTCTCCTTGCCCTTTCTATTTCCCAGCTGTCGCACAGTGAACAGGCCTTGTTGCCACATCCTCTCCCTGTGACGTTCTGCACTGCTGGAGGTCTGAGGCAGTGAGGACAAGTGGCCATGGGCTGCAGCCCCCAAATTGTGAGCCAAACGAGCTCAGGTGTTTGTTGCAGGAACAGAAAGCTCCCTGTAGCGGGATGCCGGCGCCATCTCGATGACGCCTGACATTTCTTACATTACATGCTCAGATTCTTTTCAAGTTTAAACAATAAAAGCCTGACATTCATGCTTATCATTTGGAGGAAGATGATTAAAACTAAAAATGCACTTTAGTTTGTAAAATGTGCATAATGCCATCAAAATATCGGGCACACAATTCCCATCGCTGCCCTCTGCCCTCCTGTGGTGCTTCTCTGCTAATCTTCTAGGTTGTCCAGGCCATTTGTATTTCATTGCAGCGCATTTGTGTTAGGCCAATTTGAAAGCCTTTATATACTTGAATACAAAAATTACCTATGTGGGCTGACTCAGACTACACGAGCAACACCAGTGTTCTCTCCTAAGAAAGAGAAGCTTAAAACTCCTCCTGCAGAAAACCTGTCTGTATTGGAGTTAGAATAGCTTCACCTTGAGTGGGAGCCCTGACTCTGCAAAGGCCAGAGCGGTCCTTCAGAAGAAATGCAGCCAAACACATGCAGTTCAGATTAGCTTGGAATCTGACTTTGAAAATGAAGAAAAGGAGACACCCATGAAAGTTTCTTCAAAGCGCCTTCTAGGTTCAAAGCTGATGTCATACCCATAATAAAAGTGATGTAGCCAAAATAAAAGTGATGTAGCCCCAAAGTTTGCCTTCCCCGTGGCCTTGATCTCCCCAGCACACTGGTATCTGTGCTTGGAAAAGATGGCCCACACAGGGAGAGCCCATTGGCAGACCTGGCCTGGCATTCAGGTGCCATCAGAGCCTGACATGCTGGCCCTGTCGTGTTTGGGAGTTATTTAAAACATATATATATATATATATATATATATATATCCATATGGTATATGTTGTTAGTCCAAGAATAATCCCTAAGTAAGTGACACAGATTTTTCTCTTTAGAAACCAATATGAGCTTCATATTTTCAAAGGATTCTCTCTCTCCAGATAACTTGCACATTTTCTTAATGAATTCAGGGCAGGGTCTACAGGATCTCACTAGATATCGGACCCATAGTGATCCTCCTGTTTTCAACTTCCCAAGTGCTGGGATTACAGGCGCACCACCACGCCCAGTCTCAGTCAGCATCTCAGCATGTCCTAGGGCAGGAGTGGCACAGCATGCCAGGATCAAATCCCAGCTGCTGCACTCTGCTGAAGAGGGTGCTTTAGTCCACTGGGTTCTCTGGCTGGTCCTAACTTCCACATTTTTTAAGGACACAATATTTTTCTTCTTAAAAATCACCAATTGATAAATGCTCCTGGGGCATAACACTACTTAACATGAAAAAGTTCTGTAATCATTGAAACTATTATTAGCAGTATTGTATATAAACACGTAGCTCCTTATTGAAATGAAAATATAAAAAAGGGTGTCTGTGTATATTACTGTATGAAATAGAAATAGGACAACCATGAGAAATCCAGATACAGAAAACATCTCAATCTTTTCTGAAGGTGAGGGAGTGCAGTTACTCAGACGAAGGAAGTCTCAGTCCTGCAGGTAGCTAGCTACGTGTGTGTACACATGGCAGAGCTCAATATGCTTGGGCGCAGGTTTCTGCTAAATCCTGTTTGCTCATTCATTTCTGTCGTGGCACTTAGAAAATTAGATCTTAGGGCAAAAATAACTATAAAACATACATATACACATGGAAATGTCTTTCCATGTATTTGAAACCCATTGAGCCCTTGTCCATTGATGTGGCTGATCGATGATTCACAGAACTTTCTGGACTGTAGACATAAGAATGCAGTCAGGATAGGCTGACACACTGAAATGTAATTGCTTTCCTTCACCTTATTTTAAACTGAATCTCCTCTTGGTAGTACCAATCCCTAGACATGAGCAGTGTGTGAAGTTTCTAGTCCATCTGCTAATGTTTCTAACTTTATGTCCAAATAAATTCTTCTCCACTTTCTCGCCATCACTTCAGCTTCCTGGCTGTTTTCAGGCACATACTGTGGCCTTGTTCTCCACGTGAATAGTGTCTATAGGGCAAGGGGTGACAGATTTGAGATGTGCTCAGCAATGAGAGCTTGCACAAGTGCCAGACAGGCTCGTCCTGCTGTCCAGTGTAATCAGAAAATTGGCCAACAGTGCCGAACTTAGCTAAAATGGGGGGCATTCACACACTTCCTGTATTTAAGGATTTGGAGGAGTTATCCTTCAGTCACTAGAGAAAGTCCAAATCCTTTGGGGAGAACAGATTCCCTGTGAGTGTAACATTTGCACACGCAGGACGCGCTGAGCTTCTGAGGACAGAGGGAAGGGGAGAGCTGAGGCTGTCTCTTGCAGCCTGATCCGTACCTCTTGGTAGATAATAGCATACATTGGCCGGAGAGATGGCTCAGTAGAATAAGCACTTCCCTGCCAAGCACAAGGGTCTGAGTTCAATCTCTGGTTCCGCAAAAAAAAAAAAAAAAAAAAAAAATAGCATACATTATGTTGCTTAATCATTATGGGTTGGTAAATATCTAATGATTACAGTTCTAGTACGTATGAGATTAATATCAGTAATTTTTATATAGGATTAAACGTCACTGTGGTAAAAAGAGAAACAACAGTGGACCAGACTGAACAGGGAGCCCTGAACAAAGGTCGGTAACTGATGGCAGCCCGTGTCCTCATCTGTATGGTGACATTAGCTGAACAGCTTCCTCCGTGACAGCAATAGGGGATTCTCGAAGCTGTAACATTAGTCCATAGAGCTCCTTAGCCAGCGGGGAAGCCGTGCACAGGCTTGGCCATTGGAGTGTGGGGCGTCTTTCTTGCACGGGAGGGCCATGCCCTGCCCAGAAGATTCTTTGGTGTGTCCTTGTGATGCATGGCTTTCTTCTTTCACGTGTTACAGTACCAGGATTGGACTCAGGGCCTTTCCTCAGAGTTTTATCTCTCCCCTTTCTGGGCCTCCTGCCTCAGTCACCGGAGAGCTGTACCATGGGGTCACATAAAGGGGCTAATTGTTTCTTCAGCCAATGAATCAGCATCACCTAAAATGACCCTCTCCTTTTGAATTTGTTTTGCACTGGGAATCAAACTCAGGACCTTGTGGTTGCCAGGCAGGTCGCTGAGCTATATCCAAGCCCAATCCTCTTGGCTTTGCTCCAGATTTCCACTTTGTAAGGACTATAAGGTAGAGTGCCAAACTTAATCTTTTCATTTAAAATAATTTCCATATATGTGCAGGTCCCTCACAGTTGGTGACAACGTATCTAAGGTGACTTACAGGGAAGGAAGGTGTTCTTTGGCACAGGACTTAGGCATGTGGCAGGAAGGGAGTGCGCTGAGGTCCCAGGTTCCCCCCAAGCGGGATTCCCAGTGACCTAGCTCCTGGCATAGGCCTGCCTCCTAAAGGTGTAGCCCCTCCCAGAGGTACTAGGAACTAGGGGCCAAGCCCTCTCTGCTTGCCCTTTGGAACAAGACATTTAATATCAAGCCATACCATATGGACCACAGACACTAAACTCCCACAGGGGCTGTTGTTGTTGGTAACACTCCTTTTTTTAGTTGGCGAATGTTCATTCGTGCTGGGGTCTTACTGTCCAGGTGGCATTTGATTTGTGTTGTGATGTAAACAGGTATCTACATATGTCTGAAATACAAATACATCTTGTCTTACCAGCAAATAAGCAGGTGTTTGATATATAGACCTGTGTAAATGTATATAAAAGTGAATTAGGAGTGTTTATATCTAGATAAGGTGGAAATTCTTTTGTTATGTAGTTCTTAAATTTGTGTGCAATGAGACATTAAAAACTTCCCTGTAATTGATTCTTAGTATACTTAAGGATTAATTGCTCAGGTAGAAGTGAGCGGCTCTGGAAGGCAGGCCAATCAAAGAGGTGCTTCTATAAGAGTAAATTAGGACCCTGAGATGCTGCCTCAATCCAGCTTAATGAATATTTTTCTTAACTTCAGTTTTCTTGGCCATCAAAGTGTGCTTTTGCATGAGAATTTCAAAACTTTATATTAGCCTAATAATTTAGGGTTTTTTAAAAAACTTGCAGGAGGAAAGTGCATGATAATGACGACGCTCTTCCTCTGCTCCTCCCACCTGCCCAGGAACCCACAGAGGGTTCCTCTCTGTTTGGACCGGGGTGTGCAGGGGCTGTGGGACCCTCACATTAGCAGGCTGAAAAGCTGCTTGCCCCGATAGCATCGTGTGTGCTTTCACCGAATTACCAGAGTGTCAGTAGGGATTTGATGTCCACAGCACATTGGAGCTGGCTGGGTCGCTGCAGGACTTGGGAGGCTGGAAGGCCAGGCAGGTTTGTGTGGCCCATGGAATATGGGCCGCCTTTTCCTTCTGCACTCTAGGTGCAGGATGTGGATTATCAGGGAAAGGCCACAGGGACCGAAGGAGACATACCCAGCATAAATTCAGATCGATTTTTGTCTCATCCCTAAGTATTTCTTTTTTGTTTTCTTTACATTGTGACTCCTTGTTCCAAAACTCAACCAATCAGCCACATCCTTGCCTGCTCAGACATAACTGGGGTGACCCTGGGGCACAGAGGCCTCTGATCGGGCCATGTCAGATTGCAGAGTACTGTCTTTTGTGATCCATTGGGCAGGGTGGCATGACAGACACCAAGAAGAGCAATGTTTCTTAAAGCCTCAGAATTCTAAAGGAGTAAATCAGAACAGTCAGCCTTGTGGAGGGGTGAGGCTGCCCAAGGACAGCCCTTGTGTGCACTATGGCCTGGAATCCGTCCATCCGCCCTTTCTGTGCAGCCACCCAAAGGTGCATGGCTTCTGGGAAGTCCGCCTGGTACCTGAGCTGCCTGCATCCTCATCTCTTACACAGACGGTGTGGTGGACGTCTGAAGACAGCTAGAGGAGCCAGGGCTCCACACCTTGCACGGCCTCTCCCGCAGGCCTCTGTGAGCCTGCTCTGGAGCGAGCCTCCTCAGAGACTTGCAGCTCCTGTCCTCTCCCTTCCTACACTCGTGTATCCCTGCACCAGTGCTATAGAAGCCTGAGTGAAGGACAGAAACGCCAGATTCCGAGGAGACACAGCTAGGTGCAGTGTCCCACATCTTCTGGAGAAGACACTCACGGTGTGCCTCACAGATCATCTTCCAGGTCTGCTGTCCCTTCTGGAGGGCAGCTGGCCAGCAGTCCTGAGGTCGTGGGCATACCATACACCTCATGGATCACAGATGCCTCCAGGGGCCTTCGGGGCTATGGGCTCACCCCTGTGGGCACCTAGGGACACTGGGTGTGTGAAGAGGGAGGGAGCAGTGCTGTGTGTGTCGCTGGGTACGGCAGAAACGCTTTCCCACAACCTGTTCTGTCCTTTTCCACCTAACAAAGCATCTCATGTACACCTAAACTGAGCATACCGGGCTCTTCAGAATTGGAGAAAAGTTGCTGTTTTGACATTAAGAATAGATCAGTAAGAGGCACCAATTGGCCTGTCCGCTGTGCGTCATTTGTCCTGATGCAGTGACCAGAGGAGTCTTTGACCAGAGGAGTCTATTCTCAGTGTCTTCCTGTCCTTGACATGGAGTTGGCACATGAGCTGGGATAGCCCCAGCTCTGCCTGCAGTGACCCCAGTTAGGGGCTTGAGTTCCCACAATAACTGTGCTAGACCATGCTGGTCCCCAGGGCCCAGCCCCAAGTTGCCCTGGGGGCTTTTTGTGGGCAGAGACCTGAGCTTGCTGTGGACCAGCCTATTGGCTGCAGCTTCCTCGTCCCTGCCCATGGTTATCATGGTTAGCTTCCTTACTAGGAGGAAGGAGATCAAGAAGGAATGAACGAAGTCAGCTGCCCAGGCTTCCAGCTCAGGCTGCCCTTTGGTCTCCTTGTGGTGCTGTAGGGTCTCCTCTCCCTTTCTGTCCTGTCCTCCAGCCTTTGCAGCCCCACATGACCTTCATAGCCCTTGAAGGTCACTATCACAGAGTTAGCCAAGGAAATGAGAAACCTGCCTCCAGCCTCACTGAGGTACCTCGAGATGCTTGCCCTGCTCTGCTCAGGTGTACTGCTTATGTATCCAAATGCTTTTACTGTCCTCTTGCAGTGTCCCTAAACTAATGCTGTACAAAAAACTCTTCACCTAGTGTGTGCTCCAAACTACTCACAGTGAAAGGATGGCTTCCTAGCATCAAAGATGAATTGACTAAGGTTCAAAGATAATCTGTGTTAATAAACATCGAAGTATTTATTCCTAGGGTACACACACACACACACACACACACACACACACACCTGCTTGCCTAGCAGATTGGCCATAAGAAAGGTGACCAGTGAACTGTGACTTATTTTGAAACAAGCATGGTGTTTAAACAGGATAGAGGATAAGATCTAAGGACAGTTGCTTCCTGCCCTTAGAAACTCTGTTTTATGTAGTACACAAAAGAAGCATGAAACAAATTAATCAAACCACTTTATTTATTTATTTATTTATTTATTTATTTATTTATTTATTTTAGGGCAGAAGTGATTTTGCTTTTATTTTTGTCTCTCCAGCTCAATCATGAAATGTCACAGTGATTCATTTCTGGGGTGGGACGGAAGAAGGTGCCATGCATGTGTTCGGGGTGCAGCGTGCTTAGGGGTGCAGGCAGAGTGAGAGCAGGTAAGTGTGGCATGCATGGGTCTGCAGAAGGAAACGTGGCTGTGAAAGTGTATGAATCCATCATCAAGTTCGGCCCAGCCTTAGCTGTGGCAGGGGGCCTAGTGAACTGTGCCTTATGCAGTGTGGACTCTGGGCACAGAGTGGTCATCTTTGACTGATTCCGTGGTATGCAGGGTGTCGTGGTGGGTAAAGGCACTCATTTTCTCATCCTGTGGGTACAGAAAGGGATCATCTTTGACTTCTGCTTTCTACCCCATAACGTGCTGGTCATCACTGGCAGCAAAGATTTGCAGAATGTCAACAAACTGATTTTGAGAGCCTGTTTTGCGCTCCAGCCTGTTCAGTGAAGAGGAACACAAAAGCTGCAAGCAGCTTCCTAGGTGAGAGCCGCCAGGTGTTGCCCCATGTCCTGGCAGCCTTCTCCCAGGAGCCGAGCTTCAGGCCAGATCACTGAGCCTGGCACTTGGCACTTCACCTCTGGTGACGGCGATTTTCTTCGATAATGTTCACCCTCATGCGTCACGGTCACAATGGGACAGCCACGTTCTTTGGCAGGCCCGTCCGTGAGAGTTGCTGTACTTGTTGATGCTGTTTCTGCAGTTTGTCTGTGCTTTTGCTGCCCCAGTTCCCAGTAGTGTGCAGTACGCAGAGATTGGAGGGTGTGACAGGCCTGTTGGGCCACTGCAGGAGTATTTGGGCAGATCACAGTGCCCGTGCAGCAAGGGAACTTTTTATAAACACTTAAAGTTTAATACCAAAATACCAAATCAAAACATAAAACTAGAGAAATGGAACTTGACTGGCCAGTTGGCATCATAGATATAGCGACATCTAGGAATTATGGAAAATAAATTTAACAGGTGCAAGATTTGCCTCATGTCAGCCTAAGATGTTAAATATTTAGAACATAACAAGAAAAAAAAAATGACTTCAAGGAAAAACAGATGCAGGACATGCAGGGCTCAAAGTTGCATTTGACTAGCTGACCTCTCTCACATGAATTTGTCAAGTTAAGGTTAATCTGTTATAATCTATAGAAAATGCTTTTGAAATGTGTATACTTTAGCTGGTACTATATAAATCATGAATAGAATATAGTTACATGCCTGTAGTCTTTGCCATGGACTCGTACAGAATCAAGTGAACGCAGTCACTTATGTATCCAAGCAGAAGCGATTGCCTTCCTAGAGGCATGCCAGGGACGGTCCCGTGTGGTGCCTCCCGTGAGCCGTCACCGTTCATTGTGCTTCTCCCAGAGGTGTGCAGTGGAGGAGTGTTCAGGGCTTTGAGAGCTGTGATATTCAAAGGGTGGCGGACCGGAGTGGGAAGAAGGTCCCTCCTGTTAATAATTGCTCAGTTGGAACTCGTGCCTAGGCGAGCGCTGTGCACAACTCACTTATCAGTAAGCCTTCTGGCTCCTCTGGCTCTGTCTGAGACACAGAGGCATTCAGCCTTGCCAAGGCCCCAGTTGGGAGGGAGAGGACTGAAAGCTCAGGCTCTGGCTTGGGGCTGTACCCTTGGTGCCTGAGCACCTCCTGCCCCTCAGGATTTGGCTTCTTGAACCGGTCTGGCCAGTCAGTTGTGCCGTGGGCAGATCCCTTTATCTTTGGCAGTGACTTCTTATAATTTGAATTATTATTAATCACGATAGTCAAGATTATGATTTTTGACACCTTGATAAACACTGTTACATTATGGATAGAGATCTGCGTGGCATTTTAAACTATATTGAAGAGAGATTAATGAGCCCTTGTGATAAATAAGTGGCAAATTGCTAATCAGAGTAAATAAAGTGGGACTTGGATTTTTAGAGCACTCATATTATTTCCATGATATTTATGTATTGATTCTTCAGTGCTGGAATACATTGCAGTACCATTGATTTAACTACCCTTTGTTTTTCTAAATGGGAGAAAAATAAGAATATACTTTAAAAATTACTTACAGTTTAGAAGGCAACACATTAGTCCTCCAAATGACAAATCAAGATGATTTTGTCTGGGGGTTTAATTTATTAAAATTTAATTTGTTCCTGCGCTTTGCTCTAGCAGCTCTGTGCTAGCTAACTAGCTATAATTAGATTAGCAGCCTCCAAAGCGCTGCCGACAGCTCGAGCTTCAGCGAGCATGTGCTGGACTCTGCGCATGCCTCCTCCTCATTGGCGGCTGGTTGCTGCTCGCTGGCTCGATAGGTTTCCACAGTCATCTTTATGCTGCATTAGAGACATAGATACAGAGGTACTGTGCTGTGCTCTTGTAGCAGTGAGGTGCTTGGCTGCTGGCAGCAAAGAAGGAATAAGGCACAGAAGAGCAGGCGTGCACCTTTGTTGTCAAGCATTGGTGGCTGAGGACCTCCAGCTGCAGCAGGAAGTCAGCGGAGGAATCTTGGTTCATGGTAATTACTCTCAGTCTCTATCTCTTATGAAAGACACGGCTGTGCATGAAACGGAGCGTGTTCACAGTGTCAGCTGTTTAGTTTGATTTCCTTTTGTTGATATTCTTGTACTCCGGCATTCCAGACTGAGATGCCTTCTCCCAGGGGCAGCTTACCTGTAAACAGCTCATGTATTCAAGAGAGAATGCTGCTTTTACCTGGACTGAGGGTGCGTGTGCTGGGCAGCGCTTCTTATTGGTTCCCTGCTGTTCTGCAAAGCCTGCTGTCTCATCACTGTGGTGTCTCGGAGGTGCGTTTCAGCCCCGGCTGACTTTGTTTGCACCCAGCCCAGCCTCCTGGATAATGAGGCATCAAGGAGAATTCAGTGAGACGCATTTTAGTGAGGGCAGTGGGCAGTGCTCTTGATTCGAGGCTGGGTCTTAGCAGAAGTAATGTGCTATTGTTTCTTCAGAGATCTGTGCAGCCTTCATTTTGCATGGTTTTCTTTGTCTCACCTTTTGTAGTTTTCATGCAGCCTTTCTCATACAGAAAAGGTTCACATGTCTGCTTCTGGCAAATGTAGCTACATAGGTATAAACTCAGCTATGCCAACATGAATTTTGATTCCTGGCTTTGTTTAGCTGTGACATTGCCTTGGGAGTTGTCCTCGAAGGAAGTGCGTGTGCCACGGACTTCAACCACTGTCTGACATTTTTTGTGTGTTTCTGTTAATGGTTACTTGGATAATTTTCCAAATCAAATAAAAAAGAATCTGAGATTGTTGGCAAATTCTGAAGAGAAATACTTGAGTAAGGCTAAGGATCAAAATACTCTAACAAATGCAGCATCAATTTTTGCCTTTGCACTGTACCTTTTATTAAGTCTATTCTGCGCCCAAGGAGCCCTCAGTTCTGTTTAGCCCCACACTGGCAGACTGACTGTTCTCCCCTTATCAGACCATGGGCTCCAGAAACTTGTGCCCTGAGTCACCAGTCACAGGGCTGGCTGGCTGCCACCATGCGTCTGCTGCTAGTGGAGAGTCTCGTTGGTCTCAGAGAGCCATCAGGGAGTCTTTGCCTACTCTTGCAAAGCCCACCATTGCAACTTCTGTGTTTTATGAAAAGAGCTGCTCTGATCTAACACTGAGTCCCAGCTGTAAGGCCTCAGTGAACTCCCTGCTAGAGGAAAACTTCAGGTCACCACAGTGCTTCACCCCCTCCGCACCCCCTGGAGGACAGTAGATTGTCTGGCATCAGAGCTCACCCTGGCGAGTTTTAAGAGGAGCACAGGAGGAACACTAGGAAGTTTCCGTGAACTGTAGTGAGCCTGACCCATCATCCATAATAAGAAAGTTGATAGCTGTTAGTGGTAGTGTTGTCTGTGTCTTGGAAACTTGGCTGTGTTTTGGCAGGCAGTGTGTTGGGAGGCAAGATGAACCTGAGAACGCTTGTCCTACTTTGTATTCCACCCTGGAAAACAACCCCAGCTTCCCCATCGCAGACAGAGCCCAGCGGGACCAGGCACAGGCTCCCCTGGGCTGGTTTTCCTGTGCCCCCAAACCGCTGTTTGCTTGTTGTCCCTGCTGTGGATACAGACAACCTGAAGTTCTTCCTTAACTTTTTCCCTTTCCCTAAATCTCCTCAGATGCCATCTACATTGCCTTGGTTTTAGAGAATTGTGAAGCAGTCTGCCACCTTGTAAGTAAATTGTTGCTGTCCACTCTCCTATCTGCTGCAGAAGCATTGCACAAATGTAAACATTACCAGCTCACTTCAGTGAGCCTAGTGTCAGAGGTGGGGAGCAGCGGCTGCTGTAGCTCCATGGTGGAGAGGTGGCCAGCGTCTGGGACATCTGGACATAGGGTCCCAGCATCCTGTGCATAAATAAAAACAGCACAGAAAGAGGCGATCTCAGTGGTGAGTGGCCTCAGGAATGGGTATTAAAGAATGTGTGTCTGAAGCAGCTCCTTACAGATTTAAATACAGATATCCATGTGTATTGTGGGATGCAGTGATACTCCGAGAGCCTGAACTGTCCCTCATCCAGAGGGCCTCTGGACGTATCTGAGGGGACATTTTCATTCAGGACCAGATAATGTTCCTTATGGCTTTGCAAAATAACCAAAATGTGTCTGTCCTTTTATCTTTAGATACATTACATCTTATTTTTATTCCTTTGTTTGTTTTTACTACCTGAAGGGGGATATTTACATATTCCTGGAACAAGAAAACACATACATTTCTTAGACCCTCTAAACTTTTCTTTGTTCCCTTTTTCCTTATTGTCATAGTCTTTACTGAAGAAGAGATGGCATTTCTGGACTATTAGAAGTAGGCTTATCAGAATAAATATATAGGAATTTCCTACTTAAAGCATTTTATGTTATATGATACTTTTCCTTTTTTCCTCCCAGGGGCTTGCTTCTAATCCCACCCTGGAAGTGGTAATCAGTTTAGAAATGGAAAGTCATTTCAGGCAGAATGCGATGCACACAAAGTAGTGGGTCTGAAAAAGGTCTGAAAAACTGACAAAAAAGCAGAGCAATGGGCATCATAGGCTCCTGGCCATAGGAGTGCCAGGCCAGGCTGCAGGTGTCCTTGTGGCTGGCCAGTGATCTACGAGGTGCCGAAGCTCCATCAGCCATTGATGAGTAGTTCAGGGTTGACCCTCCTGCAGTTGTCTGGATTGGAAAGGTATTTAAGGAGACATTAGGCTCCTCGCTCAAGTGTACTTATTTTGTTTCTTTTGTTATCTTGTTCTGTAATCACTGGTGCTTACAATGAGTGAGCCTCCATGAAGGATTATTATGAGAAAGGCGGGAGGTTTCTGAAAGAAGCTCCTACTATGGAGACAGCTTAACTAAACTATGGTTGTGTGGAAGACACAGGTGCTTGGCTTAGCAACATCAGAGTGGGTGGCCAGCTATTGAAAAGGGGACTGGGAATGCCAGGGCAGGCTTCGGGCAGAGAGGGCAGCCCAGCCCAGATCCTGCTCCCACCATCTTGGTACCATTGTTTTGCTGTTGGCCTGACTGGGAGCTGGTGTGGCTCAATCCTGCTCCATGCAGTCGAGTAACCAGCAACTTAGAAGTGAGTCGTAGAGGAACCGGGGACCACTTCCATTCCTCTTACACTTCTTAGAACTGTTCGCATTGCCAGGAGCTATGCCTTGACTCTTGGGTGCCGATATTCTTAAACATCATTTATTTTGTGTGTGCCCTTTACAGAGGAGCTTGTAAAATCTGGACTTGGATTCTAACAGTTGGATTTCACCTTACCATGGTTAAGGCATCTGTTTTCTGTAAACAATTACTTCTAGAATATTTCTAGCATCGAATTGAGCTACCTTTTATTTTATTTTTTACCTTGATTTTTTTATATTAATTTCATTGAGAAAGAAGTAGCAATGAGGCAGTTTCAAAACAGGTTAGTAGGACAGTTACAATAATTAATACATTGCATATTGTTGTCTTTGTAGTAGTTATTCAGAGGACAAGATGTAGACATGAGATCTTATCTAAACGTTATTAGCTCAAGACTTTCTTCTCTTTGAACTAAGAGAAAGTAGCTGTATATCTATGCTATTTTGTATATATATATATTTTTTTCACTACAAAATGGTCCTTCATTTATATTCCCCTTTTTTGTTTACTTTTATCAGAGATGGTTGTTCCATTGCTGTTCATTTATTGTAAGTGCATGAACTCTAGTTGTCTTTTAGAGATTGCCAAATTTGGGGCTAAGTCCACTTTATGGATTGCCTGCTTTTCCTTGGTCTTGTCGCCAGGACAGTGTTTACAGGAAGACCGGCACTGCATACCCACTCCTTGGGGCCTGACAGGGAGCTTTCCGGATCCCAAGGCCCCTTCTGCAGTCCTGCTGCCTTGCTCCTTCCCAGCTCCTGCCCAGCTGTTCATCCCCTGCTTCACTCTCTGTTTCCCTGACCTCAGGGAGCTCCTGAGCTCCTTAGCCTGTACTAGCCACCCGCCAGGGTCTCAGCTGCTCCCTCTGCCTGAGTGTGCTTCCCCCACAGTTGTGCTGTGTTTGTCTTGTGTTCAGTGTCTCCTCTCTGAAGTGTGAATTTCATAAGCCATATATTTTTATCTCACCCCCACCCCCGGCCCTAAACAGTACTGGGCTCATAGAAAATGCTGTCAGTACTTGTTGAATGCATGAGCGAGTGGATGCGTGAGAGCTTGGCGTGGGAATGTGGTGACACCTCTGTGTCCATCACGCTCTCTGCCCAGCTAGCTGATCGATGCTGAGGAGCTGCTCACCCTGAGTGGGCCTCAGGCTCCTGCTGTGGAGAAGTGATGGCCCAGAGGCTCTTGGAAATGCTAGCGCTCTGTTCCATTTGAAGAAAAGAGGTAACAGTGTGTGTGTGAAAGTTTATTAACATAACTTCTCACTACTTGGTATCATATTTTCCCTCTAAAAACAGATCAAAACAAATCAACAGTTAAAGTGAGCAAATGGGTTATGTTCTAAGTAAAAACTAACACACTTGGGTTTATTAACATGCCTATTTTTAAATTTATTGGTTAATTTTTAAATGAATTATTTTCTTTTAGTATTTTTGCCAATTAAAAAAAACAAAAGTAGTCTTTTGTTCTTGTGTTGTAGTTGATTCCTGCTGTGTAGAGCACTGTAAGAAAGGAGCCTTCCTGGTACCTCTGCCTCTCATCCGTAAGCTACACACTCAGCTTTCAGGTAAGCAGATCACTTTAATCTACTCGGAGCAGGTGTATTGATTCTCTCAGAAAACCCGTGTCATTAAGACAAAAAGCCTGAGGTTACAGATATTTTGCTATCTGGAAAGAAAAAGTTAGTTTCTCAACTTTGAAGTTCTTCTAGGGCCAACATACTGTGGTGGATTTGCTTCTCAGGAGTTTTACTGATATTCCTTCTGCGTAGCTGCTAGTAATCAGGGTGTTAGCACTGTAATACCCTCCAGTAGTCTGCCAGGGATCCTGCAGGCCCTCTTTACATGTGTGGAGTGAAACACTCCAAGTGGACGTTCTCACATGAGGAAAGCCTGTGGGTGGGGGACAAGAAGATGGGCAGGGCCAGCAGGGAAGCTCAGTTTCTTTGCAGATGCCTGCCAAGAGAGGCAGCGTGGAGAAGGAAGAGCCTGCAGACACCCCAAGGCCTGGGCAGATAGGGCTGCACAGGTCCAAAGGCCTGGAAGTGTGTGGCATGTCTCTTCCATGCTGTCTGGTTTCCATGCCTTTCCACGTCTCTTTACAGACTCTTTTAACGATAGGGGTGCTTAGGACGTCAATGAGCGTTGGTTGAGGAAAGAGAATTTCCTCCTATGCAGGGACTAAGTTCAGTGCCACTGAGTGAGTTGCAGATGGCTAGGAAGACAGGAGCCAGCTGTGCAGCGAATTCATGTCTGCTGCGAGTCAAGCAAGAAATGGTAAAGAGAGCAACCCTCATAATGGCCGTCCCAGCTATGGTGGCCACGTTCCAAATTGCCACAGGCTTTGAGTGACAGGCAGCCTCTGCCCCGCTTTCTTTCTAGCATCCGTGTGTAATATTCCACTGCTTGCATAGCACGTCAAGCATCCTATGGATTATTACTGTTGCTGAAGCAGGACAGTATAGTTGGATATTATGCTCCAAGAACCCTAGAATTTAACCTATGCTGCCACATAGAAATCAATCTGGGCCAGGTAGAAGGAGATAAATCAGAGAAGCATCCCTAGTGCTCCAACCTGAATGTATCACTCCTACCGTGTCTCACATACCTTCCTAGACTGCACTTGCGACCAGCTCCTTGGCTGGGATGGGAAGCCCTCAGCACCTCTTGCCCCACCTGGGGAGAGCTGAGGCTGTAAAGCTGCACTATGCACAGGCGGATTCCATGGGTGATGCCCTCCTAAGGTAACTGCTCTCTACTTCACCCTGTCTCAGGAAGCTTGCCCACCCAGGGTGCCCTTACCAAACTCCTCCCTTGGACACAGGGCTTTCATTGCCAAGCGTGAAAGTACTGAGCCCAGCAACTCAGGACTGCCTCTCCCTCCTCCCTCCTTCAACGCCTCAGGGATTTCTGCTCATGAGCTTGCTGCTGACCACAGCTGAATATGCAGCCCTGTGGAAGGGAACTCGGGGAAGCCGAGTCATCCTGAGTGTGACATCAGCCCTTCTGCTCGCTAACCATGCAGATGAACAGGTTCTGGCTGCTTTAGTTCTGTGCAACAGAGACACAGCAGCTTTGGGGCCGAATCTAACAGGGGCCCTGGAGATGCGAGTCCCTTCTCCCTTCTGACGCCTGTACATAACAGGTGGTTACCTACCAAGCATAAGTGACTCTTGAGTGTCTTAAGCTTTATTATAAAAACTGTGTGAGGAAGGCTAAATGGGACTCAATCTGTGACTCGAGGTCACCTCGGACACAGGTACTAAATCTGAGCACCTCTGACTGACACAGTGTGTTACTGTGAATGCATAGTTGTGGTTGATTATTCATCGCTGTGGCAATTGAGGGCATTGTGTGCAGATGATTTGAGTTTTGTATAGGTTTTCTCATGAATGATATGGGAATGGTTTTCTTTTTAAAAAAAATAGTATGATAAAGAATACTGCGAAAGGCATCCATATTCAGATGTTCTTCCACTTGTTCTTTTCTGCGCTCTGAAATTACAGGTGAGCACCCTTACAGATACATACATATTAATGCCATTGACATTTTCCGTTACTCCCACAGTGTGTGGGTCATGCTGTTCTTAGAGTAAGCTGAGTCTTTTCTTTTTTAAGAAAATTAAAAAGGAAAATGAAGGCATGAAATAAAATGATCTTGTAATGTCTGTGGATCAGACTTTTTTAAATTAACCATCCTAAAACATAAAACCCCCTGAGCATGTGTATGCAAGTTATTTTTTAAGGAATAAATGCTAATTTGTGTGCTTTATTGATATGGTTTCAGTTTTAGGAAAGAAGCTACATGTTTTTTGTGGTTTTCACTTTATTTTCTTATTCAAACTTAATGAATGGGTAAGATTGTTTTCTCCCTAGAAATTTCTTTTTTGAAAATTTTCCCTGTTTTTACTCTTTTATATTGTGAGTTGCTAGATGCTTGAGAAATAGCTGGGAGCAAAAACAGTCCTTGCAGTTTTATAGTGTTAAGCGGTCCTTGCCATAAATATGTGTTAGTTTCCCCCAGCGCCTTTTGCCAATTTGATGTTTTCTCCAGAATAAGCAGCTTGGTGGTGACTCATCTTCCTTTCACGCCAGCACCTCTGGCTTTTGCTTCGTCCCAGGTCAGCTATATTAATCAAGTTTCTTTCAGGATTGCAGCAGGATGACGCAGGGCTCGGGTTCCCCTGTGGGGTGAGGTGGGGTTACTCCCCAACTTCTTCTCAGCTGACCTTGAGCAAGGCCCCTCAGGAACCCAGGAGTTCTAGCCTGCCCCGCCTGACTGGTCAGGTATGCCTGCGTGGATACTTTTTAGCAGTTGTGTAGGCTTCCGCAGCAGTGTGTGTGTGTGAGAGAGAGAGAGAGAGATAGGTCTCTTCTCTGAAACAAAATACTCCTGTACTCAGAAAGCAAATATATTTCCAAATTTCAGGATTTATGCACATTAAGGGGTTAAAGAGTCTAAAGATTTAACATATTTGTTATGAAGCTCAAAAATTATTGATAGCAATTTAAATTGCTAGATTACCAAGTAAGTCATTTGGCATATTTAAAGGTTTTTTTTTTTTTTTAACAAGACACAAAGCACATTACTATGAATGCATAGTTGTGGTTGATTATTCATCGCTGTGGCAACTGAGGCAGGTCATACCAATATAGTCCCTGGTTTTCTTACAAAGATGAATGATAAAGAAGGACATTCTGAGTGGAGTCTGCGGTCCGTGAAAGGAGAGCCCTGAGAGCCCGGCAGCAGCGTGCAGTCTGGCTGCCCTTCAGGGAGGGTATCAGAGGCTACACTGTGTGGATGAGGACATGGGCTGGACTGTGCAGCTTCCTGCCACGATGGCAAGATGCCTGAGATGACGAACTTACAGAGAGCAAAGGCTCATTTTGGCTGGTGGCATTAGAGGCTCTGCTCTATGAGAAGGCAGAACCATGCCTGTAGACCACTAGGCGTGGCGCGTGTGGCAGAACAAGCTCTTCATCTCGTGCTCAGGAAGCACAGCAGTAGGGGGTGGCGCTGGGTTCCCACAGCCCCATTTGAGGGTCCTTCCTCAGTGGCTGGCAGCCCTCCCTCCCAGTGGGTCCTGTTTCCTGAAGGTTTTGTCACCTCCCCACAGCACCAGCCTAGGGACCAAGCCATGGACACACACAGGTCTTGTGAGGACAGTGCACTGTAGCAGGGACCAAAGAGATTAAACCTTAACCCTACACACACTGCGCTTAAACGCAAGCATCCCGGGACAAAGTGTTTTCTGCACACCACCACCAGACCTTACACACTGACTGAGTTCGTTGCAAGCAGGTTGTCAGTACAGCGGGAAAGTGAGGCAGTGCAAAAGACAGCATGAAAAGGTTATGAGGAAACAGGTGTGCCAGACAAGATAGTAGAAACAGTGGAAGTATTTAGAAAGAGAAAGAACGAAATCAAAAAGTCAAGAAAGGAGGCAGGGAAGCCAAAAACCCCCGGGAGGCGGGGGGAGAAGAAGGCAGACAGTGACGGTCATTCCGAGAGGACAGCCGGGCTCTGAAGGCCTCATTCTTTTCTCAACCTAAAACATTCCTGCTGCTGCGTGAGGCTTGGTTGCAGAAGCGTCCGTGAGTTCTGAGAAGTTCGGAAACACCATGCTCATGGGACTGTATGGCTGTGACCACGACTGGGGTGTCCTGTGTGTGTCAGTCTCTCTCTTTCTCAGTGCACAGAGGAAGTGTGCTAAAAGATCTGTTATTTCTTTTCCACGAATCTGTGTTTGAACACTGGTCATAATATGTCACCGTGATTGGCTGGAGAGCCCTCTTGGGGTGGGAAGGCATGTCCTGGATGTGTCTGGGGTGCTGTGCCTGTGGCTTCAGGCACAGTGCCTGGTCCTTAGAGCCTTGCCTTCCAGCGCAACTCCCCTGCTGCTTTTCCCAGCATCAGGAATCAAATGTCCTCACTCTGCTCTCCTCCCCCTCTGCCGTGGTGTTCCTGCTGTGTGAGTGTCTGACACAGACCTGCTCTCCTGAAGCTGCAACACTACTAACCCTGTCCTTTAAATTCTGGGTGTTGGGTCTGTTGTCACAGTGGTGGGGAAGCTGATGAACACCACGGTGAAGGGTACACAGAAAGGCTGAAGTGGCCCTGCTCTGTGCTTAGGGTTGGAAATCCCACTTGGTCAGCAAGGGGGCCGATGCTGCATCCGCATGCCTGGACTTTGGGTTGTTATGCACCTGCCCTCTGGGCCTTGTGTGTCGCCTGTCCTTTGTTGTCTGGAAAGTGCTTATTTCCCACATTTCCATGAGTCTCCTGAGTCGTGCTCTATAAAGGATGCTTTGAAAATCAAGCAGTGGTTCAACAGTGATCAGTGGCAGATGGCGTGCTCAGTGGTAGTGGGGAGCTTCTGCCTTCTACCAGGAAGAAGCCTTGCTTGTCTGTCCCGGGCTGCTCCTTCAGACAGGCAAGCCCATGAGGCCTTTCTCCAAGCACAGCTGCCACTTGCTCTCCAGACAGTTTCTGTTCCCAACCTAACCCTGTGCGGTTCTTTAGTCTCTGTTCTTAAGTCCATTGAGTAAGTGGGAAATTTTTAGTGTTATTTCCTTGCGGTAAAGTCTTGTTTTACCAGTTACTTATTGACAAATTTGAATTTGCAAAACACTTCTCATTAGAGTGCTTCTAGTCGGTATCTATTACCCTCTTCCTGTTCTCTGCACCTCCGGCTTACCAGAGTATGCAGACTTCATCCTCCCTGGAAACCTTCATCAGTGCCTTTCTCTGAAGTCCAGGAGTCCCTTTGAAGCTTGTTTCAAAGCTCTAGTTTCCTTCCACATATATAGGTGTGATCCAAGAATCTTTGCCACCCTGCTTAATTCATACAATTCCTTCACATGCTGACACATACTGTGTGTGTCAGCTCATTTTTGTTTTCCATTGCTGAAATGAATACCCAAGAATGGTGCTTCCAGAGTAAAAAGTGGTTCTTTAACACACAGTATTGGGAATTTGGGGGCAAGGTACCTGCCTCAGCTTAGCCCTAGTGAGAGAGCCACACCCCTCCTCCTATATACCGCAGCCCCTACTAGTAGCGCTATGCTGATACCAAGGATTTAGAAATGGGTCTTTGCAAGACATGAACATGCAATCCTGGTGCCGTGTGTGTTTTTAAGCAGGCATGGGCCTGCCTGGCAAGTGCGAGGTCCTGAGATTTTTTGATTCCCAGTGCCAAAAAAAAGCAGTCTTGAAGTTATTGTCTTTAAAGAATCTCTATGCTGTATCTCTGTCCTGCAGAGCCAGGTGGGGGTTGCACAACATCCGACGATGTCAGGTCCTTGGATGTACAACCTCTCCTGTGAGCTAGCAGACATCCAGAAGAAGCCTGCAGCAGCTTGCCAGCCTGGAGAGCCCTTCATGCAGAGAAGAGCCTTGTTCAGCTGCCCCAAATGGAGAGCTCAGGTTAGCTCTCAGACATTCATAGTGGAGTGATACCTAAGTGGACAGATAGGAAACATAGTTAGGAGGGACATACGCACCTGCCTTCTGGGAAAAGCAGAGCCACTGACTGCAAGGAGCACTCCAGGTGGGAACTCTGGCGGCCCCACTCTTGGGAAAGATGGAGGAGCTAGACCCTGGTGCAGCTTCTGGTCTCTGAGTCTCAGTTACTCCAAGTTCACTTTCAGTGTACTCAGTCTTACGACTGAATACTGGTCCTCTGTATCTTTTAATCAGTGTATACAGAAGGGACAATTAGAATCTGATGTGTGTTCCTAGAATGCTTCTGCTTCTTTCCAATAGCTGGAAGGCTCACTGAGGGTAGGTGTTAGGGTTAATTCTGAATCTTAGAGTCCAGCCCAGAATCTGTTACAATAAAGAGAAATTGCAAAGCTTGTGAAATTTCGTAGGAATAGTAAATAAGAAAGAAAGAAAGAAAGAAAGAAAGAAAGAAAGAAAGAAAGAAAGAAAGAAAGAAAGAAAGAAGAAAGAAAGAAAGAACTTCTCATCCTCTTTTGTGGTCACTGCCCTTTTAGGCTGGGCAGTAGTAGTCTTAGATATTCCACAGCACCAGCCCTGCAGAGAGAGAGCTTGGCTGCAGGGGAGGAAGGGAGAAAACAAAATCAGGAACAAACATGGGAGAAAACAAACTGGAAAATGGGATTATTTGTAGTTGGTTGTCCATTGAACATGGTGGTATAGTTAAAAAGATCATAGCTCATAATAGTGAAACCGAACCAGGACACTGGAGTAGATTGTAGGTGTTGGTGCTCCGGGAGGAAGAAATTGGGCAGCCACGTGAGACGCTTGGTGTGTTCACTTGTCACGCTGCAGTAGTCCTTTTATCGTCTGTGTGTCTTTTACGGCATCATGTTGAATACCTTAAATATGCGCAACAAAATTTGTTAAAAAGTAATATAAAACGAAATTGTAGAACTTGAACTTCATATTTAGTCAAAAGTCAAGCTGGACATAATTAGCTCAAAAGCCTCTAGCAGGGTCTGAGGATGTAGGGTAGTGACAGCCACTTATCTATAGCATGTAGTGTTTGGGTTCAGTCCAAACACTAGAGAAAGGAAAAAGAAAAACAAAACAAACAAAAAAAGCCTCTTTGAGTCCAGTCTTCTCAACTGGATTTAAAATGTGGCTTTGTTTACAGAAATCGTCTCACCTACAGTTTGTGTGTTTTAGCTTCAGTTGGTCATTCACGAAGGATTTGGAGTTGGCAGCACTCAGTAATACTATGGCACTGACTGGCCTCGTGTTTAGTGATGGCCTTCTCCTGGGGGGTGACAGGGCTGAGGAGACACCCACTGCTGGCTGCTGCCATGCCTGGCTTCCCACTATGTGTGGGTCTGCTGCTCCTCCAGTAGGTGCTGTGGCTCGAGGGCCAAGTGCCCACGCAGCTGAGCTGATGTGAGAGCCTGGCCCAGAGGGCGAGACCAGGGCGAGGCTAGGCCTGGTGCTCTGTTGCTTTCCTGGCTTCATTGTAGGTCTCCTTGTTGTGCTGGCATTTTTTTACTTGTTTTTATTCCTGCGTCTTTGCAGCACATGTAATGATTAGCTCTGTCACGGGGAGTTTGTGCATGCACGTAACACATCCTCCTACTTCTCTGTCCCCCACTCCTCCCATCCCTGCCTACTCTTTCCATGCTTGGCAGGGGAGGGTTTCTAGCCTTCATTTAATCAGTCAGAGAAGCTGAAAGAGTGGATGCATTAGTAGATTTAAGACTTCTGCCATTGGCCTAGGAACCAAAAAGTGTGCTGAACTCAGGTGGAAGAAGCCTCACATTGGGAGGGAGCAAAGTGTAGTTCCCCCTGCATGCACCAAGTGCGTGTACTCTAAGCACTGGAGGCCTTCATCTCCCCCCGCCCACTGTCTGTCCCTTCCTTGGGGCCTTCTCAGGCCTTCCTGTTACATAATAGGCCGCGTTCTGCCACGGTGCAGGGTTTGCTCTCCCTGTGCCCTGCAAGCACTTCACACACAGAGGTCCCATCCACCTCACTGTACCCATGGTCTCCACACAGGGGTCATTTCATGGCTTAGTCTTCAGCCCCTCTGGGGCAGTCTGGAGAGTTTCTGGCTGAAATTAATTGGCTCATTTGGGTTCTTTGAGAACATGACTTTATTTTTAGCAGCTTTTGGTTACTAAACATTTGATTAAGAGAAGATAGTACAATAAGGAAAAACTATGTGAATGTGTCACTTTCACATAATTTTCCATCAAGAACAGAAAAGTAAGAGGCCAGTGAAGACACTTTACGCCAGGTCGGCTGCATCTTACCGTTCTGCATTTTACCCTCATGGTGACACTTAACGCTGTGCATGCTTGTAGTGTGTCTTCGATACAGTAACTGTTTGAGCATTTTATGATTATTAGGCTCTGCATCTAGTTAGTATTTTATTTTTAGGGCCATCATCTGAAGCCAAGATCTGAAGTGCTATCTGAAGGGTTCTCATGCCTCAGACTGATGAACCACCTTTGCTGGCCCTGGCTGGCCCCCCTCTACGGCAGGCGCGCTGCTTCATAGCCTATTCCACAGAGAGCGCCACTGTGGTGCCAACCTGTGCAGTGTTGTGAGAAGTGCAAGTGTGAACTGCCACATGGGGGTCAGCCTGCCACACCTGGCTGAACTGAACAAGGTCCACCTGAGGATTGTTGCTCACAGCAAAAGAGGCAGAACTGGGGAAGCTGTGGGAGGCTGTTGGAGAAGCTGCTGGAAGCTGCTTGTGCTCTTGGGCTGTTCTGCTGGAGGACCTCATCATGCTGGCTTTCTTTAATTGGCTCATTTGGGTTCTTTGAGAACATGACTTTATTTTTAGCAGCTTTTGGTTACTAAGCATTTGATTAAGAGAAGATAGTACAATAAGGAAAAATTATGTGAATGTGTCACTTTCACATAATTTTCCATCAAGAACAGAAAAGTAAGAGGCCAGTGAAGACACTTTATGCCAGGTCGGCTGCATCTTACCGTTCTGCATTTTACCCTCATGGTGACACTTAATGCTGTGCATGCTTGTAGTGTATATTCTTGTTTGAGGAGGAATGTGTGACCTCTGTCACTGAGAATGGCTGTGATTCACTTTGAGGTAGCTCTGGTCCTCATCTTTAGCATCGCTTCCTGACACCAGAGGGGAAGATGGTGGTGCCCTGCTCAGTCTTCTGGAGAAGCCTGTCATTTGTTCCTGATGTGAACTCGGCTTTCCTCACTGTTGCTGGGGTGGCTGTGGTTCCTTTTGGGGTAGCTCTGGTCCTCACCTTGAGCATCACTTCCTGGCTCCAGTGCAGATCCTTCAGCCGCTGGCACAGATCCTTCATCCCACTGGCATAGACTTCCCAGGTCCCACCACTGATCCTTGGGCCTCCACAGTGCAGATCCATGAAATCAGCCTGCGTGAGATACTATCATGGGCTCCAGGCCTCAGCTGAACTTGTGGAGGCACTGTTACAGGCTCTAGTTCCTCAGTTGGACTCATGCAGGTCCTCAGCTGGAGTCTTTGGTTTTTAGCATGTGGATAGATTTCCTGCACTCTTTACGTATGATTCTTTGGGTGATCATAAAATAATCTTATAAAATATGTCCCATATTGCCTTGTTCCCCTTGCAAAACTCCAAACTATGACAGTCATCTTCAGTTTCTAGGTCCCTCACTTATCGGAGAATGATGAGAATAGATTTTAGTAATGATTTTCAGTAAAAACAGTAGAATGTCAACAGAGGAACAGCTCTGTAGTGGAATATGTTACGTGCTTCTGCCTGTGTTGAGGGCTGTGGAGGTTATGCTTTGTTAGTGCTCATCACATATTTCTCAGAGGCTGGCCATGGTCAGGAGCCCTTTCTGCGTGTTGCCCTCTTTCATTTTCAGAACCGGCACGTAGCAGGTCATCGTGAGGTGAAACGTGAGAATGAACTCATCTTGTTGGGTATAGATTTGTCCTTTTTAACTACCTTTGCCAAAAACGTGTGATGGTTCTAGCCAGCAGGTGCCTCACAGACTTCAGAGGTGAATACTCTCTTTCTGTGTAGGCACAGCATACTCTAGGCAGCTGAGATTCACTGTTGTTCCTATGAGGAAAAGAACTTGCTGCTGATGCCAGGTACAAAGAAGCATCCTCCAAAGGCTCACGTGTTTGAGGCTCGGTTACCAGCTTGCAGCACTACCCAGAGGTGGTAGGGCCTGTGGTATGGATGGCCTGGTGGAAGGGTGCTGGCGCTGGGGCACTTGGGCTACACCCACCCCTTCTTCTTCTTGGCCTCCCAGAAGCTGTGAGACAAGCAGGACTCCAGTTTCCTATCCTGTGTTGCCACAGGACCCGTACAGCATAGCCAGAGGACCAGGGCCTGCAGCCAGCTGAAGTGAGGCTTTCTCCTTCCAGTTATTTATCTTATGTATTTTTCCCTCCGAGACAGCAGGGTGACACTCACTGATCAAAGCTCTGCCCAGCTGTGGCGATCCTATAAGCCCAGAGAGACCCACTCTCCTCGTACTCTCACCATTTCCCGGGTCACGTGACCATCCGGTGCACGTGTTGCTGCCACCATCCCCAGCTGCCTGACTTCAGGCTGTAGGTCCAGCAGCAGCAGTGGCACTGTGCTTTCTCATAGGTTTACACATTTTGCAAAACACCTTTGTTTCAACAGCCTCTGTGGTGGGCCAGAATCGTGAGCCTTCAGATGAGGCCACAGAAACTCAAGACGAAAATGACTTTCTAGCTTGGGACATTTTCTGGAAAAGCCGAACTTTTCACAGCTCCAGAGCTAGCGTTGCCACTGGGATGAGTGCCACACCATGAACTCACCAGGAGGACAAATGAAATTAATCATTGCTGAAGTTGGGACTGGCTGAGAGTGTTCGGGTGTCGTGACTGATGGTGAGAGTTGGGGTGCTCCTTCAGCCAGCCCCGCGCTCCGTCTGTCTGTCTCACACAGGGATGGTTCATGCCCTCCTTACTTCAGTGAAACCTGTGGTGTTAGCACTTCCCCGAGCATCAGGTTTGCATTACATTCTACGCCCAGCCTTTCGGGTCCGGTGCCAATGTAAAACTCAGTGAAATTAATGAAAAAAGCCTAAGTTGTTGAAGGGGAAGTATGTGGCCTACGAAATTAATCTGAAGCTTTCTAAAACCAAACTGTTGAGTGCAGCCAGTGGACAAAGCCTCCCTAGCATGTGCCGCAGGCCCCAGCACCTCCTTCAAGCCTGTGGCCACCTCAGAAACAGGGCTGATGAGTGTTGATCAAAATGAGATCGAATAAGGAAATAAATTTTGTCACGATACATATTTTAAGCATTGTACATAATGTCCATATTTTCTCCTGTTCTAATATTTTCAGGCTTATGAATCACATTTAACCTCAGAGAATAATCAAAACTTTAATTTCTCCACTAAATTGTGCTTTGCAACATGTGTGCATCTATTGAGTGAACCTATAAAACAAAGAATCTTCCCTCTTCCCCTGCTGTCTGCAGTATTTCAAAATATAGGATGAATTCCCTGTTCTAAATGATGTTCCAAGTCATGTATCTAGTTTAGAGCCTCCGCAGTTAAATGACATTTCTAGACAGGGTTTTACATCCTTCATACTTAATTGTGAATTTTGAACTCCTCGTTTTTTCTGTACTGCATTGTCTGTGTTCTCTCCATTCCTAGAGGAGATTTAAGTGGAAGGGTTGCTTATATCTCTTTTTATGGGAAGCTATAAATAGGAACTCAATTCAATAAACCCAATTAGATTTTGCTCACGCCCCAAACCTCAGAAAGCTTTATGACTCTCAGCTGGTGGTGTGGCCAGCGTCTGCACAGAGTTGCACACTGCACCTCCGTTGTTCCTTCTGTCCTCATTTGCAGCATCCTAAGAGTGACAGTAGCTGGTGCAGTGAACGAGTTTGCCCCCAAATGACTGAGACCCAGCGTTCTGCTTTGGTCCCAGCTTTCTGATCAGAGGCTCGCGGAGGGAATCTGACTGGCTGCACACATGTGTGGCCGCACCCCGCTGCTCCCTCGTGCGTCCGAGCAGCTTACTGTTCGCGTGAACCCGAACACTGCCTTGGGCAGGGTAGGAGATCCTACCACGAATATTCCTGTAGCAGTGGTAACAGCTCTGCAGTGACCCTTTGAAGTTTAGGGTGACAGTCAAGGGTCCAGCAAGGGACAGGAGAAGCTAAAATAAAGCCTGTCATGGGCGAGTGGGTTTATCTCACATCAGGAATGGAGCCCTAACACTCCTACCAGATGAGCCTTTTTTTTTTTTTTCTTTACAAAGAGAGGAGAGTGTTAATATCAGAGACATTTTATAGGTTCTTTAAAGCATCAGTATTTTTACACAGAAATGGAAGCTTAGAGAAAATAAGTTCCTTGAAATCATGCAACATTTGGTGAGCAGGAATCTAAAGGTCTCAGGTGCCACACAGTCCGATAAACATCTCTGCCCCCCAGATGAGCCTTATTGTTTCAGCCACAGCAATCAGTGAATGTTAGTGTGAAACATTTTGTCACTTGAAGGCCATCTAAGGCTAAACTATAATTTTTAAGGTTCTGCGAAAATTGCAGCTATCGACCTTATCGTTTGCATTGTGGACCTAGGTATAGGCAGTTAATGGTTTCATTTGACCACTGCTTTCCTTAGTCAGAGTGCTTAAAAACGTAGTTTTCAAATCTCACTAATTTCTTTTTGTGGCTTTAATCTATTTGTGAGTTCCTGAGTCTCATGGTTTTTTCTTCCCACAAAAAGATGTAATAGAATCTGAATGCACAGGCATTGCCGTCTGCTACCCGAGTGACTCCTTTCTTTCCTCGTCACTTTTTCCTGTTAGCGGCCATTATCTTGCTGTAGGGTTGTTCAATGTGGTGCATTAAGTGGATTAATACCAAAATAAGGACCCAAATCATGTGGTACTTTGCAGTCACACTCATTGAAGGAGAACTGTGACCATTTTAATGGTATGTTACAAGAACTTTGAAAATGTAGTTTTGACATATTGGTGATGTTGTGTTCCATCAGTTACTTGCTGTTAAAACTCACGTCTTGTTTCTAGGGGAGATCTTCTGGTTTCATTTGTCTTCTGGGGGAAATCTCAGGGCTGAGGCCGCAGCTCGGCACAGAGCACTCACCAGGCTGGCATGAGCCCCTGGGTTCTGGCCCCAGTGCTGAACAAGAGGAAGAGAGTGGGAGGAGAGCGGGGTGGCAGTGGGGTGGAGGAAAGTGTTTCGTATAAGTAAAGCACCTTGCATAGTGGCTTTTACTTTAAAAACATAATCTTTGCCATCGTGGCACACTGTGGAAAGCATCATGCTTTATGCGTGTGCAGTACAGTTTCTGTCCTTCTCGTGCATTAGCGAGATTCAGTACAGGACTAGGCAAGTGGGTTTTGTTTCTGATGAAGCCTGCAGTGTCCAGATGCTGTTGGAGGAGTTCCTTTGGTCACATCAGTGATTTTATTTCATCATTTAAAAAGAATGACTGAGTCTTTGCCACACGGCCTAGTAGAGGACGCTGATTTTTAGTGCTAACAGCCCTGATAGTATCGAGGGCAGTGTTGATGAGCGTTGGCATTTGGGTGGCGCTGCATCCCTCTTGCTCCTAAGCACCTGCCTCACCCTCATGCAGTCCTCGAGCGTCTTCTGTGCTGGTGGGGAAGCTACAGCTCCCAGTCTGCCGTGGGCCACCTTCTGCAGGCTCTCCTCTTGCTGCTGCACGGCCCTTCCACTATCCAGCCTGAGCCCTGGTGGGCTACACATCAGTGATCTGCCTGAAGGCGTGCACATCCTGAGACCAGGCACTTTTCAGGGTTATCTCTCCAGTAGGAATTCCATTTAAAGCAAAGCAGGAAGCAAGCAAGCATTTTCCCTAAAGAATAGAGACGCCTGCCCCCTGAGCCCCTGGTACGCAGCACCCCTGCATTGGCTTCCTGCGGGAGGCGGTCACACCTGCCCGAAGCTTGGGAACTCATCCCAGCACATCCACCCTCTGCTCCCAGGGCCCCTGCTTCACGGTACCTTCACGGGGTGACTTGGCGGCAGGAGGGAGACTGCATGTCACCCTTCGGCTCCATTTCCTCTGACTGTCAAGCTTCCGTGTCAGAATTTTATGATGAAGTGAACTGCAATCCACAGTATGAATCAAAGCAAAACCCGGAAAAAAGAAAAAAAAAACAAAGCAAAACCCAGGCCCCACCTTAGCCCAGCGAGCTGCCACCAGGAAGTATTCCTTGTTTCCCAACTACACAAACAGGAAGAAATGTAAGCCTAGGTAACTTTTAAATATTAATATCAGATGCCTCATTCAGCATTCTTTAAAAATTAAAGCCCAGCCAAAATGATCGTGATGCCAGCCCTGAAGACTCAACATGTGGATGTCACTTCTCCCCTGTGTGGTCTCCAATTTAGTGGGAATGTGTGAAATGATCTTTCCATGACAAGCAGCCTGTTACCGTGGAAACAACATACTAGTTTTTAAACCCTTCTGGCTAGTTCCAAAACATTAACTCTGTTCTGATTTTGAAGAAATAAAAGTGGGCCTAGAATTAATATTTAGGGTTTTTTGGGTTTTTTTGTATTTAGTACAGGATCTGCTGGGTCTCACTACACAAATCAGACTTGCAGTGATCCTCCTGTTTTCAGCCTCCCAAGTACTGGGATTATGGGCTTGCACCACCGTACCTAGTCTCATTCATCGTCTCAGCGGCCCCTGAGGTGGGGCTGGCACAGCACACTGGGAATCGAACCTCTGTCCCTGTGTCTGCCTAAATTATTTAGTTTTTTAACAGTTATAATCCTTGAAAAATAGTCATCAAATTTCAAGTACACATATATGAATGGTTTTACATTTAATTTTAACATTGCAGAAGCAGAGTGAGCACAGGCAAGCGCCTCACGTGCTGCGGCTGCTGCTGAGGCTGATGGCTCCATGTCCTGTTCCAGCCTCTCATCAGAGTCATCTGGATGCAGGCTCTCTGGTCTGGTCCTACTTTGCTATTTATATATTATTTTTATTTAAATCCAGCATCTTTATGGAGTCCTGCTGTGTGTATCAGGCCCTTCTGCTCGCACAGAAAGGATGCCTGGTTATTTACTTTTTCCCACTGACAGTAGATTTTGTGGCAGTATAATATGATCCAGCCAATTTCTTTATTGAAAATTAGATAGAACATCTCAAGGGTTGTACACAAATATTCAAGCAGGAAATTTCAGGATACTTAAATATCCAAAGGTAGCTTTTTACAATATTTGCTTAATACAACTTTTAAAATTAAATACTCTCATCTGATTGCAGGACTTGCGTATGCCTTTGACAGTGAGCGAAGCACTCTGCTTGCTCAGGCCACCAAGCTCTGGCTTCATACATGCGTACCTGATGCTGTTCTGATCTTCACCCTGGGTCTCTGGGAAGGCTTGATGTTCTTATAGAGAACATTGATTTTCAGACACTTACTTTATTTAATGTGCACATTAAGATTAATTTTTGATGGCACTCTGCGGCATTGTCGTTTCATCCTGATGGACTGAAGCCATCAGCTTTGAGGACATGACTCAAAGCGGACTGCAGCTCGGGGCGCTTCCTCATCCCTCTTGGGCATTGCCCTGAAGCTGCAGGTCTGAGCTCACGGCCAGCCATGGGGCGATAGAAGCTGTCCTAGCTGGAGGAGCGGACACAGCCGTCCCCTCCTCCCCAGGTAAGAGCTGCAGTAGTAAGTGGACGTTGGCCATGCGCTCATGTGATTGAGAGGCGCCGAGGCCCACGATTGAAGGGAAATCTTTGAGTGGAGGTTACCTTTAGCTGCCATCCAAACTACTGTCTTATTTTTCCTTTTATTCAGTAGTGCCAAATTCTTTACCAAATGCTTTTGAAGCATTACATCTAGGTTGGCCTTATGCCAGTAGGAATGAGCTTCCTACTGGCCCTCTACTGCACTGCTTTTGTGTTTTATTATTACTTAAAAAAATTTTAGTACAGTGAAATTTATGTATATTCTGTGTTCAATGACTTGTAGGTGCATTTTGAATTGGAAAGAAAGTACAGGTCCAACACAGGTTATGAGGATACATCTAATGACTGAATTTTTAAACATGTATTCCTGCAAACTCCACGTAGCAGTTTGATTATTCTCGAACCTGAAAGATCCATTCGTTTCTAATCATACTGCCTTAACCTCATTCAAAGTTGTTCCCAGACTGATGTCAGCAGTTGTTATTTCCAAATGGCAGTGAAATCTCTAGATGTCTTCTTAACCTGCTCAAGTAGTAATTTTATTTTAATCCAAAAATAACCTTTTGATTTTTATTAACAATGATGACCATAATGCATAATTAAAATAAACCAAAGTGTTTATTAATTACAGCTATATTGATTTCTAATCTAGATAACCAGATTTCTTCCAGAGTGTAATATTTTCCATGTTTTAAGAATGAGCTTCCTACTGGCCCTCCACTGCACTGTAATTTAATCGTGGCAGATGGAAGTGACCAGCCAGTGAGTCACACCGTGTTTCTACAAAGCAGGCAGCAGCTCCAGGCTTGCTGTGTTGGTGCCTCTTGGTGTCTACTTCCAGGAAACAGGAGGGCTGCCCTGCAGTTCTGGGGCAGCAGTGGCTGTCATATTCAGAGTCCAAGGTTATGCTTTCTTATTCCAAAGTAGAAAGTAAAGGTGTGCTCTTGACCAGTCTGCATGTCGGATGTGTTGCATCCGCTCAGGCCTTGTAGTGTCACTCTGTGGTTGAGCACTTGCTTGGGAGGTGAAGCCCTGAGTTTGTTTCCCCAGCTTCTTAGCAAAATAAGAATGAAATAAAAGGTGCGAGACCCTGCGTCTAAAACATGAGAAAAGGAAATCTTTGGTGTGGATCTCTTGGGTGGTTTACTACACTGCCGCGTTTAACTTCTTCCATTCAGCAGAACTGGCTTCTTTACCAACACTGGTACATGGTAGCGGAGCAAAGGTGTTACAAAACACAGGTTGCAGATGTGTGTGCCCTGAATTAGTGAGTTTCGGGGCCTCACTTCGCCTCAGCTGCAGAAAGCGGCTGTGATGAACAGAACTGGGGAAAATGGCCCACACTCGTGGCTGGGAACACATAGTTGAGGACATAGTAAACAGCATGCCAGTTTCTTTATCATGAAATTGTAATATTATTTCCAGGAAACTTAGCATTGTTTATATAATTTGATCTTCATTTCTGACTTTCACTTTTTATTATACCTAAGTTAACTGAATTCTTGAATGGAGCAGACTGTTCTAAGCCCAGTGGTAAGATTCCTGACTGTGTTGTGTTAAGATCCCGAATACCTCCATGAAGCCACCAGTGTGGCCTTCCAGTGTGACTGGACCCTGCAGCAATCCTCTGCTGAGGTCTTAAGTCACCCTCAAGTGATGGAAGCGGTTGCTGAGGCCAGTCACCAGTGAGCCTGAGGCCAGGGCCCCAGCTCCACCTGGCTCCTCCCCCTCCTCGCTGCCCCCCCTCACTTCCGGGCTGTCCTAAAGGGAGCATTCTCTCCATCACCCCCTCTGCAGTGATTGATGTTTCCGCCTTGCTGTGGCCTGGGAACCAGTGGAACCACATAAATGTGGACTGAAAACTATGTGGCAGAAGGAGTTTTTCTTACTTGAAATCAAGTATTAAGTCACAGCAACAGAAAACGCTGCAGCACACCTTGGAAAGGAATTTACTGTCCTTGTCAAGCTCATTGCATTTGTTGCATAAATAACTTCACTTCCTGAAGGTTGCAGTAGTATCCTGCATGCAGTGGCTCAGTTGGGTAGCCTGCTGCCTGCCTCCACTGGCTCTCCTTTCACCCCTCCAGTCCAGCAGCTTCTGCATCCTGCTGCTTCTGTGTGTTTCCAGCCCGACCACCTCCACTTCAGAGTGCTTGCCCTCTGCCTCCGCCCCGTGCAATCACTCGGACTGTGAACTGGGAAACCACAGAAGAGGCCTGGGAAACCACAGAGGAAGCTCAAGGAGTACAGCACAGTTGGACTGTGCTTCAGCAAGTCTGTTGTCTTTACCTGCGTGGCACAAGGCTCCCACACGGACCCCTGATGAATGGAACAGATCTGTAAACCAGAACAAAAGTGCTTTTTACTTAAGGGAAGATTCACTTCTTAGAATTAGTTGAGCTTTTAAGGAGGTGCAGAGGTGTGTGCCCCTGACTTGGGGAGTGAGATATACAAGGAATGCCATGTGTGTCGATAGCAGAGCACCCTGCACTTCCCCAGCACATCAGCCTTGCTGAAAAGCTGGAGAATAAACATCAGTCCTCCCCGGAGATGCAAGAGCAGGAAAGTGAGCCACTGCACGTTTGCACCTCCAGGATCCCGGAGAACATACTTGAAGGCAAATGAGAATCCAAGCTGATTTCTTGCCCTTCCAGACCTGGCTCTGAAGCACCACTTTTAGACAAATGAAACAATGGATATAAGACAGTTAGCTTCATCTATTGTCCTTCATCTATTGCCCTAGTTTTAATTCTAACAGGATGGCCAAAGCATTTTCCGGGGTTTGTTTCTTTCTTCTCTTTGTATTTCCTAAATTCAGATGCTTCTTTTAGCACTAAGTGCTTATACAAAATTTGGAAATTTGGCTTTGTTATTTAAGCAGAAATTAAAAAATAATCTGTTGTAGCCTATTAAGTTAGAACAGTGTCTACTGCGTTTGAACGCCAGCTGATCACTACTCTGTTTCACATGGGTCCAGTCTGCATGAATTTCAGTGACAACACATATTTCAGTATAACCAGTCCAGTCCCCCAAGACCACAGTTCAGACTTCAGCTAGCATGCTAACTGTGATTGTGCAGAGTATAAATCTCATTGCTGGCTTTTCACGCCACAAAGTAGGCAACTAGCAGATACTTAATCCTGGTCACTGGTGAGTCCTGTCACCCCCTTGCAGTCAGCGACTGTGGGTCTGTGGTCAACTGTAATCCAGTTTACAGGAAGAGACAGTTGTTCTGCCTGATTGTCTTATAGTGAAACACCATGTGAAGCTAAAGTTACTTTAAAGAGGACATTGCTCATAACCTGGAAATGGCAGAGGAGGGAAAGTAGCAACCCTGGAAGTGAGGCTTGAATCAAGCACAGATAGGAGAAGCAGCTGACTGTGTGGTGGTAGGCTCTGCCTTTTTTCTTGTTCTTGTGTTTAGAGACACTACTTGTGCAAGAAACTTAGAGAAAATGGACTTGTTGACATGATGGAAGAACAGTTAGGGCAGAGAGGATGAAGGTGTCTTGGAGCAATTGCTGCCACCAGCAAGTGTCACATGTAGAAATTCGCCGAGGTGGACACTCATGGCATGGAAAGTGGAAGAAGGCTGAGCGGAGGCTGGCGGGTCCTGGCGGCCGGGCTACCCGTGCCCAGAGCACACTCCCCCCATAGCCCTGCTGAATAGCAGGATGGAGAAATGCTGCTGCAAAACGTAAAAAGGAGCAGGGAAAGCTTTTCCAGGTGCTTGTCAGCTCAGCACTTAAGGTCGTAGTGTGCATGCTGAAAATAAGACCTTTGAAGTTTGGACAGAAACGTTCTGTAGTGTCACAGAACGGTCATAATTGTTGCCGTTGGTTGAGTGCACCCTGCGTGGCTTTATATGGTCATTTCATCAAAGCAGAAATGATCTCTGATTTTTTTTAAAAAAGGCAAATTGTGCCATTTGAATTTTATTCTAAAGTATAATATATTAAGAGTATGCAAAAAAGTCACACATACTCTTTAAACAGTATTTTCAAGTACTTTTTAGCCTTTTAAAGGCAATATGCTGTTATCAGTAAGAGCAGTAATTGATCCTGGGTGCTTCTTGGATGCCAGAGTGCTGATTCTGAAGTCCTTCATGTAAAATAGCATCGAATTCCAAATCTGAGGCACACTGGGGCCGAGGTAGTGGTCATAGGCTGGAGGCCAGCCTGGCTGCTTCGGGAGGTCTTACCCCACATTTTAAGAAGACAGATGTGGGTTGGTAATAGCACATGGGAGGCCCGGGAGTCAGTCCAGCACCCCGTGGATAAGTAAATTAATGCACAGTCACAGTACTTGCATATTCTGTGTCTTCTGTTACCTTTAGATAACTCAGTACCTACGTCATTGCGGAGCGATGCCCAGAAGAAAGGGCACTTGTTCAGTGCAGGGCACACCCCCACCTGCATGTGGGCTGTCAGCTGCCTGGGTGGGCACAGCCCCTTGGGACCCGAGGGCCAGCTATAGCCAGTGGTACCCTGTTCACAGAGCTGTTTCATCTAATATTCCTTACTCTTGCTTTCAGAACTTCACTGAACTGAAGGCTTGTATTTCAGTGTAGTTTTTACTGAAAGACTTTTTTCAACCTAAGAGTTTTTTTTTCCTTTTAAAAGGGTTCTAATGGAATGTTTATTTTCCTTTCAAAAAATACTCCCTTCTCATCCAGGGTGGCGCACATTCTCTGTCCCTCTCTCTGTCTCTCTGTCTCTCTATCTCTCTGTCTCTGTCCCTCTCTGTCTGTCCCTCTCTCTGTCTCTCCTTGTCTCTATCTTTCTTGCACTGTCTCTGTCTCACTCTGCCTCTCTCAGTCTCTGTCTCTCTCAGGCTCTCTCTCTGTCTCTCTCTCCTCCTGTCTCTGTCTCTCCCTGACTCAATCTCTCTGCCTCTCCCTGTTTCTGTCTCTGTCCTTCCTGTCTATTTCTCTCTCCCGTCTCTGTCTCTGTCTCTATCTCAGTCTCTCTGTCTCTGTCTGTCCCTCTCCTTTCTCCCTTCAAATAAATTATCTATTTTTTAAAAAGGTTCTCCCTAGTATGCTTTGTAGGCACATAGCCAAAGTGATACATTATTTAAAACAAGCTTTAATGACAGTCGTCATCTCTCCGAGATGAAAAACGTAGTCTTGTTTGCTAGTTTAGGTCACAGGATAATCCAGTTCATGGTGTGTTTTGTAATGTGAGTGCAAAATGTTTTGATTTTTTTTAAAGCCTAAAATAATTAAAACTTGTTTTGTATCATTCAACCTTGTAATATATACCTATAATCTAAAACCTCAAAATTGGTTGGTTTTGAAAGATGTTAGCATAATGAATAATGAAGGAGCCCCTGGGTTGCTTTCAATGCCTCAGAACCTTGGCTATGGTCTGTGTAAGAGAAAGGACCCCTGATCCTTATGGGGCTCTCCTAGCACTGCCTGCATGCCTGCTGTGGACACCTTGTTGCTTTGCTGTGTTCCAAGGGGGGTCCCATGCCAGCACTATGCTTGGTTACATGCAGCAACTGAAAAGCTTGTTTGGGGAATGTTGTGTTTTTAAAGCTTGGCTTAATCATACACAGGGAAAGCCACTGGCTTAAATACAGCTCTGCAAACCTGAGAGTGGGAACTGGGGTTTTGGCACAGCCCCTGCAGCTGTTGTTCAGGGGCACCCTAAGCCCACAGGGCACAAGGAGTCAGATGATTTCATCGCTTCAGAGCTCCGTTCTCTGTGTGACCGAGTTCATACGTTGTTTCTCATGTAATGTACTCTATCACACTCATCAACCCAACCACCACTAGTACCACCAAAAATAAGCAACGCCCCCCATAACACTGGAGGACAGGTCTTAGGAGGTTACTGAGAGAAAAGGTGGTACAACAGGATGATGCCAGTGAGAGGACAGGCGAGTCGGAAGGGCTGACGTGCAGGGTCATCGACCAGCTCTCAGCCCTGGGCTGAGACTTTAGTCCAGACTCAAGGGCAGTGTCTGAGATGGGAGATGGGAGCAGATGAGAGCACTGGGCCTGCACCGCCGGGCCTGTGCAAGGCTGGTGGCACATGGGCCGGTGCTGAGGTCATTGCCCAGCAAGTTCCCACCTCAGACCTGACCTGAATCACCACCTGGAACCTGTCCCTTGGCCTTGGTCATGTGTGGGGCTTGCTGTACTTTCCAGAACAACGTGCGACATAGGACTGTGGTTGGGCCTGTGCCTGCCTGGAAGTAGCAGAGCAGCTCCCATAGGCTCCAGCCTGGTGGCCACTGCTCCAGTGAGGCCAGGGCTCTTGCTGCACACCCACTAGTGTGAGCCTTATGATGGGCCAGGAGCGCAGCTGGGTCCCAGGACCCCTGGCCTGGCTCCTGCTCCCCTCCTCAGCAGCAGTAGCTTCCCTGCCCTTCCTGGGCTGCCTTTCTGTGATCTTAATCTTGCTAAGAGCAGTGGTAAGCCTGTGGCACATGTGCCACAGTGGTCAGTTTTGCCCTAAAAGATTCCTGTTCGGTGCGCTGCAGTTAAATTGTGGATGAATTTTTTCCTGCTCCTCCCAGGAACTCTATCACGCCTTCACCTAGGTTCTGAAGTCTGTTATGCTTAAAAGCATGATGCCCATGATGCACAGAGCACTTGACAAGCCCTGATCTGTTGCAGGTCTGTGTAGGAAGGAAAGTGCTAGAGTCATCTTTCTTGGCCAATGGCCGGTACTAAGCAGTGGTTTTGCGCCTTGGACAGCCCACTGTTGCTGTCTGCCTGCTCCATTTTTATCTGCTTCATCAGACCAGGAATCCCTCGGTGTTACACCTGTGCTACTTCACCCAGCTGCTGGCTGGAACCACAGCTGTCAAGTAAGCCAGAGGACCAGAGTGGGATTCTGGATCCCTTGGCAGGTAGCTGCAGGGGAAGAATGTCAGAAGGATAGAAGACTGACACCTGCAGTGTGTGCTGGTGCATACGTGCAGTACCAGTGATCAGGGAGAAAAAATGATCTCAGGTGGGTGACCTTGTTGATATATGGAGCCTCCAAATGACAGGGAAAAATTATCTCCCGACCTGACCTGGACAAGTTCGTGTTCTCTAAAACCAAAGAATGAATTTTAGGAACAAACGGAGGTTATGAGCAGAATATATTTATTGAGGGAAAGAAAGCTCCTGTCCAAGACAGGGACAGGAGGGGGGCCCGAGCAGGTGTTTCTTCCAGGGACTTCTATAGTGTAAAACCATGTGAGGCTAAGGTGAAGAGAATGGGAACTCGCTTAGGTGGACAAGAGGTAGGACAAAACTATGGTCAACCAATGGGATTACAAGCACCATTGCTCAGGTAAAATTGATTAGGCCCAGGACCAAGTGGGGTAGTGAGTCACATAGCAAGTGGGCATGAATATAAAACAGGACCTTATCTGGTGTCCTTCAGACAGTGATTCTTCCCGACTAATGAGCAATCCTGGATGCCAGTCTTTAGGGAGGTTAGTGTTTGTTTGGTCTTTCTTCTGGCTCACAGCAGGAACATCCATCCCTCCTACAGTTTTAAGGTGTCTGGTCTTTGTTATCTCCTGGGAGGGCCTGACCCTGTCTGACTGCCTATAATATTTGTATCTAACTTGCCGCGTGTAACATCAGCACTAGGAGGTCAAGGCAGGATGACTCCCGTATGTCCAAGGCCAGCCTTGGGTATAGTATGAATTCAAACCTGCCTAAACTTCACAGCCAGACTGTGTCTCAAAAGATAGCTCAGCAGTCTAAAGCGCCTCTCAGGGACCGCGGTTCGATCCCCAGCACCACATGCCATACCAGCCCCTCCCCCCAGGGCGGGCTGAGCTGACCCCCCCCCGCAAAAAAAGAATCCATGATGTGTAGCAAGACACTATAATAAATAAATAAATTTAAAAAAAAAAAAAGACTAAAGGGGCTGGGGAAGATGGCTCGGTGGAATAAGTGCTTCCCTGGCAAGCCCAAGGGCCTGAGTTCAATCCCTGGTTCTGAAAAAAAAAAAAAAAAAAAAGACTAAAATTCCATTTTACGGAGCTAACATTTTCAGCAATGTTTTTTTGCTATGCAAATTTGGCTACAGTCAAAGTATGTGAAGAGAACTCTTAAGGACATCCGCTCCTAATTTACTCACTGGTTTAAAGAAAGGCACAGCGTCTGTTTCTAGTGGTGCACAGAGATCTGCCTGCTTCACTTGTCCACTGACTGGGCTCTGGCGCCTTGCTGGGGAAGAGCTTGTGGGCCACAACCCAGCAGGCAGCTCCTGCTCCCACCCCATGTCACTCTCCCATGATTAAAGGAAGATGGACAGAGAAGTGGGGGTGGGAGTCCCAGGCTGGGACAGTGGTCCCCGCACTCTGATGGGACCCAGACAGAGCCCAGCAGGCTTTGCCCTCAGAGACATGGGAAGCTCTGGTGCTGCTGTGCCACCTGCCTGCCCTGGCTTCCACCGCAGGACTCACAGCCCAACCCTTCGCGTCCTTCACCTGCCTTCTGTTCAGCTCACTCCTGGGAACAGGGCGAGCCGGGAAGAGCAGCATACTACAACTTACCCAGGGGATTATGGGGCTGTGGTGCATGGCTCCCAAGGGCCAAGGGGATTACCGGGAGCGGCTGCCCTCTGCTCCTGCTCCAGGGGCTCCTCTCTCCCGTTGCTTCCTGCGGATCAGCACGGAGACAGAGCGCCTCAGAAGCTAGGAGGCGGCTGTGGACCAGAGGCTCCGTGCAGAGTGGTCCTCTGCTACCTGAAGCCAGCGAGCGCTTGGTCCGCTGTGCAGGGTCCTTTTAGAAAACTGGGCTGTATGGAATTACTTACTCATGAAACCCTCACTGTACATGCCTCCGTGGCTTAGACTAGCGGGCCCTGAACACTTCCACCAAGTGCTACATTTATAAGAGGAAGAAAAAACTCTTACTATGCAGATGATTCACCTATGGCATTGTTGTATACTTTGAATGATACAGAGGCAAGATAAATAAACTGGTTAAGATGACTAAAATTTAAATTTTTCTAATTTGTGGTCCAGAAGGCACATGTGTTAAAATCACACTAGAAATTACAAAGAGAATGGTGCACTGATTCATCTATAGTAGAAATTTAATTCAAATTTAAGTGAAAGTAACAATCTGAAGAATATTTTACCTGGTAGCACTTTTTTTTTTTGTATTTTTTGGGGAAGGGTGTACAGGGTGTTCAGGCTCTCACTACCAGATTGGACTTGTAGTGATCCACCTGTTTACAGCCTCCCAAGTGCTGGGATTACAGGCGCGTGCCACCCTGCCCAGTCTCAGTTGCTGTCTCAGCACACCCTGGGGGTGAGGCCAGCACAGCAGGTACAGGGATCGAAACCCCCAGCCCCTGAGCCTACTTGAAGGTACTTTAATCCCCTGAGCTATTTGACTGGCCCTTACTGGTAGCATTTGACTGGCCCTTACTGGTAGCATTTTTCATATAATTCCTTCTTTTTAAAGAGAATAAAAATAATGAAAAAGAAAAAAATAGAAACGGTACAGAATTTTGCTGACAAAATGATTAAAATTTAGCAGTGGTTATGTTGCATTTAAATTAATAATTTATAGCAGTATGCGCTTAACGGGGTGTAAAGTAATATCAAGATTTATGACTAAATGTAGACTAAGGTCAGCTGCCATTCCTGTCACATCAAACACTTAACATTTTTCTACTGAGTACACTGGAAGTTCACTCTCCTAGCAATCTTGAAATCACAGTATTCTATTATTAGCTGTCTTTGCCTCATGGCGTGGTCGAACAGCAAAGCACATCCTGTCCAAGACTTCGATCCCCAGATAAAAGATACTTTTATTTGGAGGAATTACTTCAAAATTTGATTTCAGCTATTAGTGACCCAACTTGTACTTCCTTTTCCTTTTTAAATTCAGATCAACAGGGTGTAGAAAATTAGATTAAGCAATATTTTCTAGTTTTGGAGAAAGTTTCCACAGAAAGTCAATTATGTTAGACATTTAACTTGTTGTTTGAACAATACTGTTAATTGTGTCAGACACTTTAAGGAGAGACACAGAAGAAACACTGATGGTCATTATTCCTCAAATACAGTATCTGTATGAAATGCTGGGAGAGAATAGATTCCAAATTGTAATAGGCAAGGCATAAAACCTTCTCAGTGTTATTTTAGAACTTTACTCTTGTGACTATAGCATTATTTATAATTCTATAAAGCTGATTTGATTGGATATTGTTACATGATTATAGCAATTCATAAATTTTGTTAGTAAAATAGACATTTGAATAATGTGAACAAATTAACCTTTATAAAAATAATTTATGTTTTGTATTTATGTGCGACTCTGTCTCTTGTAGACACCAAGCAACCTTGTAAATACACACAGTAGTGTGGCACCGGCCCCAACTCTCAGCTACTTACAAATTTAAAAAATAATTCTGAGCTCAGAATAGCCCTCTGTTACAGCACAGCCATGTGTTCTCCACTACTAAATTCTTAGTTACTTACTGTTGACTTATGTTTAATATGACTTTAAAGTTTGTGTTGTTTGTGGAACTTGGTAGATTAGAAGCAGAAATGACGAAGTAGGCTAGAAGTCGGAATCACTATAGAAGCGCTGGGGGCTTCGAGCCATAGCATGATGACAGCTAATGGCTGACAGCCTCGTTCTGAGACCTAAAGAGGTGGACGCCTACATACAGACAGACTGAGGTGAAGCGCTTCTGTTTCTGTCCAGAGTTGTGTGGCTTCCGTGCATTCTTAAGTCCTCTCTAGGTGACACACACTTAATATAGTGTGGGTACTCTGAATAGTGCTCAACTGTATTGTTCAGTAGATCATGAAAGAAAATGTGCATACAGTATTTGGTACAGATGCAGGGTTTCTTTTGTGTATTTTCGCAGCAGTTGCCGAGACTGTGGATACATAGCCAGTGGTACATAAACTTCTTACAGGTTCCGTCAGAAGTGCTGGTTGATCTGTTTCAACCCTTCCTCATTCTGTGCCTACAAGCAGACCGGCGTCTGCTTCCTAGATCCAGGCCATACACACCCGTTCACCGAGTCCTCTGCAATGTGAGCCGCAACTGAGGGGCCGTCCTGAGCTTCCTGACCTGTGTGGGCATGGCTCCTGGCGTGGCTCCTGGCTTGGCTCCTGGCGTGGCTGTCGCCCCAGCATGCGCATTTCTCCTAGCGTGGACATTTTCCACGTCGTATTTAACTGACTTAAGTGAAATAAATTCACCAGTGGATATTCTTAGTGTAGATTAATTATGCTTCACAATAGGAGTTCACTTTAAAATAATTGTGTTTCATACAGTCTAAAATCATAGTAACAACAAAGTAGTGTTTTCATGCATGTGCAACACGTGCTCTACCACTGAGCTACATACCCAACCTACCCACCCCCTTTTTTGTGAGTCTGACCTAGTGTGGAGTAGGACTTCTGGTGTCTGCATTATCGCAGTCTGCACCGCAAGCACTGGCCTGCCCCTGTCCTTCCTGGTGAGTGTGGGCTCCTGGTAACCACAATGGTAACTCCCACAGTGTGTTCCCAGCAGCACTACCAAGTGAAGCACTATCTGACCTCATGATTTTTAAGGTATCTTTAAATTCTTTTATGCAGAATATGTGCCATGGTCCATTTGAGTTACTAGAACACACTACCACAGTTTGAGCAGCCTCAAGCGCAGAACTGTGCTCCTCGGAGCTCTGGCAGCTGGGCCCTCGAGATCAGTGTGCCATGGATTTGGGGCCAGGGAGGGCCCATCTCCTGGCTCCAATGTGGGCATGGGTTATTGGATCCTCACAGCATAGAAGGAAGGAATTCTCGTCTCCTCGGGTCCTTATAGGTACACTGATCTAAGGATGAATCCTTCCGCCCCAGTCGCCTGCCCAAGCCCTCACCTTTAATACCATTGCTTTGTGGATTGGGTCTCAGCCTGCAAATTGGAGCAGGATTCATTTAGGCAGTGGAATAAAGACACAAACCTCTCACGGGGGCAATTCCTTAGTAAAGAGGCACGTGCACACTGCAGGTCTTCAGCATCATTTCTATACCTGTAAACACTTGAGATTTATGTGGCAATTGTAACTTGAATAAACATTAAAGGAGATCATGAGTGACTTCTCAGGGTCACATTAGGCCTCAGAGACCTTGTCGTCCAGTACAGCGCTTTGTCCCTTATATTGGTATTCAATGTTTTAAGGTAACTGACAACTGCACTTGGTAGTGTTACACACACACTTTGTACGCATGCTTTCGTTGCGTATAGCACACAAACGTATGTCAGCATCCCGTGGGCATCCATCACAGGCACGCAGCTTTCGCTGCATAGCCAGCTTCGTACAGATTTCTTATCTTTAAGTTTCTGGTAATGCTACTCTGGCTCATCTCCTGTGTGCACCATATGACACGAGGCTTCTGCTAGACCCAGACGCCCAAAAGGGCTTCCTTTCTCTGTGACCTGAACAGATTGGGGAGACTTTAGAGACATACTAAAATTTCCTCTTAGTTGGAGACTGCATCCTGAGTACCTGGGTGGGTGCCTGAGCCCACAAAGTATGCTCAACATGGCATTTGCTGTCTCTTTTCCTAGACAATGCACACCTATAATAGAGCTTAATTTAGGAATTTGGCACAGAGATTACAGCAGTGACTAATGTTAAAATGGAACAATTGTAACGATGTACTCTAATAAAAGTCACTTAGTTTAGGAATTGCTTATATCTGGAGGTTTTCTGCTTAACATTTTGGACTCCAGCTGCCTGCAAGCATGGTATTACTAGCACAAAATGAGACACCAGATCCTCAGGTGAGCTTAGATGTTTTGGTAAAGGAAAACTATCAGAAGAGCCAGACATTGTTCAGAATGTTTCACATTTGTGCAGATTTATTTAATCTTGGCTTTACAAGCTAGCAAGTGAGTGGTATTTTATCTGTGATGGATGAGGAAACCAAAACACAGAATTCAATTAATGGCAGAAGTTACACAGAAGTAGGGTGATACCTGAGCCCAGCAGGTTGGAGCCCACACTGTGTGGTCTGGCAATGGTTTCCTGTTGGTCTTGTTGTCGTTGTTCTTTTAAGTTTGTAACTGTATTACACTAAATTGTGGACAGATGCCGTTTGCTCAAAATCTACAACTCATCTGACTGCTTTCTGACATACCCCCACCCCGTTGCTTGCCTCTGTGCCCGGCCCATGCTGTTCCTTAGACAACTTTCCCGATTTGCTTCCATTTCTATGAGAAGCACAGAAAGCGGTCCCTCCCCATCTTCCATGTCCGTGTCATACAGCAGATCACTCGCGACACATTGCGCCTGACCCAGATACTCAGAAGCCCATTGTGGCGTGTAATGATAGTGGAAAGACGTTATTCTTGATTAAAAATACTTTCACCAGAGGCAAAATAACACAGGGATTGTGAGCTGGAGCTGGGCAATCGGAAGGCTAGTGGGTGTCCTAGTTCAGCCACAGGGCAGGACTTCAAGCTGAGCCAGGTTCGTTCCTTTGTTTGGCAGATGCTTGTAAATTCTCTGTGCCCAAGTATTGTGGTAAGGCCTAGCAATACAGAGAAAACAGCAGACCAAAGCTGTTAAAGGAACTGCACTAGTAGGGAGATAGTAACTAAGTCAAGACGTGATGCCCCGTTGATTCCATCTTTTCTGTATCCAGGAAGTGACCAGCTCGTCTCCCCCTGCCTCCCAACCCACACCTTGGGTCTCTGCCCTGACCTGCTGTTGACTGGCCTGCACTTCTGCTGAGGCCCCAAAGCCTCTTCTCAGCATACGGTCCAGAGAGCCTCCCCTCTGTTATCCACCCAGCCCTCTCTCTGCGGCTCATACTGTGCAGGACCCCCGCCCCCCCCCCGGTCTGCCACAGCCAGGTCTGGGCCTTATGGGTTATGCATGGGCCTGTTGGGGGCCCTCACACCAGCTCACGTGTGCCTCCAGGCCCTGCACTTAGCTCCTTCCAGCCCCTCTGGAATCCCTTATTGTCCTCTTCAGAACTTGGGCAGATGTCCCTTCCCCATTAGATATACAGAACAGCACTTGGCTGTGGAAGGAGCTGGTGAATTTAACATATAACCACGAGGCCTAGATGCACCCTGTTCTGTCATCTGTTGATGAGTTTCAGCCTGGCTTGAAGTCAGTGAGAGTCTTCTTCCTCCAAAAACATGGAACAGATGCCATGGGGGCTGGATAAATGGCTCAGTAGACTAAGCACATGCCTGCCAAATTCAAGGACCCAGGTTCGATTCCCAGAACCTCATACCACACCAGCCCCACCCCTGGCACACTGTGCCAACTACCCAAACCAGGCATGGTGGTGCACACCTATAAGCCCAGCACTGGAGAGGCTGAGACAGGAGGATCACTATAAGTCCAAGCTGCATAGTGAGACCCTGTACCAGATAAATAAATAGATAAATGGATAACAGATGTCACAATAATAAGCCCAGAAATAAAATGAACAAGTAGCATCTTGGAGGTAAAATATATCCTATTTTCAGGCTGATAACTTTCAATTCTGGATGCTGGAGGACAGAACCAATGGTTGAGTGTGAGGAATACTTTCCTACTTCACAAGCCTCTCAGATGTCTTCTTAATGGGTGGTATACAGCACTGTGAGGTGCTTCCAGGTTTCTAAGCCTAGCTGCTGCTTCCTTAAAACCTAAAGAAAAACAAATGCAAAGGCCAGAGAACGTGCACCTCTTAGGACCTCTGTGCAGGGCTGAAAGCAAACCCTTGGAGGAGCTCTCTCTTACTGCACTGTCAGCTCTGTCCAGAATCCCTGAGCGTGCAGAAGAGGGGCTGGGGTGCCAATGGCAGGTCAACCAGTGAAAAAATCGAAGTAATGCACCTTCTCAGTGTCTGATAAATCAGAAGTGCCTGAGCTACCCAAAAAAATCTGTGTTTGGTAGCCACAGATATAAGAATGAAGAGGTTTCAGTTCCAGTGTACTTAGCCTCCAGAGATAATCCATGAGGAGGCATTCAAGGAAAGCAAAAAGTTTGGAGAAAGCTTCAGAGACCTTGGTGTAGCTGTCTATAAGCACTGAGCCAAAGACAGCAGCTCACCTCGGGAAGAGAAAACACCTCAGTTTCCTCTTCTGCCAGTGGTGATCACAAGAAGCATCAGCGATGGAGCCAGCTTTCGTTGTTGGAATTCTGGTTTCCCTTTTACCTAGCAAAGGTGGAACAGCATGGCCTTGACCGCCTGGCATGGCCTTGGCTACCTTGACATTGTGGGGCCTAAGTTTCTTCTGCACAGTGAAAAATAATGACCAACCATCTTACAGCACCATTGCAGGAGCTAGTGTGGCAGCATTTGTAAAGCATTTCATGACACTCCTGTGTCTGTGGCACCACCAAAGTGCTATTTCTGAATCACTGTGTAGTGTTGCCCCGCCTGCTGAATGTCTATGCAATGAATGTCTTTATAAGCAGAAGGTATTTTTGTAACATCCTTATTTAATCTGCTTTAAATTGATGAACCAGAGACATGGATTCTCTGTTCACTTCTTTGAGAAAGCTAAAAGAGACTATAGATTCGTGTATTTGAAATTGATTTGAAGTTACAGGGTAGCATGTTTAAAAATATTTAAACATGCTTTATAAATAATGGGGAGATACTGTGAAATAGCTTGGTTTCCGAAGATTATTGTCAGATTCTAAAGTTAGAGCTCTGCATGTGGAGAAGATAGATGCTGTGTCCGTCAATGTCATTAGCTTTGTTTTTAAAATGTTCATGTAGTCGATGCTGTATTGAAATAAGGCCCTCTCCATCTGCCAAGGGTCTCGATGCTGCCTGCTTGGTTTCACCTCCTCCAGCCTTGCTTCCTGGTGTCACCCTCGCGCATTGATGAGTGAGCGCACATGCTGTTCCCAAACGCCACTCCCTCCAGGGAACAAGGCAAGTTGTGGCGCCAAGAAGCACCTCAGCTGGGCATGCATGGTGTCAGCCCAAGCGCCCAGCGTAGAAAGCCTTGTTGCTGTGGCTTAGAGAGAATCCCCTTCCTTCAGGATGTGACGCCCTCGTGCTGTCAGATTTCTCAGTCCTCCCCTCAGTGTCTGTGGACCTGGCCCTGCTGTCTGTCTGTGAGAATCCTGGTGCTCTACTCAGCCCATGATATATGGGCTCAGTAATTTTGAATCCACTACCCCCAGTCCTGCTTCTGGGCTGTGAATCCCCATTAGTCCCTGCTGTGTTCAAAACTGTGACAGAGGCGGTGAACAAAACCTGTATCTGATGTTCTAGAAACAAAACAAAAAGAGGCTCACAAAGCTCCCCTCCTGTACAGACCTGAGCAGGCCACGCCTTAGAGTGCTCAGGTTTCCAGCTCTTCCCGGAGGAAGCTGATTGGCTTCTTGGGCTGAAGGCCAGTTGTGAGTTTGGGGTATTCATTAGAAGATCAATCAAGGAGGTCTGGTGCTGGTGGGTGAGATGGAGGCATCGTCAATGGCGATCACTTCCCAGACCTCTTCTGTAGACCGCGTCTGCAGCAGTGACGGGCACGCTGAGATGCCCCCTGGAGGCTGCACCAACAAGGAGGCCGGTTCAGCACATGCGGCGTTTCAGTTGGAAAGCGGGTCTTTGCAGCACCCTCGCATGCAGAAATCTCGCGGACCATTCGTGGGTTAGAAACCAGGAATTCTCTTGGAACAATTTGGAAACTTCCTTTTTATGGGTAAAACTTCAGCTGCTGCTTTGCTCTCGCCTAGGGAGAACTGCTCCTCTTTGCTATACTGAAGCAAGTAACTAACCAAATAGTGAACATGGAAAGCCACTCCCCATATCTGTGCCTGTGGCCCTCTGGTCTTGCCTTTGGACTCTTGCTAGCATCACTTCTGGGCATTGCTTTTAAATATCACTTTAAACATTCAGAATTCATATTAATTTTTTTTTTGAGTCAGTGGGACAGTAGTGACCCTCAGAAGCCAAAGAGAAGACCGACACTTAAGTGCTTCTTCACCCTCCACCAACAGGTGGCTGGAGTGAGATCAGAGGGATGCTGCTCAGAAGTCAGTAGCCCAGTGGAGATGGTGGCCACGCATCCAGTCTCTCCCTTCTTTCTTGTTATCTCCCATTCTTGGATGGGGGTTGGGACCCTTAGTTCCTGCTCCTATAACAAATGCCTTAGATTGGACAATTATACATAAACAACCAAAATCCATTGCTCACAATTTTGAAGCTAGAGAAGTCCAAGATGAAGGGGCAGACGGTGCCTGTTATTGGTTGATGGCTCTCTTCATGACAAGACCTTCCAGCTGTGTCCTCATAGTGCACTGGTTGCGTCTCTGAGGGGGAGTCCTCATGGTCTGACCATGTCCTGAGAGTCCCACTTTTTAGTACTGTTCTGTTAGAGTTAGGTTTTATTATGTGAACACAGTGCACAAACACTGAAGCAGTGCTCGGGTGGTGGTGGGCCATGGCACGCATGCCTCAGGTCGCTGTCACTGAATGCCCTCCCAGGTTTGCTGTCGCCACCATAGGCCACCCTGAGGGAAGTTAATGGCGTGCACGTTCCCTGCAGTGAGGGGAGATCCAGGCTCCCACTTGCGCTCATTCGCAGGCTTCTTTGCCCTTTTCTCGGATCCCTGTAGTCTTCGTACTGAAGTCGCTGTGGGAGGTATGCAGACCATAGTGAACATTCCACCTCTTCCCAGTGCCCTGCTCCACACTTCCTCAGGTGGCCCGCGGTCCAGCTGGCCATGGGGGACAGATGCACTTGGTTTGGTCCTTTGTGCTCAGCGTGCCATTTTCACACAGCTCTTTCTACACTTCATCTCAGTTTAAATCCTCAGCAACCCAGTGAAATCAGTTGTTACCATCGTGACTTGACTATTGAGGGAATTCAGCCCGTGGACTGGATAAATTACTCACTTCAGGGACAACACAGCCAGATTAGGCTTCATGCTTTCAATCAGCCTTTGCAGCAGGTCTGTGAAAACCAACATCTTTGTTGTATCTTAGACATGCATGAGTCCTTGACCCAGTAACTCCAAGGACTCCTGAAGCAAAGCCATACAGCTGCTACGTAGATTGAATCAGTGATGAAAGCCATGTGACCGGGATGTTTAGGAGAGCCCAGCTAGCTCAGCACGTAAATGTTTTATTAGATCAGACCCTGCCTATAACATACTTTCTTACTGAGATTGCTTTGAAAAATCTGCTTTCTGTGTCCATTTTTCATCTTCCTCCTCTAGCCTTTATCATCTGAATTATCCTGTGGACTTGTGATGGTGAAAAATAATGGCAGTATGGAAATAAAAGAACCCAATTAATAACCACGGTCTATCAGGAGACACTTCAGGACGGCACCTCAGTATGTGCCTTGGGTCTTTGAACAGAGAAACATCTTTCTCTGTGATTTAGTTTTGTGTTAGATTGCAAGTGTACACTAGGTCACGTTCCAGGAACAGCCGTCTTTCCACCGCAGGTGTGGAGGAGCTCCAAGCATGGACTTCCATCCTGTGTTGTTCGGGCTTTTAATTTTTTATCCAAGAACTGTAATAGGAAGCAGCTTGCATTTTAAGCACATGGCTCTTGGAGCCTGGAAGTGTCCAAGGTGAGGAAGCAAGATGACTAAGTGGGCCAGGCCTAAGACCCAGGGGACAGCAGTCACGCAGTCCCTGTGGCTGGGGCTGGCTGGCATCGGCCCTCCTGGCCAGACAGCACTCTGGTGCGGTGGGAGTGTCACATTAGTGATAAACACACCACCCTGGAAAGTGCTGATTTCAGGAGCATTCAGTGAGAGTCTGCTTCCAGGGCACTGTCTCGGCTGCTTCTGTCACTGCTCAGACAAAGTGCCCAATGTGCAGACTGAGAGGAGGACAGGCTTATCGTAGCTCATGCTGTGTAGAAGTCTCAGTCAGTGGCTGGCTCCAAACAGAGTGGCAGAAGTCTGTCCAAGCTATAAGCATATGGATCGATGCCACCAGCACCCTGCTTGGGCATCCTTAACCGCAGCATCATATGTTGGACCTCAGATCCTAGATCCAGCCTTCTCTGGCAAGTCCCACCCGTGGGCACATGAGGCTTCGGGGGACCTCTACATGTGAACCCTGACAGTCTTCAAGTGAAACACACTTACTGGTAGTTGTGCTCATGCAGTCATTTAAATGCAGTATTTGAATATGATGGAGGTTGGGTGATAAAACAGACACAGGCTGTTTCTTCAGAGCTCATTTACATACTGGGGCAGGAGACAGACAGTTGGCCTGGATGACATCAGGCAGTGAGCACAGTTTCCAGGGACAGTCACCACTGCAACCAGAGAGCATGTGAGCGCTGTGCTGGGGAGACACCATCTGGGCCAACCAGGATGGAGCTGGGTGCTTGGTCTCCTCTGTCCATGCACATACACTGGCGGATCTGCAACCATGCTACTGACACAGCGGCGCAAGAATGCCTTTGATGTGCTCTCTTGTGGGGCTGAAGCTCAGAGAGTTCATGAGAATGAGGAGAATGTGAGAGTGGTGGTTAAGGTTCACTTCCCAGACTCCAGCATCCACCTGAAAACAGCATTAAAGTTTAAACCTGAAAAATGTAATCTGCACCTTACACAACACCTGCAGTCTCATTTGAACTTGTGTTTTGGTTTTCCCCTTGAATTGCCTAATAAACATGCCAGACAACAGAAATGAAACAAAATTCAGAGTGTTTGTAACTGACTTACTCTTGTTTCATGGAGCTGGTGAACCCAGCCCTCTTTTATATGTGAGCCCAAGTCTTGCTGTCTTTATCGTGTCTCATTTCTTACAGAAAGCATCTTGGAGATCTTTATTAAGATCTCTTAATCTTGAAGCTTTGAAATTGTACAGTGACCTGTTTTACTGTGGATTTTTCTGTTTCTTTGTTTTTCAGACTGATAACTCAGATCTAGATGTCTGGGTCTTTCTGACATTTTACTATTACATAAGTAGTTTTTCCCTTTCAATATTCTTCACTTGCTCACCAAAAAAGTCTAGAAGTTTTGTTTGTTGAATATTGAATCTGCTTGATGAACCCTTATGTTTTATCATCATATATTTAACTTTCTTTTATCTTATGGGTAGGGTCACACCAAGTTGCCAAGCCACCTGGCTGGTCTCAGCCCTGTGACCCTCATGCTTTACCCTCCAAAGCACTGGGCCTGCAGGTCAGGGCCCCCATACCTGGCTTCTCTCCTGTATTCTGACTTTTCTCATTCTACTTTCCGGGAGACTTCCTTCATTTTTCTTCCAACTATTTTGTTGAGTTTTTTGTATCAAGTATATATTTAATTTCTAAAGTTTACTTTTTGGCTTTTTTAAAAGAGCATTTGATTTTATTTTAGGGCTGCAATAGCTTCCCTCATTTCTCTTGACAATTTTCTGGGTCTTTTGAAGTTCTCTTCAAATGTCCTTTGAATATCTGGTTTTCCTGCAGGTCCTCTTTCCTCTGTGTGATTGTGGAGGCCCCTGGCTTTTCATGTTGGAAGCTCAGCAGCCCATTAACACTTAAAAGGGAGTTCCTGAGAGTTGATTGGGATCTTGAATGCCAAGGTGGGAACTGCTGACCACCGAGCTGCACAGGATCATTGTGTGCTCCCAATACTGACTTCAGCAGATGACCGCCCCCACTAAAAAAAAAAAATACCCCTTCCTGAGGCTGCTCAGCTTCAGAGAGACAAAAATTCCTTTCTGGCAAGTGTGCAGGGCCCTTCTTGGTCCCATTTTTGAACTGGTGTGAGCTCACTGGAAAAGCGACTAAAGTTCCTGCCCTGCATCATGTGCCACTCCCCGCAGTCGCCCGGAGTCCCTGGGGCCCCAGAGCTGCAGGTGGGGTGGTGCAGGCCTTCCTCTTGTGCCGTTCTGGGGTTGGCTCACAGGCCCACGGCTGCTGCACTTCAGGCCTCATGGCTTCTGCACTCTGAACCCCGCCTGCTCCCGGAACCTGCATTGCTGAGGGATCCTGCTGGGTGGACACACTCAGTTTTCACCAAGAGCATCCTGGACATTTGACCTGTGCCCCTCACCAACCTTTTTGGTTATTTGCAACTCATTCCCTGACTTTGTATCTCTCATGCTCTCGCTGGCGTTTTTATTACTGTAGTCTCATCTTAGCAGTTTTCATTTTGGAATGGAGAGAGAAAAATGAAAGGAATCATGCAACCAAAAATAGTATTCATGTCTTATTTTAAAGTCTTTTAAATTCAAGTCTTCTGAATAATCTGTAGTTCACATTATTCAAATGCCAGCGCCCAGGCCCCACAGCTGACGCTCTGGGTATGACACCTTTGTCTTCAGAAGCCACTGTCCAGAAGGCATTGGGCTCTGTATGTGAATATGATATGGTAAACGTTTTCAGCACTGATAGTAATTATAAGTCACTCAATTAATCGTGGCTTCTGCTTTATAAATAGTACCAGTTCTGCCAGCCCCATTTCTGCAGCTGTCCTTATTGTGGATTCTCAGACAGTTTCTTGCTATGCAGATTTCCTGTATAAGACAGAATGAAAGCTGTTCTGAGTTCATTAAGAGTGTTTGTGACAGGGATTCAACTTTGTTCTATTTATATAGGAAATATTTTTATTATTCTTAAGAAATAAAGAAGCTCAACTATACATGTGGAGAAAAGGTCTTCCTAATTGTGCCTTGTCTTGTGTCCCAGCTAATCCACCTCCCTGGAATCTACCTCAGTGCCTTCTTTGAGGGGCGGTCTTGATGACTTAGCAATCATCCTAATCTGACAGAAGAGACAAAGTGAAGATAGATTCCGGCCGGGCCCTATTGTTCATGGGGATAAATAATGAGGGCGAGCCTCTGTTCTCTCAGCTAGAGGCCATCCGAGCAGAACTCAGAGAACCTTGGGGTTCTTTGGGACACCCAGCCTAGAAAGAGCTCCCAAAACCCTTTGGGACTACAGATGTGTGAAGCCATCCATTTCCTTGGGGCCGAGCACTAAGAGGAGACCTAAGGTACCCTTCTAGGGTTGCAGTACCTACCAAAAATACTTCACTCCCCAAACCAGAACATTTCAATGTTGAGATGCCAGGCTACACTGCCCACAGCATGTCTTCCTCTGGACATTGCTGCTGCCCTTGTCTCAGGGCTGAAGTCCTCAGCCCGGCGATGCCAGTGCAGGGAGGTGGAGCCAGAGGAGCATCTCCAACTCTCACTCCTTTGTAAGCATTGTTATAGGATGGGAAGCATGTTTCTTTTGTTACTTGTGACAAAACAGCTTGCAATTTTGTGTCCCTGTATTAGAAGAGACATTCACATTTAGATGGAACTTAAGAGTATTTGTTTTAAGATATCCCCACTCAATACACATCTCTAATAAAACGAGGAGTTAGAAACAACAAGGAAGTTTAGAAAGTGTCCGGTGTGACATTGGTTACTCTCCTTCTAATACAGAAGCACTAGGTATACTGCATAATTCCTTTTAGGATATTTAGGATAGACATCAATTCTGCCCTAAATCCTTTCTTCTTTGATGATTATTCTTGTAATATCCTACTAAAGCGACTTTTAAATGAAGCACTTCAATTTCGAGTAAGAAATCCCAGAAACCTGCATTGTTCTGTTTAGATTATGTGATAGTCAGCTTTGTTCCATGTGACAAGTACTCAGGTGTGGCAGCTTCATGAAAGGAAGGTTTATTCGGGCTCCTCAGTACTTCAGAGGTGCAGCCCACTGCCAGAGCGCACACCACTGTCGTAGTCCTACAGTAGGGCAGAACATGGCACGAAGGTTGAGCAAAACTGCATGTATATGGAAGGAGGAAGGGAGGGAGGAAGGGAGGGAGTGTGGGAGTGTGTCTGTGAGAGGGAGAAGAAAAAAGTAAGGGAGAGAGGGCCCCAGGGCAGAATATTCCTTTCAGGTGACATCCACGACATCCACCAAGACCTGAGACCTGCTCCCTCGAGGTCCTACGGCCACTCTCCCAGCAGCCCTCCAGCTGTGAACTCACCTGCAGGTGAGCTGCAGCCAGTGTCTCAGGACCTGGTCAGCACCCCCTAAAGCCGTGTCAGTGCTTGCAGGGGCATTTTTTATCCAAACCAAAACAGATTGTATGGATTTTTACTTGAATTATTGAGAAATTATTTAAAGAGCAATAAGACTATATTAAATTCCCTTTGCTTCTAATCCCAACCCATCAACTTACATACCTTCATGTCCTTAAGGGCATATTTCATATTACTGTTTTTGCTTTGGCACTCATTGGAATTATATGTTTCTAAATAGTAAAACATAATGAGAGAGTAACTTTTATTTTTTAGAAAAATTTTTAGTTTGGAATTTTAGAGCAAGGTGGTGTGGGACCTCTACCACCTTTCTGCTCCTCAGTGGCAAGTTTGCCAGATTTTTTTCTTTTGTAAGTCATACTTTTAGTGTCACATCTAACGATACAAAGCAACAGGTCTCAAAATCTCCCATGTTCTCCTGAAAATTCTTTGGTTTTATGTTATGCTGTTGAATCTGTAATCTCTACTGAGTCCATTTTTGTGTCGGGTATGAAGTATAAGGTAGAGAAGGTCATGATCTTAGCTTTACTAGTGGTATCTCCTTATTCCAATGCCACTTGTGGAAAGTCTACTCCACTCTGTTGAGTTGCTCTGGTACCAGAGCAAATTACTCTGCTTATGTGGAGCTGTGTCCCGAGCTGTAGATCTGTGCGCTGTCCTCCTCCACCCCACGGTCTCTGTGGATCTGTGCGCCAACCTCCTGTACCCCACAGTCTCCATGGATCTGTGTGCCGTCTTCTACCATTCCACGGTCTCCAGCACCACAGCTAGGTTGTGATCTTTGAATTCCCAATGAGCAAGTCCTCTTCCATTATCTTTTCAGGAGTTTTCAGTTACAGCTTTCATCAGTTTCCATAAATTAAAAATAATTTTCTATCTGTTTGCCAGCATAAGGTGGAAATACTAGATTGGTGACACCTTTCTTTCATTGCTCGTATTCAGTAAGCCTGCTTTTCTTGTGCCACCTTGTTCTTGTTGTCTGTCTTATCCAATATGGCTGCAGAATAGAGAAGCCCAAGGTCTGACACATGTATATTTAAAAACCTAGTACTTCAGTGTGAGATCTCAGAGTCGCAGGATATGAGATCAGCAAGGGGAGAGTTGTATTTCTGTACACCAAGAAAGAGTATATGGAAATGGACATTAAAAGCACATTTGGGGTGAGGAGATGGCTCAGTATAATAAGCGTTTCCCTGGCAAGTGCAAGGACCTGAGTTCAATCCCAGTTCCACCAAAAAAAAAAAAAGCATATTTACAGTGTTCCAAAAAATGACCAACTTAGTATTGTAGTAAATCCCCAACTTACCAACAAGTTCCATTCTTGGAGAATTATTTATAAGTCAAATTCTTTCAACAAAGTGAGTCTGATACCATACATTTGTAAAAGTTCTCAATTCAGATGTTCATAAGTAAGGAACATATTGTATATGGGCAAAACGTGTAAGGCATATACTAAAAACTATAAAACACTGATTAAAAAGAAAATGAATAGTTATAATTGTATTTATGGCCTGGAACACCTAACCTAGTAAAGATGTAAAATATGCCTTGCATTGATAAATAAAATAGAAAGATTTTTTTTGGTAGACAACAGATTTTCATTTTATGCATTTTGTTTTCATAAAGAAATCTAGAATTTCCATGTTTCTGCAAATGATGGATTGATCAAGAGAATAATTTTCTCAGAATATCATGTACTTTCAGTTGTTTAAATTACATATAGCATCTTTGGGCTGGCCAGATAGCTTAGTGGACTTAAACGCCTGCTTAGGCAGATGCAGAGACTGGGGTTTGATTCCTGGCATGCAGTGTCATCCCTGACCCCAGGGCACACTGAGTTGGCAATTGAGACTGGGTGTGAGCCTATAATCCCAGTGCTTGGGAGGCTGAAAACAAGAGGATCACTAGGAATTCAATCTATGCAGTGAGACCCTATAGACCTTGTACTAAAAGTGCATTTAAAAATTGTGTGTGTGTGTGTGTGTATATACATTTTTGTGGGGAAATTTCCAAGCAGACCTTCAGTGTGGAATGCTCTGTGCCATGTGTCCTCCACCCTGTAACCTTCATGGTGACCCCACAAGGGAGGGGTTGACCTCCCCTATAACAGACAGAAAGGGGGACCACAGAGAGTTCCCTTGTTGAGTGTCACTGAGCTACAAGGTGGAGAACAGGCTTCGGATGTGGCCAGTATGAGGGCGGCCTGCTCTGTGTTCAGCGCTGTCCGCCTTCGTCCTGACCTTGCGAGCGGCTTGGTGTCCTTGGTCATGCTGAGAGCCTCCAAGAGAAAGCTGCTCTTTAGATGATCCCTGCAATTCTTCGTGGTCTGCTGCACTGCAAGGCACTCTTGAGTAATCCCAGTAAGACCTCACTTCTGGTTTGAAAGCTGAACTCGAAGTTTATATTAAATGGTAGAGCCATAAGGAAAAATTTTACAGATACTGTTCGCCAGAAATATGAACTTTTTTGAGAATTTTTATTAAAAGAACCTTTCCTATCAGAGAAAGATAACTATAAAAGCACTTGTCTTTTGCCCTCCAAGTATGAGAAATAGATTTTTGTAATGACACATCACTTTTCTTAGGTGTTAGCCAAAATAGGTCACTTTGTGCCATTTATCATAATGCTTGCAAAAGCTGGCATTGAAGAATGAGAAGCTGAATACTGAATAGCACTTTATTTAAAGACCAGAAGTGGACTGGCGAGGTGCTTTCAGAGTTGGACACTAACCTCATTATGTGTCCTTTTCACATTGTTTTCCTAGGACAGATTTCTTTTTGATCAACTGCAGCTTCATAAAGGGAGTAATTGAGTCTTCAGAGATTACTTGTGTCAGTTATTGAAATACTTTTCTAGTCATACTTGTAAACACAGGAAGATTCAGCCTTCTTTCATTTTAAAACTAACACTTGAAGTGATGCAGAATTCCTTAATAAGTAAAGTGGATTCTGTACAAAAGCCTCCATCTGTCTTTTGGGCTATTACACAAACAAACAAGAAAAACTCAATACTTCCCTCAAGTAGTCAGTAAACAAGAAGAATGTCACGCAAGAGTTCGATCCCTCTAAATTAATGGAGGGAAACTACACCTGAAGACAGGGCGAAGTTCCCTGTGGTCTCTGGTGGCGTCTCGTGCTGAGCCAGCATTGCAAGTCCTCACTGGAAGACTTGTGACATGGTCCCTGGCCTGCAGGCTCTGGGTGAGTGTTTCCTGGCGAGTTTGGCCTCATGCCATCTCTACTGCAGGTGCACACAGAACACCACATGTCAGGACAATTGATTGTGGTAGATCCAGTTAGTGCTTGGTGACCTTAGATCCTGCCTCTGACCTCAGGTGTCAGCCATTGCCTCTGCTCCCCTGGAGGTCGCTCCTGAGTCACAGAATGGTGGGTCGGCCCGGAGGCTATGGCTGGGTGTCGCAGGCGCGCCCTGTCGGTGCAGGAGCTTCAGCCCTGGTGCCACACCGCAACTGTACAGCAGGCCACAAGGACGCCAAGGGAGGAACGCCTGGGGTCCCCATGAGGCTGCTCTCGGGCCTCCCCTCACTTCCGTCGCACCCCTGCCGCCCACTGATGGCTTCCTTAGTAAGTTGCGCTGTGATGGTTCTCTTCATGCTCACTTTCTACACTTTAAACTTTCCTCCACCTTCAGTTTCCTCTGTTTTTGTGTTTCTTTCTTCTTGCTGTGAAAATAGTAAATTCAGTGGAGGCAGTGGGCAGAGCTTTAAAGAATGCAGACTCCATCAGAATGGACCTGACCCTGCTCAGTCTTCCTACCCACCACAGGACCCCCTCCAAGGTTTCCTGGACAGACAGGAAAGTGACAGAACTACCCTCCTTCATGTAAAACATCTTCTAGAACAGAAGGCTTCTTTACAAAGCCATCAGTTCCAGTTGGGAAGAGATTTAATTATTTCAAAATTCTTATCACATTAGTATTCAGATGGTCTCCAGAGCTGTGATGTCCATCCAGTGGTGTCTTGTCCAATTCATTCTAAAGAATAACAGCTAACTTGCATTGCCCTTGTACTAAGGTGTGTCCTCGCATCATTGTGGAGTTCAGGTAGCAGTTGAGGTCACACAGTAGATGATGCAGAGGCCAAAAGTCCCGTTTTCTGGCCCAGACCCCCTCTGCAAGCCTACTCAGCCCTCCCCGTGTGGAGGCAGCCCACAGCTGTGTCACTCTCACTGCACCCCACCTCCTAGGGTGAGTGCAAGTGATGCTGGTGCCGAGGGGTCGGGTAGCAGCCCTTCCATGTGTGTCAGCCATTATTTTCTCCAATATTAAATTTTTTGTGTGTTTTTTTCACCTGTTTATAACAGTACCTTGTTATAAATTCTTAATATAAATTCTCCATTGCTTGGTGTTGTGTCCCCTGAGTTCTTGGCTGTGTCTTCTTGGGTCTCTGGGTTTCTTCTTAGTTAGCCGCCCTTTCAGAAGCAGTGCGCTCTGTGTCATGCACAGTAAGATCATCTTTCATCTGCTGGTTTGCTTTTGGCAGAGGAGACTTGTGCAAACAGAGCCACAGCCTCTGGTAGCTGCTAGACTCTGTCTCTCACAGCGCACAATCTGCACGACAGTGCCCGGGGTGGCTCCTTGCCACGCAGCGCGTTTCCACAGCAGGAGTGCCGGGTTCCACCTCTCGGCGTAGCCACGTGCTTCTGACTGGGTGCCTGCCTTCGTGCTGTGGGCTAGTTTCATGTCTGTCTGTGCCTAGTGCAGGACTTACCTTTGTATCTTGTCAGGCCGTTAGCACTTGCAGAGGTCCCCTCTGGTGTCACTGGCCAGTTTTAAAAGTCACATTCAGCCTTTTATAACCTATAAGCCATCATTTTCTCCAGTATTAAAAGGTTTGTGTTTTTTTTCACCTGTTCTCAGTGCCTTAATATGAATTTTCTCCTACATCATATATGTTCTTCTTAAGAATGAGTTACTCCCCATGAATCATTTCTGCTGTCCTAAAATAAGCACCCTCTCGTGGCTGCTCTCCAGCCTCCTGCTGTCCCCTCAGCAGCTTCCCCCAAGTCTTTGTATGGGAGTCAGTAGTGACTTCTACTTCAGCAAATCCTTTTTTCTCCTTTTCCATTCAGTGTCAGTGCCTATTATACTACAGATTTACTTATTGTCACACATGTGAGGTCATATATTGTTCATTTTATTCTTTGCCTGGTACTCAGTAAACATACTGTGTGTGAACAGGTTCACAACTGGTGTTTTCCTGCCTATGTGAGCTTGAATAAGCTTGCCCCTTTGAGGTCCTTCTGAAAGCAGCACTTGGAACATGGTATTGTGGTGCTGAGCAGCCCTTCCTGGTGGGATTCCCTTTTGCCCTTCTGGAGACCCACCAAGGGGTAGGCTCAGGTTTCATAAAGACAGTTTAATTTTTATCTAATTGGTCATGACTACATTGTTACTTTCCTTTGCTCTGAAGATATTTTAATTTCCATAGCAAGACACTGTAGTCTTTACTTACCACGAAGGAAGGTACCCTCAGGAAACAAAGAGCTTTTATTGTCACTGCTTCACACTGGATTCATGGGGCTTATTTTTATACTTTATGACTAGCTGCTTACCAGGTGTTTAGGACATTGTCCCAACTCTTACTACCCTCTCTCTTTATCTTTATCACCAGGCAAGGCAGATGCAGCTAGAGGTCGCCTTTGTCTGTGATGTGTGTGTGTGTGTGTGTGTGTGTGTGTGTGTGTGTGTGTTTAGGAAGCCTAGAGTCTCAGGAACCGGGCCTGGAATGAGGGTGCCAACTGGATTCCGTGCCGACACCACCTCTATTTTCAGGCTGGGGTCTGGATTAGGTAGGAGGATGCTTTGATTGAACCCAGGAGCTTTAACTGCTGACCTCTACCCATAACCTACAGGATCTCATCAGGTCCCCAAGTTGCCAGGGCTGGGCTCAAGGTTACCTTTGTGCTGTCTTGGCTTCCACAGTGCTGGGACTGCAGCCCTGCGCCACCACACCAGGCTGAGCTGGCTCTACTTCCCTCCCTGTGGCCTGGCTGCCCCCAGTGTCGCCCTCACTGCACAGAGCAGCGTCAGCAAAGATGCATGGCTGTGGCTGCCAAAACGAAACAAGACCCTGCCCCTCAGCAGCTGCAGCTGGCCCTGCCAGGCCAGTTTCCTGGGCCCCAGTACCATGTGCAGGGCAGGGGTGCTCAGGAGGCTCATGTGCAAGGCTGTGCACGGTCTCCTCCAGGCAGCTCTCTTCATAGGCCCAGGCAGCCATGTGAGCCTTCCACAGCTTTCAGGGATCCCAGTCAGTCCACTGTGACACATGTGGGTTTGCCACCACTGGGCCAAAGTGACGTACCCAGAATCAAAGCCCCGAAAGTTCATAAGGCTCTGGACCTTTTACCTTAAGCAAAGCCATTCTCACTTTGTTAAAGTACAACAGAAAATTGCAGTTCTCATTAAAGAACATGCCAGAGTTTTTTTAAAAGGCTCCTTTTGGGGGGGGGCGGTACCAGGTATTGAACTCAGGACTGCGCTTGCCAGGCACGTGTTTATGCATTTATTCTCCTGAGCTATCTTCTCGGCCCTAAAGGCTCATTTTAAAACCCATCTCCGCATTTGCACTTTGGGAATTCATTTTTCTTTAGTAAATAGGAATGAGAAGCTTAAAATCTTTGTAAATGTACACAGGCAGGTAGTACCTTTCAAGATAAAAGCAGTGGGGAAGAATATGAAATGTGGTTCTACCTTCCTATATGTTGAAGGCAGCACTCAGGGTTCTAGGGAAAGACTGGTTTGCCCTCCTAGTCTGTAATTTTTTATTTTAAATATTTATTAGACCACACTTAATGTAGGGTTTAGAGGCTCACAGTCCATAAGGAGCCACCTGAGTGAGCTGCTGCTTTTTCTTTGCCCCTTCTACTCTCTGGCAGCAGAGATTGTGAAGGAGGAAGTGAGCAGAGCCACCTGCTGATGCATTAAGTGGGGATTTTAGGTTCTCATGTGACTGGAGGCGAAGACTAACCCCAAAGTGCGTGTATGTCAGGCAGAACTCCTACCAGGAGTTCCACGCTCTGTTCTCCACCAGCGCCAGCAGGTAGGCATTTGGCCTCGGTGTCTCTTGCTGGGGAGGAGAGTCCTGACCATCTCCCAGGCCAAGAGCCTGGAATGGGAGTTCCTGGGAGGAAGATCAAGAGTGGAAGGACTTGTCAGTGGGCAGGTGAATTTCTTCAGCTTGGAAGAAATTCAGCTTGGAAGAAATTCAGCTCAGAGGCAGGAGATGCCTGGGAGGAGTGGAGCGGAGAACCAGGTAGGCGTCTTGGGGACAGGAGAGGCAGGAGGAGGGGAGAGAGGGTGAGAACTCAGACCCCATCGTGGGCCTTGAATTCCATGTCTTCTGTTTCCATGGCAGTTCTACACTTGACCACACACCACACAGAGCACTTGCTGCCCGCTGCTTCCGCTCCCAAAGCTCAGAGGCTGGCTGGAAGGGGGCCGTGCAAGGTGGTGCAAGCCTAACTACTCTTTAGCTGCCTGTCACTTGGGCCCAAAAATAGTATTTCAAGTGCAAATTGTGGCAAAGTGTTTCCTCATCCCATTTTGCACTTTAAAATAATTTTATGTAAGATGTGTTAAGTGTTAAGAGATTAAAATAATGTGCTACAAAAATAGGTGTCTATCGTCTTACAGGTCTTATTTTGAAGATTATTATTTATCTCACAGTTCAGTATGAATCCTTAAGAAATACACAAAATAAAAAAGAAACTGTCTTTCCAGAGCACACTCAAAGCACAGAACCAGTTGTTTCAACAACTGTTTTGCCAAAACCTTTTCAAGAGAGAGAACACTTCTCAGTGCTGTGTGGGAAAGGGGGGCCAGATGTATCCAGCATTCTTAGTGAACCCCCTGGCTGTGTAGCCCAGCGCTGCCTGTGGCTAAAGTCCCTCTGCACCTTATCTGTGTTCTAATATGCACAACACAGTGCTACTGTGTTCATTAAGCTATGAATACTTTGTGTATACTTAGGAGCTTACACACTGGACTCTCCAATCAGAAGGCAGTATTTTGAGTATAGTTACAAATTCATAAACATTAGTTTAAAATGGTTTTCAATTTTTTATTAGTATACTTTTGTGACATAGCAGTTACATTATCATGGGAGACTTGGGTCCATCTCTGTCTGTGATGGGTCCTCTGGTCCCTGTCCTCCACAACCAGGAAACTTTCCTACTGTTGCAGAGAACCAACTCTGCCTCATCGATCCTTTCTATTGGTCTTCTAGTCACAAGATCATTAGTTTTCATTTGGATTTTATGATTTCTTCCCATCTACTAGCTCCAGATTTGGATTATTTTTGTCTTTTCTAAGACAGTGAGCCACATTCATTATTGGTGTCACTGTACACCAACGTGAGTGCACAGCTCCGACCTGCTCTCCCGGGGCCAGTGCTCTTCTGTCCCACAGGGTTTGATGTTATGTCTACCTTGTCATTTGATCCTAGCAACTTCATTTGTTTCCTGATTTGTTCTGTGACCCACTGATTGATTATTCAGTGAAGGACCATTTGATCTCCACGTGTTTCCCAAGGGCTTTGTCTGCATCTTCACTGGCCTTTACAACATAAAAAAGCATATTAGTACTCCACAACCCATTTACCATTTTGGTATCTGTTGAATATTTTATTGAATGCCTACTGTGTGCCAGGCTGAGGACTTTAATGGAAATAGTAATGAAGAACATGTGACTGCTGCTTTCCAGATGCCCCATGCAACCTTGCCTTCTCCAGTCCAAGGTTGCCTGTCCTGCGCTTTAAACTGTCATTCATTATTGTCATTCGAGTTCAGCCAACTTTGGTAAATCTGCAAGTAGGACCAGAGAACAGTGGAACCAAGCTCATGCACATCTCACCTCCTCTGCTTATACATTAAGGCTGTGGACAAAGCATGATTATTTGACTTTTTTTTAAAGTCCAAAAGATTGGTTTTCCTCCTTCACCTTCTGTAGAGATGCAGTGAATGGCCAAAAGAGTACATTTTAGGTGCCAAAATATAATTAATGTGGTTCCCTGAGCTATGTAATTTAAATATAAAACATCTAAACATACATTACTTGCATTACACAAATTTTTTAGGAGCTGGGGCAACTGTGACGTGAATGGAAAAGACAAAGCATCCCAGTACCCACTCTGGGCAGAAATTCTGCCATGGGGCTTACCGGCTTTCATAGCACCTTTTGAGACCCGCTTCCTCCTTTCTAGAGCAGGACTTCAAGCTACATTATACAGCTACAGTGCTTTGAAAGGAAATCCTGCCACGAGCACAAAAACAGACACGTGAGCCAGTGAAATAAAATAGAGGACTGGAAAACAGCCCAGACACACTCGGTCATCTGATCCTTGACCAAGAGGTCCAAAACTTACGCTGGAGTAAAGACAACCTCTCTAGCAAATGGCGCTGGGCAAACTGGCTGTGCCCATGCAGAAGGCTGGAGCTGGAGCAATGCTTCTCACCATGTCCTGAACTAAAACCGAAGTGCTTTACAAATCTCAGTATTCAAAGAGAAACACATCCTGCTGCAAGACAGGGTAGGTAAGATTTAAAGACATGGGGTTAGTGAAGGACTTTCTGAACAGAATAGTTGCATAAGAAATAAGACCAAAATTAGCAAATGGAATTTATATCAAATTTAAAATCTTCTACAAAGATTCTTTAAGGTTCTCACATGAGAGATATAGTATGTTTGCACATGCAGGTCTGATTTATTTCATTTAAGAGTGCTGTCTCGCATTGCATCCATTTACCAATAAAAACCTCAAATTTAAAAAGATAGTAAAATAAAATCCTCTGCAAAGGAAATAATCAGCAGAGTAAAAAGACAGCTTATAGAATAGGAAAAAAAAATTTTTCCACTTACACTTCCACCAGGAATTAGCATCTAGAATATACAAAAATTCAAAAAAGACCACCCAAAATACAAAGGCCCCAAAAATGAGCAGCTGAAGTGAATAGACACAATTTGACAATAGAGAAATGCAAATTAAAGCAACACCGAGATTCCATCTTACTCTAGAAAGAACAGTTGTCATCAAGAAACCAAATGTCAGCAAAATCCTGGCAGAGCTGGAGCGAAGTAGGAGCCTTTCCACCTTGTTGGCAGGAGCGTAAGCTAATATAACCACTGTGAAAACCCATGCGGACTTCTAAAAACATAAAGCAGAAATTCCAGCCAAGCCAGCTGTTCCCGCTCTCCGTATCTTCCTGGAAGAGTGAAAGGTGGAGCCCATGAGCCTCTCACACCCGTGCTTATGGCATCTCACAGTAGCTACATCTTAGAAATCTGTTTGTCCTAACACAGGAGTAGACTTTTAAAACTGTATCTGTGCATCCTGGAGCATGACTTCTTTGTAAGAAGGATAAGCATCGGTCATTTGTAGGAATGTGGGCACACCCTGAGAATGTGTCAGGTGAAGAGTCAGGCACACAAGCTTTAACATTCCATGGTTTCTCTTCTATGTGAGATTGGAAGTACAAATAAGTCACAAGGCAAAACTAAAGCTAAAAGGAAGCAGGAAGATGGATCTTCAGCGAATATTTTCACTATCCATAATGAAGGTGTCCATGATGTGCCGCAAACACGTTTTGCCAGCTTTAGAAGGACAGATGGGCTCCTATATCCCGTAGTTGGAGTTAGTATTTGAGCTTGTGGGTGTGCGGGCTATCTGCATTCGGCCGGCCTTTGGATTTGCCTTTCTGATCTCTCCCTGGGTAGCCCCGGGTGGTGCAGTCATATCTCATGATGCTGGGTAGCACTGGAGCCGCAGCTACAGTCAGCCGTGCCATCAGGAGGCACACGGGTTGCTGGGGTTTTGGTCAGGGGGTCACATGCGCTTCCCACTGGTGATGTTTCAGCTTACAGAGGGTTTATTGCGACAAAATCAAATGGTGACACGAGCAGCATCTGTATTAAAGGGTTAGAGTTTAAAGCCATGTGAAAGGCACAGATAAGGTTCTGGGACACCATGTGTGCACAGTGAGAAGCAGCCCGTAAAGACTGCCTGTGTCAGTCTGTACGATACACTTGGCAGACTCAGCCTGTCCCCCAGAAATGCCGCTTTCCTCCCGTCTAGTTCACGTGTTTCACACTTTTACTGACATAGTATTTATTTGAGAACAAATACACATTAGTACATACATAATTAATACATTATATAATGTTATGCTTAATAATATACAAATAAATATTGATAGTAATTTTTTTGTTTTTGGCAGTACCATAGATTGAACTTGGAACCTTATGCTTGCCAGGCAGGCACTTAAGCTGCTGAGTTATGTCCCTGATACCTATAGATAAATATTATATTGGTCTATTCCCTAGAAATTAAAATTTTTTTCAGAAATATTTTCAGAATTGTCATAGTAGCCTTTGTTATTATATTGCTGCAGTTGCCCTAAGGTAGGAGTTTACTCAGTTCAAAGAAAAAAACAGTACGATACAAAGTGCACTGCCGCAGATCGTTGCTGATGGCGGAAGCAGATGTGGCCCATAGCCCCCTGCGGCTGTAGCCCTGGGCCGGGCTGTGCGTCCCACGCCCCACGCTACGTCCTTGCTCATGAGAGGAGGTCAAACTGCCTCATAAGGAGCTGGGCACGCTCACGCTAGGCACTCTCAGACACAGACCCAAAACCCATGGTCTCTCGCAGGGCCCTGACCCCTGTGCCCACGGAGTTGGCTCATCCTGCTGCTGCCTCCCCAAGTAGAGGAGACCAGCTGACTCAGATCCATGGCAAAGGACAGTGAGCCTGTGGGCTCCACACTGCTTGGGAGCTTGGGCATCGAGTCACATGTCGTCCTCACTGGCCTCAAAGCTGTCTTTCCACTGGACAACAAAGCTGACAGACAGTGAGGTTGCTTTCATGCTTGTTTGGATGAAGCAGGCTGTCCAGCGGGGTTTCCATTAGGACTTCTGGTAGCCCTGGACTGTGCTTGATAATAATTTTCTCATTATGTGTCCAGACAACTTCTGGCAGGTTTACACAGCATGGGTTTCTGTAATCCTAGGTAAAAGTCAGGAGCCCCCCACATCGACACTAGTTGATGGGCTTATGAAAACACATTTTTTTACCTTAGGTTAAGTAAGAACGTTGATCAAGAACTGTGATTGCATGGGGCCAGGGAGATGGCTCAGTGGAATAAGCGATTGCTTGCAAGCACAGGGGCCTGAGTTCAATCCCCAGTTCTGCCAAAAAAAAAAGAATTGTGATTGTTTATTTCTGATTCTCTTATTAATTTTGATCATCACAAGCAGGAGGAAAGCTTTTTTTAAGAGAAACCCATTACATTTTATAATGGTTTGCCTACAAGCAAAAATGAAACATTTGAACAATTTGCTAACTGACCTTGGAGATTGCTGTTAATAATGTAAAACGTCCGCCAGGGATGGAGATCTGACCCATTGTTTTTTTCCTGCTAATGTTCAGGTTTGATTTCATTTCTAATAATGGCTTTATTGTTTACTCTAGCCTTTCCACTCACATAACTGTTTGCTTTGAAATTTGAAACCACATATTTTCCTTGGAACCCCAATAAAAATGGGGTCACCCAAGTGACCTTTCAGCCTCAAACTGTGTGGTCAGTTCGCTTTCACAAAAATAACATGGGCTGTATCACTTGAGAGTAACAGAATCATTTTAAGACAAAAGATCATTCAGTTATCACAGAGCTTGAAATCTAATGATGGTGATTATGAGTGCCAAGTTCTGGATGCCCAGGATGATATTCAATAAAAGCCACATTTGCTCAGCAAACTCCTCAGCATGCAGGTCGGTGCCAACCGCTTGAAATGTTCACACGCCAGCCCTGTGAGCCGAGAGGTCAGGATTATCACTGGTGCATGATTGAAGAGACTGGGGCGCACCACGCTTCAGTAACATGTGCAGCAGGAGCTGCCAGGCTAAGGACCAAGGCCCTTTGATGCCCAAACCTGGTTCTGAATGAGAAGCAGCAGCCTAGGCTGCAGACCCAGACCAGTCCTCACAAGCCAAGACGCAAACACCACGGCCAGGCAAGGAGGCCGAGAACGCAGGGTGCTGTGGGGCCCTTTTATTTTCTTTGCCCAGTTCATTCAGGGAGTGGATTCCTCTTTCCCATGTCCTAAAAATTTGCTCCTGTGGGTTCCCTTTTCACTTCTTGGCTAGATCTCAAGGCAGGATTCAACATTTACAGTTCTTAAATAAGTTAGTCTTCATATCAGCCTTAGGCCTGAAAAAATCACACCCATTCTCAGGATCAAAGCTCCCCCCATCCACCCAGATTAAGTAAGCTTGTCCCCCTCCAAGCTCCATCCTGAATCAGCCTGGAAAAGCCAACTCTTCTGTCCCCCATCTCCTCCCACTCGTTGTGAGGTGTGGCTTCTAAGGTCTCAAGGTCAGGCCTTGTGTGGATGTGTGATGTGCAGAGTTTGGGCACAGTGTAAAGGGGAAAGTGACAAGATTCCTCCTGCCTCTCACTACCAGGATCTGCTATTTCCCGGGCAGGTATTTCAGAGCTGGTGGGGAGGGGGCCCTGTCCCTTGATTGTAGGCAGCTGTGTCTCACCCCCAGCTCGTATCTGCTCGGAGCCTTCCATGCACCCTGGGCTTCAAGTGTTATTGCCCCTGCTGGCTTTGCGGAGCAGCAGGGATTGAGGGTAACACTAGGCCACTGTGTCCTGGTATGTGAAGGCCCAGAAGACCCTCCCTCTGATACATATAGAAATGTGGCATCTGCTTACCACATGCTGGTTGGAGAGAACTCGCTGGGAAAGAGTCCTGTGACCTCTCAGATTTTAGGGGCAAGCTGGCCCTGATTCCAGAGCACCAAGGGACCTGTGTCAGGTTTCTGGCCCAGGCAGGAGGACTCGCTATCATATACCCAAGCCCACCCCAATGCTCTTGTCCTGAGACAAATTTGCTTCTGTTCCAGGACGCTTGCTGTCATGCCCACCAGACATGATGTGGAGGCTGTATGGGTGACAAACTGGATTGTGGCCTCTCCTCCTCCCGCATGTGCTCAGCCCCCACTGCCCCCTAGAGGGTCTGGCAGTGTCGTAGTGCAGGCTGGACATCGCTTGTGTGAAATGCTTGGGACTGAAGCATTTCAGATTTTTGATTTGTACAGGACATTTACAGGAGGCCTGCAGTTGACACAGGAACTTCATTCACAGTTCATATGTGTCCTACACATTCACACTGAAGGTAATGTGATACATCTTGTTTACAGTAACCATGTGTTGACTGTAACCTGTCACATGAGGTCAGTTTCCTTTTTTTTTTTTTTTTTTTTTTTTTTTGGTGGTACCAGGGATTGAACTCAGGAATGCTTATTCTCCTGAGCTATCTCCCCCAGCCTGACAGTTTCCAAGTCAGGTGGAATACTGTCATGACACCATGTCAGCCCTAAGGAGATTTTACATATTAGAGCATTTCCAATTAAGGAAAGCTGCAGACACTCCACTACGCCCAGTTTCTGACATCAGTCAGAATGCCTGTGCAAGTTTTGTGCTGGTACCTAGGTGCACTATGCTCCGTGAACCTTCAAGGTCAGCCTTTTTCCACATCCATCCAGATATCAGAGGGGAAAGTGATGTCCCACATACCTGAACACAAGTCCCAACATTGGCTGTTGTCTAGTAATATAAAGCACCCGGAAGGGTTGCCAAAGAGAGAAGGCATTGTTTTCTCTGGTAGGTTGAACCATCTCTCTAAAACAAAATCATGAAAACCCGGGCCAGCAACATTTTTATTACCAGACAATGGAAAGAATAAGCTAAAATATGTTTAGAGTACTTTAAACAAAGGTTGGAATACCATTAGGGAAAATCTCTGGTTTCAGAGAATATACAAAGTGCCAGTATTGCTGGGAAGCTGGTGCTTGTGGCAACTCTGGTGTGGAAGAGAGATGTAGCCATCAGAGTTACAGGTGGGGGTGGAGATAAGAGAAGAGGAAACACATCGCTCGGTAACTGAACAAGTACAGGTCCTGAAAGGTGGTGGTATGGTGACAGCTGCCTGGCATGTCTTCATGTCCTTCAGCCTATAGCATATAGATCCAGGGTTCTTGCTACATGCTCTTCACTATCCTTCCATTTCTCTTGTTCTTTCCTTCTGCATCCATTAAAGTTACTTAAAGTATGAAAGAGATTAATAAAAGTGATTATGTGCTTGAAAGGGAAGAAAAGGGGGAAAACATGATGTATTTTAATAATTAAAATGGTTAAATAAATATCCTCCATGCTGAACTGCATTGCCTCCTTTAGCCCTCAGAGACTGAGCTTGGTTTGTGCAGACATTACATGTCTGTTTTCTTGGGCACCCACCAATACCACTTGTGTGGGGCTTATATTAAGGGGATATTCTTTATAAAGTCTTGTTAGTTCAAAGTGCCTCAAGGAGAAGGCAGGTGTGACAGCAGCACAGCTGGCTTGGTGGGGACTAAGTTCCATTTTGTTGGAGTCTGAGGGACAAAGGGGACAGTTGAGGAATACTCAGTGGACAGTGCTTCCTTTCCCCCGAGTGCTGCTTTCTGGTCCACACAGGAGCCAGGGCTGACCTCGGGTCAGGCCTCCTTGCCCTCCAGCCTGCCTCCCTCCAGGTCGGGCCCTGCACACCTCATGAACATCCCTTAACACTGCCCAGCCAGGTGTGGGTGTACACAGCATGATCCCCCGCACTTGGAGGCTGAAGGAGGGGGATTACGAGTTCAAGGCCAGCCGGGCTACAGATAGTGGGTTCAAAGCTAGCATAAACTGCATAGCAAACCTTACCTCAGGAAACAAAAACTAAACAAAAAATCACAAAAACCTGCCCATCTTCCCTCCCTCCCACCCAAAGACTTGCTTCTGATGTGAATTATGTCTCAAAACCTGTGGATGCTCAAGTCTTACACAAAGTGTTCACATTGAATGTCCCTTGTATATACTTCAAGTCAGCTCTAGGCTGTGTGTAATACCTAGTACACTATAAATGCATGTAGCTGATTGTCATGGTTTGGGGATTTTCCAAGAGGGAAGAATTTCATATAGGACATATACATTACAGATTTTCTAATAATCACCCAAAGAATCATGAACAAAGAGAATGCAGAAAATCTGTCAACACTAAAGACCAAAGACTCCAGCTGAGTACCTCGATCCGAGTGGCCTGCATGAGTCCAGCTGAAGACAAGGCCTCCCATAAGACCAGCTGGAGGCCTGGAGCCCAGGACAGTGCTGCGTGCAGGCCTGTCTCCTGGATCTGCTCTGGGAAGGCCCAAAGATGAGTGGTGGGAGCCAGGAAGTCTGTGCCAGCGGGATGAAGGATCTGTGTACCCCTGCTGAGGGATTTGAGTTAGAGCCAGGAAGTGATGCTAAAGGTAAGTACCAGAGCTCCCCTGAAAATACCACAGCCATCCTCAGTGACAGTGAGGTCCCAAGCACCTCCAGCAGTGAGGAAAGTGGAGTTCCCACCAGGAAAGCCAACACGACAAGCTTCTCCTGGAAGCTTATCGGGGCACCATCTTCCCCTCTGCTCAAAGTGAGGACCAGAGCTCCCCCAGAGGGAACTGCAGCCATTCTCAGCGACAGTGAGGTCCCGAGCTTCTCCTCTGAGCACAGCAAAGTTCACCAAGGAAGCCAGCAGGACAAGCTCCACCAAGAGAGCCAGCAGCTCCTGACGGATTCTCGCAGTACCTACCAGCTTCCCTCACAGCCTCCCAACAGCTTCTCCAGCTCTGCCTCTTAGGTTGCTGGCCAAAAGCCTCAGGTGTCCTGCCACACTCAGCCCCAGGCTAGTTCAGTTCCCCTGGGTGTGACAGGCTGGCCACCAGTTGGCATTCCACCACATTGATGTGCTGTATCATGGAGAAAATAACACGGAAACAAAGCTGACTGCTTGGGTGTAGATGCAGCCATGACAGGACCTGCTGTATAAGCACCGAGACGCTGGAGCCCTGCGGGTAGTGGAGGGCCTGCAGCAGACCAACCCTGCATACCATTCATTCCAGCATGGTGCTTGCCAGATGGCAAATTAATTCTATTTTGGGGGGTTTTGTTTCAATGTTTTGTGAATACTTTTTCATCTGTATTGGTTGAGCCTTTGGGTGTGGAACTGACAGATAAGGAGAGCTGACTACACTTTCTTTCATTACCCCATTTTCTAGATGGGGAGCCTGAGGTAACTTGTCCAAGGCTACTCAGCTGTGCGGGCCGAGGTAGGGTTCAAATCTCTAGGTGGCACCAGGCCACATGACATTTGCCCATGCGGTGCCCATCTCAACAGCTCTGACCTGCATCTGCTCACAGACACATTTCACTCCCATCCTGTCACCACACTGAGGTCTGGGCTTTCTTTCAAATAGAAACCTGGGGCCGGGTAGTTAGTTCAGTGGCATACGTGCCTGCCTGGCAAGCATAATTTTGATCTGTACCCCTCTAATGCTGATTATCCTTCATTCCCCTCTGAGAGTTTGAAGAACATCCATAGGCCCCAAGCAGGCCACCACCCCAGAGCCCTCCCCATCCACAGCGTGGTGCCAGCCCTGACCTCCCAGCCTCTTAGATGCACAGCTGCCCTGGTGATGACTGGGCATCCTCCCGTTTTGGGTTTGGTGGTGTCAGTGCCTTCCTCGCCATGGCTTCGTCTCCAAGGCCTCTGTGACAGCCCCATCGCATTTATAATCTGCACTGTTTGGCTACCATTCATCCAGTGCTCTGACTCCTTTTCTAAATAGCTCATGACTTTTCTACTTCTGATATCTTATGCATAATCATTCAGTCAGTAGGTGCTTATCTGTCAATGGAAAACAGCCTGTGATTGAGAAAGTGACTCCTCTTTCAGCCCTTTTTCTTACTTGAAAGTTTAGCATTGTCAAGTGAAGCAGATTCTGCAATTCTGTTCTTAAATAAGAAAATCCAAAAATGTAGACATGAAAGAGATATTTAGTCACATTGGAACATGAAGTCTGAAGTTGGTCAACACAAATAACATGGCCAAATATAATAAAAAACAATGTCCTGGTGGACAGTTTTACCTGTATTGTAAAAGTTCTATGAGCTGACATTTTCGCAAATTAATTAGTTCTTCTAGAGTCTCATTAACTTCCAACATATGTTGGCTCCTTTTGCTGTTTACCTTCCAAAGAATGTTGGAGTTAGACCTCTCCCAGGTTATCAAATCCAGAATTGTAGTTTTTGTACATAAGAAAACCAAGATACTGACATGTTAGGTGGCTTCTACTTGACTTCGTCAGGCTTGCTCTTTAGAGAGTTGCTATCCCATTCTCTGCCGTGACACACAGAGGAGAGGACCTACTTCATGGGAGTGTTCTGTTCCCACTGCCGCTGCTACAATTCCAGTGGCTTTCTGAACTCCCTAAAACTTCAACACTAGTTTTCTTGCTGTGTGCCAGAAGCACAGTGTGAAGAAGTATCAGAAGCCTGAACCTGGTCCATAGCGTTTTTCAGCACTGACGGAGATGGGTCACATATGCTCTGCGCTACTCTGTGTTCTGGATTTTCTTCAGAGCAGTAGTGAGCTCCGTCCCAACAGCAGTCTGCAGAAGGCATCCTACCCCCAGGCCAGGAAAGACTGCCATCTGCCTGGCCTCAGAGCCACAAGGAGGCACACCTTTCCTGGAGTGGGTTGGGCATTTTTGCCGATGGATTAGGTTCAAGGAGGGTCATTTTGTACCCTTGCCACTTTAGGCTTGCAGGCTTTTCCCAGTGTCATATATCTGCTGGGGTCCTGGTCTTTGTCTAACCATCCCATGAGCGGCTTTTAAAACCCTGAAATGGCTATTGTGTACCTGAGCAGCCCTGGATTCCTGCTTGATTAAGAGACGAAAGCTGCCCAACCCCCTCTGTGCTGCAGGCTTTGGGTTCTTCCCAGGTGCTCTCTAGCTCAGGCACAGCTTCCTCTTCCCCCCATGACACACAAAGGCAAGGAATCACTACTCAGAAGCAGGATTTGGGGCTCCTCTCACATCTGCTGGTCAGACTGTGACTTTCGGAAGATCTCCTGCCCTGGGACAGCATGTTAAAGTTTGAGAAGACCACTCAAGTAGTGATAAGAGATATGGTGTCTTGTCCTCATCCTTATGCCCTCTATTCCCCAGTTGGCTCTAGGTGACACACGCCCTCCCACTGAGGCCAAGACTCCTCCCATGTGGCACGACTCCCTCCTGCGCCCCATCACAGTCAACCCGCTTTGAGTTCACATCTGCCTGATACAGCAGGCCATTTTGTACCTTGGCTCTAGCAGATTTCTTTACCACTTCTTACTCCTTCATGACCTTTTCAGTGGACATTAACTGGGGTAAAAGGTAGCCAGTATGGTTCAGGAGTGGAAGTCACCCTCCCTCAGGCTTCTGTTCTACATCGTAAGCCATAAATCAGGGATCAAGCAGGGCTATATGGAGGTGCAGCTCAGTGCTAGAGTGTGCACTTAGTACACACAGGCCTGGAGCGTATCTCCAGTATTACCACAAAGAGACCAAACTCAGACTTTCCTTCTCTGAAACTTTGCAAAGTTCCTTCCAGCCAGCACTCAACTAGATTCTCTTGTCAGTGACTGTGGCAGTGGAGGGCCTGCACAGGGTGTCAAGGGTGCCTCACAGTTACAAACTCTGCCTCCATGGTTGCTTTGTTCCTGGGAATTAGCTCTGAGATAGTCTGTGCATTTTCTAGTCTGTCCACCTCACTCTACACTGAGAAGCCTTCGCTGTGGATCTCAGAGTATTTCACAGCTATGTTCTCGCCAGTACTGTTTGCTCACTCTAGGTACAAGGAGCTCAGCGTTAACTAAGCAGTAAAAGAAAGAGCGACCTAAGGCACCTTCATTGCTTCTGAAATAGGTTGTCTGTTGGCTGAAATAGGTAGAAAACCTTTAACATGCTCATTATTATCCTCTGTCACCAAACATTTCTCTCTGTTTTTGAGTCTGTCAATATGATGTTGTTGTTCTTTGTGTTGTGATAGTTATTAGGGGATTAGAAACGGCAGCAGGAGAGAAGGAAGGCTTGGGGACAGACAGGAAATGAAGTGTGGCATGGTTACAAGTAACTGCTCTTTTGATGCAACCCTTTCACATTACTTGGGTGTATAGCAGGCATTGTACAGGAGGACTTGGAGGTGCTACCTCTGGGGTGTCAGTCTCAGGAATAAAGAAAACAATGTGAAAAGGCATTTTCTGGAGAATACTTTGAGAAACTACACTAGTATTCCTCAATCTTGTGAGTTAAGAGCGATGATTTTTTTTTTTTTTCACTTTTACGAGGGATACTGAAACACACCTGAACCTAGAGACAAGTATTCAGGAAAGCCAGGGGGTAGTGGTGACCTTTGTGTTCTGGTCCAATTGTGATGCCTCTGGATGAGAAGGTGGTGAGAGAAGGACACAGGGAGTGAGAGCATGTATGCCAGTGCACGGCGCCTCTTAACTACGGTAGCTCATTATCCAGAGCACTTCCCTGAGAACAGAAGAAGCAGATGCCAGTCGGGTGCCAGTAATCTAAGGGACCATTTGAAAAGTGATGTAACTTCCTCATCTCAGCTACATAGAGGCAGAGTTTTAATGCAGGAAGATATTACAAGAATTTTGTCCAACCAACAATGCCTGGAAAATGAGCTCTGTTTCTGGCTACCCACTGGGCCATGTTAGCCTGCTTTGGTCCTTAGGCACAGAACTGATAGGTGCAGATCTCAGTTCTGCCCTTCACTCTGCCCTCAAGCCTTCTGTCAGGGTCCCCTCCACACAGACACTTCAGAAAGTAGAAGTGATTGGTAGTAATGGTACTCTGGTGGGGAGAGGATTTAATCATAGTTTTACATGACCTGGGAACCTTTAGATTGAAGATCCAAAAGCCAGGGTACGTGGCACATGTTCATGCTGAGCTTCTTTGACAGCCACACAGAAATGCAATCCGCAAAGGGTCTGACCTAGGCTTCTGTGGGTAGGGAAGGCCAACAGGGCCTGTCTGTTCAGATTCTTCCTGGTCTCCCTGTGTAACACTCCTTCCTTCCTGATGTAAGGCAAGGCCCCTTCCAGAATGAGGACTTATGACCTACAATCAAGCAAGGTGGATCAAAGCCAACTCACTGCTCTAGGGAGAAGGAATTTTGATTTCTGTGAACTTCTTGGGGAGGGGTTTATCTTGGGAAATGGAGGGTAAGAGATAGCATGATAAAAGAAGATCAGGGGGAACATTGCTCCTGAGACTTGGACTTTGGGGAATCATTTTCTGAGCCCCAACATTACCTCCTTCTTAGAAGCATGACCCCTCAGAGGGAAGTGGGCTGTCTTTCTGTCGAGGTGGGCCCAGGGCCATTAACAAGCAGACACAGACTGCAGGTGAATTGGGGGCTCCCTTCTGCAGTTGCATCCAAAATGCACAAAGGGAACAATCTCATGTAATCTGCATGGGAGGAGGTAGTTCCCTTAAACTAAATTGAGATATCAAAGCAGAAATGCATTTTTAAATCTTCCTTTTCTTACTAGAGAGCGGACTTATAGTAACGTCGCCTTATGTATTTTGTAAATCAGTTAGTTTGGATGTGAGCAGAACCCATAGCTTTCTTAATATTCCTAGTTATAAAATATGGATAAGATCATTAACTAGTTGCTCTGGACTGTGGGATGCGCTGATAAATGATCACTGCAGCAATAGAAATGAGTTTCCCCAGCATTTGGGAGGCTGCAAACAGGAGAATCACACTACGAGTCCGATTAGTAGTGAGACCCTGAACACCCTGTAGGTCCTTCCCTAAATAGAAGTAAAAAAAAAAAAAAAAGAGTTGATCTTGGATAAACGTTACTTTTATTGTGCAGGAAGAAGAAAGACATACAATTATTTGGGAGTATTAATCTAAAATTATAGTGGTTTTGTTTGGTTGGTTTTGACAGTTCAACTTTTTGAAAGGTCATATCAGTCTGTGAAGACGTGAGTCTTACACAGTTCTGCATACCCTAAATAAGCACATGTTGAGGTATGAATGACCTTAAGATTTTGCTCCTAACACTCTGGCAAGCTTGGGAATACATATACCATAGAGAGTTTTGATGGCTTACCTGAAAGTATTTCTAGTTTTCTTAATACTGAAACATAAGCAAGCATTTTAATGACATGAATTTCATGGAGAGCCTTGGTTTTCACGAGAGTGCCTTTACCTGTGCGGGTTGGCAAAAGTAAGCCAAGTGAAAGGGGCTGCCCTTACCCCTGCACTGTGTTCTGTTCCTCCCAGTGGTAGCCATCCCGTCAGGTTCCAAAGCCATTGTTTCATGAAGTGATACTGGCAGACAAGACTCTCAAAGTCTGCTTCACTGCAGAAGGGACAGCTTAAGTCACCCACGTTGTCCCTGAAGCCCTAAGCGAGTCCTAAGGGGTCCTTTGCCATCCTGCACCCCGGGGAGCAGAGTGAGTGGGCGCTGAGCCCACGTCCTCTAGGCTCACCCGTGGCCCCAAGCTTCTGCCCTAGCCGTGCCAGCCTAGGCTGGGCAGGGGGCGGTTCTCCGCCTCGGGAGGCAGGCAGCTGGCCGAGAGCGCGTGGGAAACCCGGGCCCCCTCCTTCTTGCGCATCCCGCATCCGGCCGGCGCGGTTAACCGGGAGAGGCTTCCCGCGGGCGGAGGCGGGGCGCGCTGCGGGCTCCTCCGAGCCGAGCCGTGATGTCACCCGCCCCTCCTAACCCCGGTTGGTTGTTTTGTGTTTCAGCTCTGCCTGCAGTTGAACACAAAGACCTGGAGGAGAAAGGAGCCAGCGCGGCCGCCTGGAAGGAGCGCGCGGCCTTTGTGCGCAGCGCCGCCTCGCCGGGGAGCGGCGACCGAGCCGGCGCGCCGAGATGAGCCGCCGCTGACGGCGCCGGCCCCGCCCGCGCCCGAGTTCATGTGCCTGCCCGGGCCGGCGGGGGGCGCCCAGCCGAGCTGCCACCACGGCCGCCGGGGAGAGGCCGCGCGCCATGCCCACCGAGGCGCTGCCTGCGGGCGGCATGGTGAAGCCCGTGAGCCCCGCGGGCACCTTCACGTCGGCCGTGCCGCTGCGCATCCTCAACAAGGGCCCCGACTACTTCCGCCGGCAGGCGGAGCCCAACCCCAAGCGGCTGAGCGCCGTGGAGCGGCTGGAGGCCGACAAGGCCAAGTACGTCAAGAGCCAGGAGGTGATCAACGCCAAGCAGGAGCCCGTCAAGCCCGCCGTGCTGGCGCGCGCGCCCGCGTGCCCCGGCGCCAGGCGCGCGCTCGGCAGCCCCACGCTGCGCGCGCTCGGCGGCCACGCGCGCACGGAGGGCGGTGCGCAGCGCGAGAGCCTCAAGCTCGAGATCCTCAAGAACATCCTCAACAGCTCAGAGGGCACGGGCGCGGGCGCGGCGCTCAAGCATGGCCCGCGGAACTGGCCGCCGCCGCGGCCCGACGGCCCCGACCCGCACCGCCTCTCGCTGGCCGAGCCCGGCGCGCCGGAGGGCGGCTCGCACGTGAGCCGGCGGCGGCGGGAGCCCGCCGAGCCCGCGCTGCACGTGTCGCACAGCTCCTCGGACGTGCGCCGGCCGGGCGCCGCCAGGGCCCTGCGCGCGCCGCCGGGCAGCAGCTCCGCGCCGCCGCTGCCGCCCAAGCCCCGCGGCCAGGCCGCCAGGTCGCCCGGGGAGGCGGCCGCCGGGGAGCCGGCGGGGGGCGGCGGGGGCGCGGGCCGCAGGCCCTCGCTGCAGCGCTCTAAGTCGGACCTGAGCGACAGGTACTTCCGGGTGGACGCGGACGTGGAGCGCTTCTTCAACTACTGTGGCCTGGACCCCGAGGAGCTGGAGAACCTGGGCATGGAGAACTTCGCCAGGGCCAATTCCGACATCATCTCCCTCAACTTCCGCAGCGCCAGCATGATCAGCTCGGACTGCGAACAGTCGCAGGACAGCAACAGCGACCTGAGGAATGACGACAGTGCCAACGACCGGGTGCCCTATGGCATTTCCGCCATCGAAAGGAACGCCAGGATCATCAAGTGGCTGTACAGCATCAAGCAGGCCAGGGAGTCGCAGAAGGTGTCACACGTGTGAGCAGCGGGGCGGGGCCGCTTCCAGGTCTACTTGAAGCGCCTTGCTTCTCCACCCTTTGTGTTGCCTGTTGTGCAGTTTCCAAGTTGCATGCCCGGCCTGGCCTCCTCGCACCGCCGCCACAGCCCGCCGAACACTCCCAGCCCCTGGGTCGGACTGGAATCCAAGGGGCTTCGTGCTTAGCAGAACTACGCGGAAGGTGGTGTACGGTTTCATCAATGTTTATGTGGTTCTTGTGTTTTTATATCCCATGCTGTTGTGTCTTAATTAAAAGTTTTGTCAACTGGCCTTTACATTAAGAGCAGAATCTTGAAATAAAACCATTTTGCCTACTGGTGAGACCCTAATGATGGGAGAGATTTTGAGACTGCCACCACACAGTAGCCGACCGTGTGCTGAACCAATGTGGGTTCTTTGTGGAATAAAAGGGTGGGGGTGAGTCCAGTGTGAGTTGTTCTTTACATGTTGAAATTTGTCCTGACTCCACTGGGGCAGCCGTGCTATGTTTTGTGTCCAGTTTGCTGTCGGTGGTTCTGTGTATCGCTGAGCCCCAGGAAAGACAATCAGATATAACAGAGAATGATTAAATCTGGGAGGTGAAGTGTTTGGGGATTGTGATGGTGTTCAGATTAGGATAATTTAGAAATTCCTGCTAGATATTTATGTTTGGGCAAAAGTGAACACCCAATAGCTGAAACTTTATTTTTCTTTAAAGGTGTGTCAGGTTTTTTTGTTTATTTTTGTCCCTCTGGTTTTATTGTTTGGGTTTTGATCAAGAACTATTAATTTGTGCTGTTTGTCTTCCTCTGTTGTGGTTTTATGTGGGAGAGGCAGTGGGGCTTGCCCAGGTTTCAGCGATGTGAAGACGTGAACACAAATAAATACTAGCCATAACAGCCTAGAGCCAGCTGCACCCAGGGAATACCTTTGGTAGCAGGTCACGTGGGCAGCGTGGTTCCTTGGACCTGCCTGTGTTCTTCCCTTGAGCCACGACTCTGTTACACCTCTAGGAAATCGCAGAGCACCATCCTTGAGCTCTTGCCCCCAGCCCCCCAGCTCTCCAGCGCTGCCCACCCCCCATCTTCTTTTTTTCCCAGGAACTTGTCCTTCAGGTAGTTTCCGAGCCGTGCAGCAGGCAGCAGAGAGGGCCCCACGCAGTGGTCTGCTCCATTGCACTTGTCAAGTTCTCTGTAGCACCACCTTGGACTTTGTCAACTACTAGGAAACTTTTTATGGTGTAAATGCTGTAAGACTTTGTACATACTTCAGTTGTTATTAAATCTTTAAGAAAAAAGAAATAATTATGCTAATAAATAGCTCTGAAGCAGGCATCAGCAGTGGCGGTTTCTTTGTTCTTTGTCACCCTCCATGAAAGGTTAACCTAGGACTGGGCAAGACTCACACTCTTACAGAAACATGAAGTTGCTTTTCATCGTCTGTTATTTGGAGCAGCAGTATTCTCTGGTAGCTGTAGCAAGTGCTTTTGCTGAAATAGTTGGGGTTTCTGACACACTACTGCCTCTGCTTAGGTCACGCTCTGATTTTTGTCTTTCAATAAACATCAGGATTTTTCACAGCCTCCACAAGACACTTGAGTTGCATCTCTGAATGGCCAACCCTGTTGCCGTTTGTGCAAGCAAACACGAGAACCATCACGTGTGTCTGCTGTCTGTCCAGGTCATTCTTCCTACACCGTGTGGCTGTCGAGTGATGTCCTCGTTGTGAGTCTGGGTTAGCAGCTGGCTGCCATGATAAACGACAGAGTCTGCGTCAAGAGCTTCGACACTGACACCACTCTTCATAGTGGATGCACCTATCACATTGAGATGTTGAGTATTCAAGGAGGATTTGCTAAGTTATTTAAAGGTGAACATCTCTTCTAGAGTTCTATAAAATATTTAAATGTAAAAGCATCATTTAAATGTTGTTTTTAGAAACAATGATGATCCCCAGACTACTGTTGAAACATTTTTTTTTTCTGCAAAGAATTTTTTTTTTTTTTTTTTTTTTTGCGGTACCAGCGATTGAAACTCAGGACCCTGCACTTGCCAGGCAAGCACTTGGACCTTGACTTTTTCTACTGGTTTTTAAATTGCACTTGTTGTATATTAATGTTCAGTCAAACTAGAATACTAGTTTCAAAAAAACATTATTTTAGAATGCAGCTATGTATGATGATTATATCATGAGAATGCAGTGAAAATAAGATGTCTAAAAATCCAAATGTGAATAACCAAAAATGTAAGTTTTCTCCCCTCACCATTTGCATAGAAAAATGCCCTTTAAAACATACATGGCTTAGCATTTACAATATCTGTCTCTTTCTGGAACTGTTGAAATACTAAAAGTAGAGGTTTTCCTAAGGAAATCATTTTCAGAGGGGATGAACACGACTTAGCTAATTGAAAATCAATCCTTGTGCTATTTTACACATAGACTAAATGTTACAGTATATCAGTATTATCTGTTACCTATATTAAGACAGGATTGTAAATCATCCTGCTTTAATTCTGTTTAATCCCCTGTGGCTTCATTTGTACAATGGAGACTGAGGCTTCCAGTTCCTGTGGAAAGTGAAGGCTCTTTTTTGTTTGGTTCATAAATTAAAGTTTCTAGAAAGCACTATTTCAGATGTTTAATATTAAATCTAACAGGTGACCTTTCTTAATTGTGAATTAGTCTTTGCAAAGTGCTTGTTCTTGTAACTCATGGAAATATGTGTGCTCACCTGTGTACACAGTGGTAGCAGTCACGTGCATACAGTGTTCTTGTGCAGTTCACGTTTTTCGCACAACCCAGAGGTTCTCTTGGTTGTGCTAGATTGCTTTGGAAAGCACCTGCTTCTTTCTGAAAGCCGCCAGGTCTTCAGAGTGTTCATGAATTAAACGCTCAGGCAGAGGACGGTTTCCAGGGTGGCATAGTGTCTCACAACCTGTGCCTCTTCCGAGCGCTCTCTCAACATGACATCTGGCTTCTCCCAGAGGTTGCAGCCAAAAACAAAACCACACACCTCTGTCACATTCAGTGCATTAGAAATGGTCTGCTAAGTAGGGAGACCCCATATTTTATTTTAAAGTGAATAAACAGAATTTCAAAGCAAGGTCATAGGAGGGTAACAATGTTCAATATATTGCATATTGTTATCTTTAAACTATTCAAAATAAAGACATTAGCATTTAATTGTCCAAACAATATTAGCACAAATTTTTCTTTTCAGTGAACTAGAAGAAATGAGTAGTATAACTGTCTTAACTATCATCCCTCTTTTCTTCATTCCTCCATCCAGGTTCTTTTTCCCTTTTTAAGTTCTTCCCATGTTACAGTATTTCTTTTACATTTTGGATCAGATTTACTTAGCTTCTACACTAGGGAGACACTAGAGAGATGATGATTACACATGTGTGCCTCAGTTATTTCACTTATGAGTGTGGTCTCAGGTTACATTCATTTACCTATAGAAGTCTCCGTTCTTTATGGCTGAGTAGTACCGTTTTTCACCAATACCATATCTTTTTAATCCATTCCTTGATTGACAGGCATTTGGATTGTTCCCAAGACTTAGCTATTACACATTGTAAACGTGAGTGCTCATATATCCCTGTGGAATGACGTGTTTGAATAGCTGGGTTAAGTGAGCCTTCTAATCCTAGTTTTTGAGGAATCTCCACACTGATCTCCACAGTGGTTGCACCAGCCTGCACTCCCACCAACAGCAGAGAGGGTTCCCTTTCCCACCCCCACCCCAGCATATGTTACTGGTTGACTTCTTCATGATGGCCATTCTTAATCAGGCGAGATGGAATCCTAGTGTTGTTTTAATTTGCATCTCTCAAATAACCAGTGATGTTGAACTTCTTTTCATATATTTATGTGCCATTTCTTTTTCTTCATCTGAGAAGTGTGTATTCATCTCAGATGCCCATTTTTAGATTAGGTCTTTAAATTTGGGAGGTCTCATTTTTTTTTTTAGTTCTTTATATATTCTGCATAGTAATTCTTTGTTTGTAGAACAAACAGCTGGCAAACATTTTTGAGACCCCATATTTTAAAGGGAGATAGATACACCCAAGAACTTGTGGACATTTTAAAAGCACTACTGTGGCTCGGATTGAATAGTTCATTCTGTGAGGGATATTTGTTCCACCTTCCCTGACCTCAGAAACACTTGCTCTTTCAAGACTGTCCACAACTGTCCACCAGTGACATATTTTTGAGTTTCTGTATTGCTGCTTTGTCTTATCCTCTTGTAATTTTGCCTTGGCCATGTGCCCAGCCTTTGCTAGCCTCTAAATGTTGTGTGAATTTTTACAAAGGTAATATTCCTCAAAACAGTTTATTTTCTTTGAGAAAAAAAGCAAAACAAAAACTGCCCTAAAAACCATGAGTATATCCCAGTGACTCTGATGTGGAGCACAGCCTCAGGATTGGATCACTCACAGTGGAGTAGCCTAGGGTGTAGAGAGAGTACAACAGAGGCTTAGGGTGCGAGGAATGTTGTTCAGCTTTGGGTTGAATATCTCTTAGCTGAAATACTTGGACCAGAAATGTTCCAAATTTCAAAGGTTTTTCTTTTCTCAAAGTTGAAAACACTTATTCAGTGAACTCAAGGAATCCAAAAATCTCAAAACTGAAATGCTCTAAGCTCTGAAACCTAGCTCCGTGCTGCAGAAAGCAGGGTGTCCGAGGCCTTGGACACTCTGCTAAGCCCCTTTTCACATTATTTCATTTTATTCTCAAAAGAACTTTACAAGTAAATTAGAATCTATTCTGTTGATGAAGAATCTCTGGATTAAGTGACTCTCAAAAGCATGTATCCAATAAGTTTGAATGTCACTTTGGTATCAATTTATGGACCATTTGACATTTTTAGATTGGACTTTCTAATCCTGTGTCATATTGAAATCCTGTGCACAACTGTAAATCCTACCACCATGAGCCCAAAGAGGTCACCTCTGTCCCTACATTAGAGATGAGGAACTTTGGTTCTGTGGAAAGTGAGCACCATAGCCAAAGCCCTCAGGGAAGTCAAGTGTGGTGGGAAACTTGAAGCCTATCTCCAGCTCTGCCTTTCCTACAGCTCACTGCACATGGGGAGAGAGAGGCTTATGCTTAACAACAGAAAAGCAGAAGCACATTTAACTTCACCTCAGTACTTTTATCTACCACCAGTACATAAATAAATATACCTCAAATACCCAGGATGTTAACAATTTCATCCTCACCCAAATGGTAACCCACAAATTTATAAAAAAGACTTCAGCTGCTGCGTTATAAATTACAGCCCACTGAATTCAGGGAGACACGACCCTGGGATCTGGTGCTATTCTGAACATGACGTACATCACAGTGCTGTAGAGGCCTGCCTTTTGGAGATCGCACATACTTTGAAGGTAAACAGAGAGTTGTGTAGGCACAATTGAGCAGACAGGAAATATGTTTTGACCGTAAAAGTAAAAGTGTCAGCATCACTCCATTCTCCCACATTGCAAGGTGCACACAGTGTTCTGCATAGCAGATTGCCTGGAAAAGAGGGAGGCTGAGTGCCCCAGTTAGAACTGAGTGGCATCTTGGCTCATGCATTGATCTCACTATCAATTAAAATGTTGGATCTGACTCACCTGCTCGGCACTCCTGAATAATGACTGTGGCTGTTGGTTTCTGCGCCACGGAGAACAGCTGCACCATGAGGGACCCTGGCCTTGGCGGCTGCAAATGCACCTCCACCCAGGCCCCCTTCAGAAGGGCTTCTCCTCTGGGTTCAGGTCATTCCCCCCTGCTTCAGCAGAACCTGGGAGAGGGAGAAGCCGGTCACACATGGGCTTCTCAGACTTGAGCTGTCCTTCCTCCAGTGTCTGTGCCCATCTGCCTGAAAGCCTCCTCTCCTTCACTGAGAAACAAGGCAGGAGCTGTCTGATGTCCTCTCCACCTCAGTGACAGCACTAAAGGCTGTGTTGGAGCATCAGGATGCTGTGGGAAGAGTGTGAAAAACCTAGCTCTGTACTGCAGAAAGCAGGGCGTCTGAGGCCTGGCAGGGGCTGAACAGTTTTATCCACAGGTTACCCTGAAGAGTTTTAGCTGAGATAACTGTAGAAGGACTCTTCCTGAGTGAAAGCAAGCTCCCAAAAATAAACTTACTAACCTTTTAGGTTGACAGAAGCTGAAAAAATGGAATGCAACCAAGTTGTCACCACATCATTGCCCTTTGAAGGTAGCAATAGTTTTCACTAGCCAAACCTGTTCATCCCACATTCATGGGACAGCTGTCAGTAGGCCTTGGACACTCTGCTAAGCCCCTTTTCACATTACTTCATTTTATACTCAAAAGAACTTTACAAGTAAATTAGAATGCATTCTGCTGATGAAGAATCTCTAGATTAAGCTACTCTCAAAAGCAGGCATCCAATAAGCAAAAAAAGTGAAACATAAACCCAGGTTGATAAAACATCCCAAGATGCATCTATAGGAAAATGAACATTTCACATCTTGCGTTGCTCCTTTACAGTAAGTTACATTGCAGAATGTCTCAGAAGCTTAGAGCACTGCTTCATGTACCGGTTTGTGATTCTTGCACAAAATAAAAGACTGAAAGCCTCTCGTCGTAGCTGACCACATCAGGGCCAGGACTCCTGGGTCTTTCTGCGGGGCACAGTGGTGGGCACCTGTCCTGGTCCACCATGTAGAGGACACAGCAGATGCAGAGAAGTGAGGTGAGGGAGCTCACCCCGAGCAGCAGCTGTGCTGGCAAGAAGTGCTGGGACCAGAGAAATGCGCTGTTCTGACTTCAGAGGGTTCAAGACAGGGAACAGGAACTACACAAGGCTAAAAATTCCAGAAATAGAAGCAACCTGCTTCATAGATAGTCTACCGTAGATAGTCCTTGATTTCCAATGGCTCACCTTTGGTTTGTTTTTTTTTTGGGGGGGGGGCAGAACCGGGGGTTGAACTCAGGCCTTTGAACCTGCCAGGCAAGTGCTCTTTCTATGGAGCTATCTCCCCAGCCCCTTCAACTTACCATTTTTTAAACATATGACAGTGCAAAAGCAATAAGCACCCAGCAAAAATCATACTTCAAATTTTGAATTTGGATCTTTTCCTGGGCTTCTGGGTCTTCCTGATGCTTTCTCAATAAACTGGAAGTGTAGTGAGCTGCAGCTCTGTCAGCAACATAACTCTTGAAGCAGTGGATACTCCACAACGGGCATGCCCCACACCCTGCCCTGCAGCCTTACTGCTGCAGCCCCACAACACCATAACCTCTTCACCTTCTTGTGTGATTTCAGGATACTTTTTGTGACATGCTGCCTGGTGCTTGCATGCACTCGGCAGGCACAATGGGACTTGGACAGAGCGGGTGCTTACAGTACTAATTCTGCCTCCTGTGCCCATGTGCACAGTGGGTCCAGAGGGAGTCCAAGGACCCACAGTACCATCTGCTTGCACAGCTTATCAAGTGCAATGCAATCACTCTTGGTGACTTTATTTCAACTCCTGGCTCTTATTAAGCACACATAGAAGTTTCATTCAGTTATTAAACCTCAGCTTGTGTTAGGTCATAAAACAATTTGACAAGTTCAAATACTTAAAACTGAACTTTCATCCCTTACATGTATTACTGAAGTTACATAAATGTATTTACACAGCCCGAGACACTTCTTCAGTTACTGTGGGCCAGGCCAGCCAGCGGTTCATGCCTGGTCCTACAGTGCACTGCATCACTGAGCTGGGACTTTCAGGAGGTCAGTGTACTGGGAGCACATTGAGTTTGCCACATTGTCAATTTTTTACAGTGGGTTTATCAAGGGTGTAACCCAAATCAAGGATTTTCCATATTCCTATGCAGTGTTCTTTGCATAGGAATACCATATGTACCAGGTGCAGTAGACTTTGATTAAGATATTTCTGTTTAGAGTCAGAATCATTTTTTACTTAAACCTAACAGATAAAGACTACTTCACAAAAAACAAGGACATTTGGGGCAAATCTGGAATCATTAGACCTATTCTAATGTTATTTCTTTAACTCAGTGATCCCTAGGAGGCCATGGTCCTGAGAGCCTTAGTAACTGTATGTTGGACCTGACAGCCACAAGAACTAGGGAGCATCAGCTGCCTACCTTGTGCCTGTCCTCTCCTTTTTAGCCTGTGCTTTCTGTGTTTAAAAACTATACCCCAGCTCCCATATACTGCCCAGGGCCCACAATCCTCCTGTTATCACTAGTAGAACATTTCCTCCTTGGTAGGCAGCTTTCCTGCTGCTGGCTCAGCATCCTAGCCTCCCCATCAGCCACATCTCCTCCTTGGGCCCTTTCCCACATACAGGAGAAGATGCCTCATGTTTGTCTCCATCCATCTTGGTTCCCATGACAGCGTGATGTCAGTACGTTGTTCTCTGTCTTAGACACACTCTTCCTCCTTTCTTGTCCTAATTCAGTGCCTTGACAATAACATGCATTTTGCAATAAGTGGGGAATCCAGACCAAAGTCCTGGAGGAACTCCCAGCTCAAGGTGACAGAACCTTCCTCTGCTTCTGTTCTCTCCTGTCTTTGTCACCATCACTGTCATTATTATTGAGGCTTGGCTTTGAAGAGTTTCCCTCCTGTTTATTCTTAGAAAATGAACAAAACATTATTATGGTAATGGGAATCCAGCGTGTAGACCTCTCTGTACAAAGTGCTTTTACAAATAAGAATTGTTCACTCCTGTGCAACTTACTTAAAAGGGCAGAGAGTCCTTAGGTTCATCTTAGTCTAAAGCAGAGTGCACCCCTGCAGAGATGGTTGGAGGCACAGGCTAAGGCTGAACACATTACCCTAAAGAGATGCTCTTGTGGCATTCACAAAGGACATGTCCCCTTTCTTTGCCAATGTACAAAAACTCACCCTTTGTGTCAAACACAGCTTTGAGATCACATCACCAGGCGCCAACCATCAGGCCTCCTGGCCAATTGTCCGAGGCAGGTCTGGCTCACATGCTCCTGCAGTGACTGTCAGCATGCACACGGAGGCTTCTGGCTTTGGACTCAGCATTCTGTTCTCAGGAAATTCTGCAAATCAGTGGAAATCAGGCCAGGCATGAGTGCAGTTTCTTTCTCAGTGGGATAAAGCTGCTAAGGTGGCATATAATTGATAACATCTGGACATTCCATTACTAAGGAAAAATGGGAAGGAGACCTGTCACTCTACCACCCTGGAAGTGCTTGAGTTAGCATGTTTTTTCTTCTTAAGGGTAAATAAGTTTGACACTTTTGAAGAGTTCCAGGCATATGTAATCTTTTCTGGTTGTTGCCACCTTTTCCATAATAGATGGATTACAACAACTGGGTGAGCTAAGTGTGGGCATCGTAAGCCCAGCAGGGCAGACTGGCACTCCAGGTGCTTCTGTCCCATGGCTTTTCCCTGATGAGCTCTCGGCTGTCTGAAGGGCTTGAGCTACTGAACACTTTATATTGGTAGAAAATGGTGAAGCAGTCCGTAACATCATCAGTCTGAGGCTATTTTACTAAAGATTTTTCCTGTTTTCACCCAGTGACATGCAGCTGCACATGGTTCAGGAATGTGGGGCTAATGTGCATGGCTGTGGGAAAATTATTCCACTTGCTCTGGACAGGGGCTTGATAGGTCTTATCCCTGTCTCAGATTTCTAAGAGTAGCTCAGTATTCAAGCATCTAGCGTAAAACTCACTCCCCTAAAGGCACCTTGTCCAGAATTTATGGGCTTGCTACCATCTGCTGAGGGCACATCAGTGTCTGGGTGTAGATCTGGATAGCATTTCAGATTTCCCAGCGTCCTCTGCATCTAACTCACCACCTGATGCCTTGCAAATCCACCTTAGTAGCTGAAATGGGTTTTTGTGCTTTCTGCGCTTGAGGATTATGTTGTGTTCACATGCATGACATGTTGGAGATTTTTAAAACAATATTTCAGACAAATGTGCTGAAGGTCACGTTAGCGTTATTTCTAAGTTTAAATCCTGGTGTTTTGTTGCCTGACAGGGGGGATTTGACCAGCAATGGTAAGGCTGATTTCACATTGCAATGGGTATGTAAGACGTTGGTTGTTTGTATTTTTTATCATTTATCTTCTCTTGCCCCCCCCCCGATGACTGAGCTGCTTTTTATACATCCAGAAAAGGAACCAGCAGCAGGCCAGCGTCTTACTGCTGAGAGGACAGCACTGCTGCTGCAGTGCTAGGTTCTGCCCCTCACTTTTCCCTCAGAAGGTCACCACCCTGAAGACAGGCCTTCTCTCCCATTAGTATGTCCCCAGAGCCCCATGAGTACATAGGCTGCTGTGCGTCTGGAGCAGACCTGAGGTGAGTGGATCTGGGTAGAGAGGACCAAGCTCCACACTGAGATCCCTCACCTGGGGCAGACCCCAGAAGGCTGTGTGGGCGGCTTCTCATCAGCCGTGCCCTGCCCCTTCATGTGCTCCCACAAATACCGTCTTGGCTCTCCTCAGTGATCTCCTTCTGATTTTACCTTCCACCAGGAACCAGGTAGGGTGCAGGTCCTGGAGGTACAGCAGTAGGTCTGCCAGGCAGAAAACTCGCAGTTCCGAGATCCTTGGCAGAGACAGAGAAGAGATAAAAGTTGAGTAAGTTAGATTGGCCAGAAGTCTGAGGATGGCATGTGCTTAGGGGAGAGGGACAAAACAAGAGTCCTGGCTTTACTCAGAACAGGACTGAACAGATACTGGAGGAAGTGAGGGAGGAAGCCTGCAGAAATATCAGAAAGGCCATCTATGCCCCAGGGTCATCAAAGAAGCCACAGGTCACCTGGCAGGGCTGAAGAGGGTGCGGGCCAATCATGTTGGCTACTTAGGAAGGTGGGGCTCAGTGTTCTGTAGTGAATGTTCTATAGTGAAATGCCATCTAGAGGAAAATTCAGGTTAAACACGTTTAATCTTCATTGGAAACTTCAGTCTCTGAGTGATGGTTCATTTAGCACAAACCATGGCCTAAGCATTTCAGTCAAGATCCACCTGCAGGACTCTAGAAATTTCCCCAAAAGATCACAGAAGTCTATTGAAGGGATAGGAAGCCAGGGGCAGGGTGGCTGCCAACAGGTGCATCCTGTCTCTGGCATCTTCATTCCACTGCCTCAAAATAGCCAAGAAAGAGGAGAGAGAGGCAGTAAATTGCTGGGTCAGAGGAAGGAAGTATTATAGAAATATCATGTTTACTTACATATATTTGTTTAGTTCTATTAAATGCCACCAATTTCCAAATTAGCATTTCTTATCATTTTTGTTTACATACCAGAGAATAATATGAGATAATATATGATTTCAAACAGTGTTTATTTTTAGACTAAAGCAAAATGTGTATGTATTGTGTAGAATAGGCACTGCACACATGCACACATTAGCACATGTACATATAGTCAGCACCAATGTGGCCACGGCCTGAGTGGGCTGGCTGGCAAGCAGACCATCGGAGGAGGCTCAGAACTCAGCTTCAGGGGCAAAGTGAAGACTGCCTCAGCCACCAACCCCACGTGGAGCACCGAGCCGGAAGGAGCAGTGGGAACAACAGAGAATTACCACAGTCAGAGTCAGGAACTGAAAAGGCAGCAACCTGCAGGAAGGCAGGAGCCCCAAGAATCAGTCTGTAGCCCAGCAGGAGACAGCTCATTCATCTCTTCCCTTGGGAAGCACAGGCCCCGCCCTTTAAAGCCGCAGAGAAAGTGAAAACTAGCCCGGGGCTGTGAGGATTTAACCCCCAGTCTCTGCCCTTGCTGAGGGGAAGCCTCAGCAGTCCCCCCCCACCACCACTCCATGGCCCTCTACTATACCAGCTATGAAGTGGAGGTGTGGTCCTGTGCTCCACTCCTGGGTCTGCGTCTCCAGCGGCGTCTGATCTCCATCTTGCCTTCTCTTTGTGTGCTTTCTTCCTGTTGGGAATTCCAACTGCACAGAAGAATATATTGCCACCTTCAAGGGAGTCTGCACCTTAGGAAGCGCTGAGCCCCGAGAGCGCCTCTGTAGTTCAGGAAACTAAGCATTGATGTTGCAGACAGGCTGGCCAGGCTTTGGGGAGCATCCGAAGACAATCCTGTGGAGGAGAGAGGACGTGGCCCAGGAACAGCCCGCCAACCTGGAACTCCTTGTCTGGCTCCTCAGTTCCAGCTCACACCCTAGGGAATCAAAATCAACCCCTTCCTGTCTGAGCCGGCCTGTTTCACCCCCCAGCTCCCTTCCTCCTGCATATGATTACTCACTGTGTACCAGGCCCCATAAGTCTGTCCAGCCTACTGCCACATCTTCTGCTGTTTCCCAATTGTTGTAAATTTAAAAAGTGTAATTTAAATCTTACATTATTTTGTGTAACTTTAAGGCAGTGAGAAAACCCATCTGCACATTACCAGTGCTATATCTAGGGCCCTCGCCTCACCCAGTGCCACCACCATTAGTGTCACTAAGAATCTACTTTGTGGCACTTTCAGGGTATTTTTTAATTTATTGAAATTAACTACAGTTCTAAAAACTGTTTTGGTTCAAATAGGCTGGAGAGGCATGCAGACATGTGCAGTTAATTAGACACGTAGACAACCCATGCCCTGAATTTCCCATGCTGTCCTTTTCATTGTGGATGTCTAAGGTAGAAGGCGCTTAAAACAATTAATGGTTCCACTGTGTTTCTCTTGAGGGAATGAGAATGTGAGTAAATTTAGCAAGGGTGGCTAGTTCAGGGGCTGTGAGATAGAGGCCAGCCGTATCAAACAGGACTGAATAGGCTATGCCCACCCCTAGAAAGTGGACAGCTTGGAAGATTTTGAAGTGTCAAGACCAAAAGGTTTCTAGGGTTTTCTGTGTGAATGCTTCCATCCAGCCATGTGTGTGTGCGTGCGCGTGTGCGTGTGCATGTGTGTGTGTGTGTGTGTGTGTGTGTGAGAGAGAGAGAGAGAGAGAGAGAGAGAGAGAGAGAACCTAGCACTCACGGATCTGAAGACCGAAAAGAGGGTCAGGGAAGAACTTGCCATAGGGTTTTCTTTGTCACCTCTTACATTCCTGAACTAGCATATTAAACACACTGATTCTTGCTTCCATCTGCAGACCCTGCACATGAAGTGGATGTTCCTATAGGTAGCACCACAGTTGTGGTGATGGCAGACCCCCCAACAGCCTCTCCCTTACACACAAGCTGACCCAGACTAGCGAAAGCAATGGACAGCAGCACATTGCACACTGCACAAGGAGCTCAGACACCACCCACTGTGACCTCCACATCAAGTGGTCTTTCTTTTAAATGGCACTGCTTTGTCTAGTTGGTAGAGGAGAGTATATTCCCCAGGATGCAGAAATGTAACAGTGGACAGGACACCCCCAGGTGCTCTACAGGAATAAAGAGAAAAACCTTAGTTCTAAGGGCAAGATGATTATAAATGGGTGGGGATAGAAATACCTGCCCAGAAAATTTAGAGACAAACATGGGTGTGGCCTGCAGAGGATAAGCCAGAGAACTCCAGACCTAATGTCTAGGCAACTCCAGCAGCTATCTGAGCTTAGAGTTTAGCTTGTGCTTCTGTTTGATTCAATTTCTTAGGGCCAGCCAAATAGCTCAGTGGACTAAAGTGCCTGCAAGCAGGTGCAGGGGCCAGGGGTTCGATCTCCATGCCTGCTGTGCTGGCTCTGCCGCTGGGGTGTGCTGAGATGGCTATTGAGACTGGGCCTGGTTGTATTCACCTGTAATCCCAGAACTTGGGAGGCTGTAAACAGGTGAATCACTACTAGTTGGATCTAGTAGTGAGACCCTGAACACCCTGTAAACTCTTCCCTAAAATACAGGAAAAAAATCCCACAAAAACAAAGTGCTCAAGTGCATTTCTACAGCTATCTTCTCACGATGAGTACCTAAATAGTTGGTCCAACAGAGATGTCACTGGCCAGCCGCAGAGGGCACCAGCTCCTCATTCATGAGTGCCATCCACATAAACAGTAAGATAGAGGCACAAAGAAGAGACTTGAGTGCCAGTATCCTCTGTCCATCTGAAGTTTCTGTTCTTCCCACGAGAAAATTATACACTACCTGTCAGTGGCCACGTTAATTTAAGATGCTCATCTCTGTCCTCAACAGTCCACTTGCAGACGTTGCTGCCTTTGTCCGCCCTTCTGTAAGCCGAAGCCCAGATTTCCTGAGCCACTAAGGCCACCTCGCCAACGCTTCCCCACTGCACACAGCACTCAGCTGGCCCCTACCACGGAAAGGGTGTTCTTGTGATTCCAGCGGGGCCTGTCATTGCGTGTCCCACCTCCCTGTCACACACAGGTCAGAGTTGTCTGGGAGCGGAGTAGGGCAGAGGCTCTTCTCCAGCCAGTAGTGGGAGGTGATCAGGCGTGGCTGCAGCCCTTAGAGCAAGCACGACCAGGTAGGGGAGCTGCGCAGTCAGGTTTGCTTGCCTGACTTTCAGTTATGCAAGAAACACCCCATCATGTGCATGACTCAGTTTGGGTTAGTTTTTGATCTCTGTCAACAATAACAGCAAAAGTTCTACCCAAAGACATGCATGTTGTTGGTTTAAAGGCAGTGAATGATTGCTAGGGTTTGAGCCAGTTTCTGTCCCATGTTCTCCTTGGAAACTTTATTCTAATGAGGATTTCATTAGTACAACGTAGCAGGTCTTCAGCAGCACAGTTGTTAAGGATGATGTGGGCAGAGACCACAACTCAGCCACCACCAGGAAGTCAGCTGCCCTGTAAACTAAGAACACTGTAAGTCATAAATGTAGTTATTTTTAGCATGCAAATAATACATAGTAGTTGCAAAACAACTACAAAAATTGATGATAAGAAAGGTAGTATGACTTTTCCCTCATTCTCACTGTACCTACAGGTAAAGATGTCTCTGAATTTTGCCCATTTTATAATTACATTATAAACTCAGAAGTGGGCCTGTGTTCTCACCACTATTATAGTTGAAAAGTCTAATACAGTGATGGCCTGGTGACACGCACAGTGATCGATAACATGCTGAGTGAATAAACATGTGAATTGGTTGACACAGCATAATGCAGTTCTTCCAAAGCCCCCATGAAAATCATTCTCACACCTGCACACAAAATCACAGCGGTTTCTAAATTGCCTGCTCTGCCTTGCTGCCCCTCCTTGGACCTGCCTCAAGCTCCTTCTGAGAGGCTTTCTGGCTTCGGAGTAGAACTTGCATTAGCTCTTGCCTCTGAGTCTTCCAAGCTTCAGTAACTATTACATTCAACCCCCTGTGCACCACTCTGTTCTCCCTGGTGCTGATACCTCCTTCTACCTGAAGCACCAAAGCTGAGCTGCATGATGTTCCTCAGCACTGTCCTAGGGCCACAGGGCCTCCTCCATGTGTGAACTGGAAGTTGATGGACCTGAACCCCATTTAAGCCTAGACCCCAAGTAGGATGAATTCCATTCTGGCTGGAGCACCCTCATATTTAGAAACTGGGTCCAGTCTGGAAATTAGAATCAACAGAAGACCAAGATGAGTGATCAAGTTTAGTTTTTATTTCAGAAAAAGACATAATTATACAGTAATTATGCAGTTTCCAGACTGTGTTGGGAACCATTCTGAAAACAGAACTTCAGAATATTTTAAGAATGGCACCTCTGTGGGAATGAATATGTCATCTCCCATGAGAACTGCTCTCAGGGTGAGCCTCAGAAGTATGAGCTTCTGTAATTTTATCAAAAAAGTAGGTCTCATAATAATAGCACACAACTGCAATCACTTCACAAATACCTACTCATCTTAACTCGGGAATATGTAAATTACTGCTTGTATTGGTTTATTTGTCACTTATTGTCACATTGGTGTATGACGTATAAACCATTGGTAGTTACTTTATGTTATATATTTGCCATTTATCTTGCCCTTGCTCTAAACAACTGGCTGAAAAAATATCTACACCAGAGAGTTTTCAAAATCTGCCAAGAAGCCCAGCAATTAGCATTTGCAATCAGGAATAAGCTTATTCTTCAAGCTTTATATTTGTCAGCCTTTAAAAACAATTATCAAGCTATGGCTTTTGAAATTTCTCTTGAAAAATCAAGCACAGTTTAAAGATGTTAGATTTCTTTTTATATGAAGTACAATTATACAAAAAGCATTTTGATGAATACACCAAATAACCACTATGTTGATATGATATGACTTGTATTAGTGGCATTCTGTGTTAGGCCACCTGAATAATCTAACAGTTGATATGTTGTGCTATATTAATAATACTCACCCAAATATGCCTAAATTCTAAATGAGAAAAAAAAAAATAGGAACCAGGCTTGCATACATACGTGTTCTCGGGAGCTGATGATGCTGTAACCTAAACACATTTAACTCTTGCACCAGACTTGAAAGAGAGATGATCTAATTCATGCTTCTGTGCAGCAGGGAGCATCCAGGTTGGGTCTCGGTTGTGCATCCTAGTGCATTACTCTGAGTAAAATCCATGGGCGAGGTCTAAGCCCAGTACCTCTGTGGAGAAAGAGACACCAGCATGTTTTCCTCAGGAGCCTTGTGTGGTATAAGAGGTCAAGGCCAGGCAGTGTTTCCTTCCTCTAAAGCCACCCTGGCTGACGACATTTCCCTCACACTGAGCAAGTTCAGACACAGGGCTGGGTGGTAGTACAGGAGGGCTGTTTGGGGGAGCCCTCTGAGACAGCGCTCACCAAGAAGTAGGTAGACCTTATGGTCTTGTAAATGCCATGGTTCTTGGCCTCTGACTTTGGGGGCTCTTTGCCTTAAATCCTCCAGCACCCCTGCACATATTTGCCCCTGAAAGTCTGAAATTAGACACTCTTGATGACTGTGAAAAAGCCTTCCCTAATGTCCTGGCATACGTTTCTGTAATACTTCTGGCAGGTCTCACACATGTTCAATGATTCATTCTTCTGTGAATGGCCTTGTCTTTGCTGTTAGGCAGTAAGCTCCATGCAGACAGGGAGCAAGGGGTCGGGCCCAGTGTACAGCCATCATAATTCATAGCTAACGATTTATAAAGCATATAAATTCTCCAAGACAGCACTTCTGTCTTAATGATGGTTACATCATGAGAATTTGATTAGGTAAATACATGCAAGCACTGAGAGGGCTGGAATTACACTACTTTACCAATAACATGATAATAGTAAATTCAGAAAAATATGGTCACTGAATGCTACAATTCATAGACTTCCCCAGGTGCAAAGATATTTACACTTCCACTGAAAGGGGCAAATAGGAACCGTATAGTAGAGAAACCTGGGGGAGAACATCATAGCCCATAGATCCATGCTCACATCACCAGCATGGGAACAATCAGAATCATATGGCACCTGGAGCAATGCACACAAAAGGAAACACCACAAGCATCGTTGGCGTGATGCAGTGAGAGGTACAAGTAGCAGAGAGACTTTTATCCTGTTCTCATACATCAGCAATGACCTCAGGACTCTGTGGTACAGGAAGAGCTCATCTCCACATTCTGAACAAGGAGCAGAGTTACAGAAATTAGGTCACCTAGTCAAGAATCTGAACTAGAAATGAGAGTCAGGCCAGTAACAGGGTTTCCAGCTGTGCACTGGGGACTTCCAACTCCCTCTACTACTTGCTGCTGGCCCAGGACTTCTAATACAGCAAAGACAAGCAGAATAGCTCTGCCAATGGGAGTGAGAGTGGGCCGTGGCCACACAGAAGAAGGAGTCTATGGCCAGAGCTCTGGTGCTGCCTCCATCTAAGGACCATGGAGACTGGATCTTCATACTCCTAGCTGTAAGCGGTGGAAGTCGGAACACATCTCTAAGCTTCCTGCTGCTTCAGTGATCCTAAGAAAGTAGGACTTCTGATTAAACTTTGACTCATAGGATTGGCAATCATTTATTTGAAATATGATATGAAAACTTGTGAGCAGTTTCCATCTGAATGCAATGTTTGATGAAATAACTGTAACATCTTAGATTTGAGATAGGAACAAAGAAAGTGGAAATCATGTAATGTACCATTAGGAAAACCCTTCCAGGTTAAATGGAAAGAGAAATAAAACACTCAGACCCATGCTACCCTACCACCACTACGACAGATCAAGATCTAATATTCCTTCAATAATTTCTTTGAACCACAATTTCCAACTGTAATTTCCATAATGTAAAAATGTCCTAGAGGTTAAAAACCTAAGTCTTCATTGTCAGAACTAAACAGGTAGAGATCCTGTATGAAAGCTAAAGAGGAGAGAGATCCACATCACTAGCCATCCATGAAAGGCACATTAAAACAGCAGTGAGATACCATCTCACCCCAGAAAGAATGGCTATCATAAAGAAATCAACCAACATCAAATGTTGGAGAGACTGTGGGGAAAAAGGAACCCTTCTCGACTGCTGGTGGGAATGTAGACTAGTGCATTTCCACCATTGTGGAAATCAGTGTGGAAACACCTTAAAAAATTAGGACTGGAAACTCCATTCAAACCACCTATTCCCCTACTGGGAATTTTCCCAGAGGATCTGAAAATATCATATCATAGCAGCACAATTTGTGTTAGCCAAATCCTGGAAACAACCAAGATGCCCATCACCTGAAGAATGCATGACAAACATGTGGCATTTTTATATAATGGAGTATTACTCAGCTATAAAGAATGATAAACTCGAAAGCTTTATATTTAAGTGAATGCCACTTGAAGATATACTCATAAGTGAAATAAACCAGACCCACATGTGTAAATATCACATAGTCTCCCTAATATAAGAACTCAAAAGAAGAAACAAAAATAAAAAGGTATAACAATTAAAAGAAAAGTGAGAAGTTAAGGATTAGACAACAAAGAGAGGGCAAAGAGAAAAGCTAGGACACATGACAGGGGCAAAGCCATACATTTATATGTGCAAAATCCTGAGAACCTTCAGCAGGTTTTTGAAACTAGCAGTTAATTGGTAGGATTCTCACCCTGACTATCTATGTTGATACCTGTGAATTAAGCAGCTGCACTTAAGATAGCGATGTGTAATACTAGAGTCATGCTTAGAATGCCTGTCATTCTGGTCTTCTAAATATGTACTGCTTGTCATGTCATACCAATTACTGCCATACTGTCTCTCAAGTAAATGTTTGTTTTAAAAAAAAGTGTAATAAATGAAAATAAGAGACAAGAAAAAAAAATGTCATAGGACTATCCTGCTACAATGCTGTATATGGTTAGGTTTCTAAATTTCTGTGTAAAAATATGTAATTATGTATTCCTATTTTTAAAAATATTTTTTTTATTTTTAATAGTTTTCTTCATATTCTGTAAGGACTTAGAGTTTAACATATCAATACTTGATGGAAAATACCTGTTCCATGTAATATCTAAGATGTTCAATATTTAGAGAAATAGTGAGATTAAGCTCAATTCCCTACATATAGGATAACAATAATAAACTTCTCTTCTGGAGGGTTAACAACTTAAGTGTGCAGGCCAAAAATTACAGAAAAAGAAGGACTACAAGGACAGCCAACATTTTTGCCCTAGCCTTTCAAAGTCAGTGAGCACTTAGGACATAAGAGAACCTGTACTGTAACATCATGTAACTCAGTTGTGTCCCAAATTCTCTGATCAAGGAGACTATGGGGCCACAGAGAGTGATCAATGATGTAGAGTGTGCCTAAGGAGAGTCAAATGGAGAGAAAACATTCTCTCAGGCTTTCACAGTGAGCAAATTGCTCAAGCAATGGCCATGACTCATCCACATGGGCTGACACTGATGAAGGATCTACAAAGTACAGTACAGGGTTTCAGGGTAAATCCTGAGGGCATTTGACTGACCTTGTCAGGTACAGAATTTGCATTTCTTGTTATATAGGCTTGCTTTATCTTGGTCTTAACCATTCAGCAGAAAAGTATTAAAATGAGGTATAAAAAGTAAAACCATATTAATATTCTGAGCTGTAAAAGGCTTAAGTCAACAACTTCTTGTGTGTGTTTGTGTGTGTGTGTGTGTGTTTTGTTTTGCAGAACCAGGGATTGAACTCAGAGTCTTGTGCTTGCCAGGGAAACATCTCCCCAACCCCACAAGTCAACAACTTTTGACATTGCCAGTCCTATGAATAACCCACTACTGTTATGTACTATTGAACTATACTGGAATATTTTGCTGAATTCACGTACATACAATATTTAAATAACAATGGAATACCCTTCTCTGACAAAACTAAACAAACAAAGAGGATACAAATGAAGGACCATTTTGCATCTATATATTCAAAATAGTTAGGATAGATATACAGCTACTTTCTCTTAATTCAATGAATAGAAAGCTTTGTATTAATACTGTTTGTGGACAGGATATCATGTCTGCATCTTTTACTATGAAGAACCACCTTGTATGTCTATGAAGACAATATACAGTGTATTAATTATTGAAACTGTCCTACTAATCAGTTCTGAAACTGTTTCATTGTTACTTGTTTCTCAATAAAATTATTTTAAAAAATTAAAAAAAGAGGAAAGAGAAATTGTGTTTCAATGTTTTCATCCTGCAGGCATTTAATGAACACCTGCTGTGTGTGAGACAGCATGCCCTGGGATATCCATAAGGTTTTGTAGAGTCGTGAATCAGGGAGGATGATGGGTACATAGAATTTGGGCTGTGGAAATGGAGGATGCAAGTGCCCTGACAAGCAAACCAAAGGGGTAAGAAGATGAGCTTCTATGGAAAGACCAGTGGTGATGGCAAAACGTTTAGAGATTTCAGTTACAATGAGCAGCCTGCTGCAGCACATGTGCCCTAGTGTTGCCACGCCACACCCTCCTCAAGCAAACCTCTTGCCTATCAGGATGTGTGACGACCAGCAGAGGGCAGCAGGATGGGAAGGGTCACCAGGGGCTCAGTGGTTTTGAACAGGAAGTCATTAGGAAATTTTTGAGTGCTGTGCTTAAGAGTTGTTTCACTTGCTTGTTTGCTTGCCTGTTTGTTTTTTTTTCACTTGAAGGATGTTAGCTGGAGAAGCTTTGCAGTGTTCCACATCAAAGGTGGCGCAGGTATCTGAGAGAACTCAAGCCCAGTCGCAGTACAAACGCCTCAACTTCTGATCTGCATGGGTACGTGAAGCAAAGGGATATCACTGAGCCACACACATCATCTCTGTGCTGATTCCTGGACACCTGCTCCAGGCTGGAGCTTCTGTGCCTTGAAGAGTCCATGTCACCTCAATGCCCATGTTCTTTGGGAAGATCTGCTGTGATATTGTGTCTGGGAAGAGCCAAGTAGATCCTTCCATGAGCTCCTAGAAACTGTGAATGCTGGATGTTCAAAAGGTAGCTCTGGTGTGGGAGCTCAGTCAATTTTGTGGATGCCCAAGGACTCTAAGGAGGGATTCACAAGATCTGCGGCATCAGTGTGACCTTTCCATGTGGTGGTGGTCCCATTTGGGAAAGACGACAGGGTTTGAATCTTCCTCAGAGGCCCCTGAGTCACATGTTGGACATTTCTTTGGAGTTGATGCAACTCAAGACTGTCTCACTCCTGCCCTTGTTTCAGCTTTTACTGCTACAGGAAGCCCAGATTATGGAAATGGCATCAGGGACAAATGGTCTGAGAGGAAACCATTGATAAAATAAGTGGGTCGCCACCTTGGCCCCGAATCTCTGGACACTCTCTGAAGGTCGTGTCTGTGTGCCTGACCACTTTACTTGGCACAGTTTCTCATCAGGCTGTACAACAATGAAATGCACGGAATGCCACAGTACTCTTCATAGCAGGGATATCTGTAGATAAGTGGTGGCCCACGAACTAACTCTCACTAGTTCATGAAGAACCAAGCATGGGGATGATGGCTAAATATTTACTGGGTGTTGACATCACTATGGTGTTCAGCTTTATGACTGACAGATTTATCTCACTGCAAAGAGGGAAATGTAAAAACTTTAGTTTTAAACAGGTTGTGAATTAAAACAGCAACAAGGTGATCTTTAGCCTCAGCCATTATAACAGGGGACATGACATTGGATGGTCTACTCTGCACATGCCCTTAGTACCAGCCATGTGCCTCCAGGCAGGGTTCAGAGCATCACATTTGGTCATGGAGGAGAAGAGAGACAGGCCAAGTGCCCCAGTTAGCCCCCACCCACCAGACAGGCCTGAGGATACAGCTTGCTCTAGTTATTCCCTATCACCCAAAAGCAAGGCTGCTTGTCCTAGCCCACTGGGATGCCTGGATACCTGTTGGGTTGTGCCATTGTGCTAGACTCAGAATTATACATTCACAGAGAGTATGGCTCTAATCCTCACCAAAGTGCTTGGGTATAGGTACTGCTTGCCCCATCTCAGTTTATAGGTTTGAAAATAGAGGCTCAGAGAGGACAAACTTGTCCAAGATGGTAAATCTAATAAATGGAACAGCCAGAATGTACAGTCTGCCTGAGTCAGACATGCAAACTCAAGTCTTCACCTGCATTGCTTGTAGTTAGCTACTCTGCACTTACTTGTTAAGTGAAGAAGACTACTTGCCTTCCTTGGAAGGCACCACCTCCTTACAGCTTACAAAGGGTGGCACATGGTGGCTCCTTGTGACAGAGTGGATGGCTGGTCATCCTTCCCCTCCATCTCATCCTGACTCTAGGGAAGGATAGAGTTTTCCCATGTTATTGAATGTGACTGTGTGGCTTGTTTAGTCAACAGAACAAGGACAGCAGAGCTGATTCACCAGCTGTGAGAACAGAAGCATTGTGTGTTTCCACTCACCTCTTTGGAGAGGCAGCTAAGTAACAAATGATCTGAGGAAGACATGGTCCAAGGAAGACCTTCATTTCATACAAGTGAAGTGGACCTGGACCCACATCATTAGTGGTGAATCAAGCTTGGAAAAACCAGCCTGCACCAGCTGATAGCCAGCACATACAGAAATAGAAAGTAGATAGAACTTGTTACATGCACTGGAGGTTTAATGATCAGAAAAGTTTGCTTTGCAGCAAAACAAGACTACCGAAACATTCAGTGAATGTTGACTAAGGCATCTGGTGCCAGAGGAGCAGAGACCATTACCTGTCTTAGTGGAGAAAAGTTCTTGCAGCATGTGTTTCCTTCAGTTATTCTTCAGTTATTCATGCAGGTATTACATGAGCCCAGCATTTAACAAGACATTAACATCAGCTAGAGGCATAAATACTGAAAACAGATTAATATAAAGCAATGCATGGGAGACAAGATACTTTGTATTTTAAAAGCTAAGGTGATTTATTAACAACTTAATTTTATTTATTTATTTATTTATTTGTATTTTAGGGAAGGCTATATGGGGTGTTCAGGGTCTCACTACTAAATTGGACTCATAGTGATCCACCTGTTTACAGCCTCCCAAGAGCTGGGATTACAGGCATGTGCCATCACTCCCAGTCTCAATTGCCATCTCAGAATGCCCCGGGGGGGGGGGGGCTAGCATGACAGGCTCTGGGATTGAACCCCCAGCCCCTTTGCCTGCTTGCAGGTGCTTTAATCTGCTGAGTTATTTGATCAGCCCTAACATCTTTTAAATTAAAGCATTCATGTCACTATAATTTTATAAATTTCTCAAATCTGAAATGGTTAGAACCATCATTACCCCTGGACTACCATTGCTGATGTATAAAGCCAAAGTGAAAATTACAGTCTTCAGTTCTCTGCCAAAGTGTGCATGTCTGCTCAGCTCCCTACATCTCTCCTTTGCTGCTAGGACTCAGAGCAGAAGAGAAAAGAAATGCCACAAGGTAGGCAGTTGGCCTGGGACTGCCCACAGGAAAGCAGCCAGCAGTGTCGGCAAGCTTCCAAGAAGGCTGCTCTCAAAGGATTCCAGCTACATTTTTGCCCATGCAGGGAGCTTGAATAAACATGCAAACGTTGGCATGCTTCTCAAGACTGGACCTCGGATCCTGCCGCACATGAAAGCACCTACAGCAAGAGAATATGAGAGGCATATCTCATGAATAAAGACTACAGTTACTTCAAGTGCCCTCTTGCCGCAAGTGGCTTCCCACAGAAAACACTTGCGTGGGTCATTCAAAGACGTCAGCTTGCCGGGCGTGGTGGCACATGCCTGTAATCCCAGCACTCGGGAGGCTGAGGCAGGAGGATTGTTGTGAGTTCGAGACCAGCCTGAGCTACAAAGTGAGCTTAAGGCCAGCCTGAACTGCATAGTGAGACCCTGTCTCAAAAAAAAAAAAAAAAAAAAACAAAGACGTCAGCATGCATAAGGCACATATACAATGTGGTGGGCAAGGCGTGCCGCGCCTGTCACAGTCGCAGCTCAAACAGGCACTCAGTGCAGTTGTGCGCTGCCGTGTGTCCAGCGGTCCGAGCTCATAAACCATGTTTCTGCATCCTCTCCATGAATATTTGATGTGCATATGTTCCTGGATTTTCAACTTGACTGTTCTTTAAGCATATGGTTTGCAGGGTAAAAACATGGAATGTATTAAACCATCTGAATCCCAGGCCATTTGGTTAATCTTGAATGCCTAATTGAGTGTTGGAATGTTTTAAATCAAAGTCCATAATTTTTACCACCTTGATTAGATGCTAAAATTCTGTTCCAAGATTAACTAATGAAACCACAAATCATGGAAGAGTTTAGATATAAAACATGGCAGGACCCTTTTAAAAAGATAGTTTCTTTCTCTTTAAAGATGAAAAAAGTTATACCAAGCCCTTAGACCCTGATTATTTATATAATATACATTGTAAAAGATTCTTCTCTTTTTCTGTGCCACTACAACATTCTTATTTTGTTGTACAGTAAAACAAGTTTGTCTATTCCAAAAATCACTAAATTTGTACAAATATCGCTGGCTCTAGCTCCTTTCAAGAGTGATACTCTATTTATCTGCTCTTTTAGCTTTTAACCAAATCATTTCTGCAGAAGGCTTATAATTCATTTGACAAAGATAGTAGCAATTAAAATCCTATTACGTTAGGAACTTTTTGGCCAATGGAATAAACTTGCCTTTTGCGGGCAGAGGACCGAGTGACACTGTGGCTCTCCTTGCTCCTGTTAAAGGGGGAAGAGGGTTTCCCACCTTGTGCTCTACCCAATCACAATTACCTCAGTGAGCTGGCCTCAGTGTTCATGATGGCCATGCAGGGTGAATAATTCTTACTATAAAAAGTGCCACAAGCAAGCAAGCCCCTCTCCCTGAGGAGCCTTCCTCCTCAAGCTGCCATGTTTGCCCCCTGTATGGCCAAAACCAAATTCTGCAGGATGGCCCCATTCTTTTCCTTTGCTCTCTCCTGGAGGCCTTTGTCACCAAGCTTCAGGTACATCCGAGTCACTGAAACTGCTTCACCAGGGTGACCAAGGACCCCTCTGTGCCAGATGCCGCACAGCTTTAGGCCTCCTCCTCCTCCTCCTCCTCCACCCCCTCCTCTTCCTCCTCCTCCACTTCCTCCCCCTCGCTGAAGGCAGCACCTGGTATTCATGGGCCTCCCCCTTCCTCCACTCATGTTCTAGGCCCTCTTTCCCTGCTTGCTGACCACTCTTGGGTCTCTGCCTGTTTTAGTCATAACTAGAAAGGGTGAAGCACCACAGTGCTTTCTGTGGAGCACATTTTCTATTCCATTCGATTTCTTTAATGGTGTCAGGCAGTTCTAGCTATATCCTGATAATTTAAGACTTACATCCTCCGTCACAGCATCTCACCTGAGTTGTGATTTTATAAAACCCCCTCTTGATGTGTTATCTCTATTTGTAAAACATAAAACCTAAACTAGAATCAACAGCAAAAATAGTGCACCCAGAATTCTTGATTTAATGTCCCACCTCACCCCCCAAACCTCTCTCCATAACTAGCATCACTACACCTCTGCCAGCAGAAGCCAGATCTTAGGACTGGACTATTTGTTTTCACTATCTCTATTTCAAATCAGATATGGGTCCTGTTAGCTTCCTTTTGTTTTATTTTATTTTATTTTATTTTATTTTATTTATTTATTTATTTGTTTTTGATGGTACCGCAGATTGAACTCAGGACCTTATGCTTTCCAGGAAGGCACTTATGCCGCTGAGCTGTATCTCCAGCTAGCTTCCTTTTCAAAATGTATAGAGACATTGCTTTACTTCCCTGACCCCCATAGCTACCACCCTCGCAAAGAGCCAAGGTTCTCAGAGTGTGGTCTCTGGGCCAGCAGCACCCACATTGTCTGGGAGGTTTGTAGAAATACGAATTCTGAAATACCGAAACAGATCTCTGGATCTGCGCTTTATCAAGTCTTCCTTGTGATGCTGCTGCAGTCCAGAAAACTAACTTGTCCTACTTCATTTTGCCCACATCACATTTTCCTGAAAACGCTTTTGGATTTTCTCTCCAGTCACAGCACACTGCGTTCTGTGTTCTCTGACCACGTTCTCTGCTGACGCCCAGCGCCCACCTACCTCACGGTCTCATTCCATTACCCTCTGTGCTTCCGCTCTGCCAGGCTTAGGCCTCCTGACTCACGCCGGCCGCTCACTGCTGCGGAGTTCTCCCAGACCTAGCCGGCTGCGCCTTAGCCCTCAGCCTGCAGCGGCAAGGCTAAGCAGGCCTTCATAACTGTGTACCAAATGCAGCTCCATGCGTGATCCTTTACTTCTGTTAATAACATTTATCACCACTTAAAAGTATTATTTACTGTTTTATTTGATGAATGTTAGTCTCTCCTGATAGAATTGAAGCTTAACCAGAGGAGTGCCCAAAGCTTAGCCCAGGAATGCCCGTGGCCTACTCGTCCACCCTCTTGCGAGTGGCAGTACGCCTGCCACATGTGACTACTTATGAATGAATGAGGGCGTTGGCTCTAGTGACAAATTGTGCCCACATCTCTTCAACTTATTGAGCTGTACCATTTTCTTTCTACTTCACGTTTGCCAGACATTAGGCATTCTTTTCTACTTACAATACAGGTATACCCAAATAAGATGCTTTTCAAAATAAGATGAGAAAGAAGATAGAAGAAAAGGAGAAGGACCACTTATGATCCCATAAGACTGAAAGAGTCAGAATTTTATGTGTTATTATATTATGGTGAGATTTCCCTCCCTACTCTCAAAGATGAAGTTATATTGAAATCCCTGATTCACTTAGTATTTTATAATCATCTCTCCATATATATTAACCCAGGTTCTGATTTGCATTCAGCAGAAGTTGACTGTATTTTAAATTATTGGAAAGAAAAGTACTCAAAGGACATTGTGACTAACCTACCGTCCCACCCAAAAGGCAGGAGAATGAAGATTTGAGGTTCTTAGCAAAAAATAGCATCTAAAGTGGTGCCACAGAATTGGAAATTGTGTGTATAGCTTTTGTCTCTCACATACCCCATCACCTAAATGGGTTTTTTTGCATCATTAACTTTCAATTCCATACATGACTGACAAGGCTTGTGTGGTGTGCCATGCTTTTACCACAAGCAACTATCTGACATTTATAGCTTCTACGTTCAAACTCATGTTGGGCCATATAATGTAATGAATTCACTAAATATAATCCATCACACAAACTATTTAGCTTGAAAGTTTCCACCGCAGCTTACTTCATTAGGATCTAAACACACACACACACACCACGATTCAAATGCAATATAAAAGCCCTCTTGCAACTGAAAATCTGCTCATCACAACTCCCCATATCATCTGCCATTCTCATTAGCCACAGCCGCCATAGGGTCCTGGAATATTAAAATTCTTTCTTTAGTTGTGTTATAGGCTTGTTCTTTACTGGAATCTGTGGACTAAATGGCTCCATAAACAGCTAAAAATTCACGCATGCACATGAACAGACACAAATGTATATAGGAAGAAGAAAAGATAATAAAATAGCTACTGAGTATGCATGAAAACAGAATAAAATGTCATTATGTTAGCTCTTCTTGCCACCTCCGATGCAGGTGGGAAAGAACGTTTCTCGCAAAGGGCCAGTAAGTACTGCAGTGAGAGGTGCCATGCCTCCCTCCATCTATTGGCTACCGGGTCACAATAATTCAGTTTATAAGAAAAATAGCACTGTATATTAGGGATACGTTCAGACTTAATACTGAATTCGGTAGGCCAACACCACAAACTTGCAAGGGGGAGGGATTTCATTTAAAGCTATCGCTGAAATATCAACAGGAAAAGTGACAAAATTGTCTGTTATTTAAAACAATATTTTGGGGCCAAAAAAGAGTACTTTAAATACTGGCACCTAAGCAAGGTTATCCCAGGGAAACCAGGACACACAGTCACCCTATCAAGGCAGTGCTTCCGAGTGACGAGAGACATACTCAGCCAGTAGCTCACACACACATCAGCCGCCATCCTGAACCTCTTGATACAGACTTAGACCATTTGGGGGCTTATCTGGGAGACCGTGGAGGGGAGTCAGCCCTTCGGTGAATCTGAAAGTGGTTCTGGCTAGATACAAATATGAAGGGTGACTTCACATACAGAATAGTTTTCTAGTCTGCTGGGGCAGTTGTGTCTGTCACGAAAAACACTAAAAGCTCCGGTCACTGCCCAGACAGTCCCAGGTGGGCTGCATCACGAAGGCCCGCACAGGCATCCATTGGCCATGGCCAGCCCTGTGCTAGGGCATGGGACTTTTGCTTACAACTTCACGTTGCAGCACCTGGTGAGGCAAGCTCTTCCCTTCCACTTCTCTTCCTCACACTTTGTTCATGTAAATATTCTCCACCTGTCAGGCGTATCCTATTTTAAATGAGCTTCACAATTCTTTTATAGTTTCCAAATACCCTATGGGATTCTGATTAGAACTCCATTCCATTTGGAAATTTCTTCAAGATTTAATGAGAAATGCAAAACAGTAAGATAACCTGGAATGATGTCCCGCTGGCTAGGTGCCCAGCAAGTATAGATGCCTTGGAGTCCGTCCCTCGAGGCATTTTAGAAACGACAGTCTGCAGATGTTCATGGAAGAAATCACATTTCCCAAATGGCTCACGGGACTTCCTTGTGCAAAGAATTGCAAGAGAGATCTGTAAGAATCATACACAGTTATGCATCAGCTATTTTGATACATCAAGTACATTCAAGTTTGGGAGCTATAATCAATGCTATACTCTTTAAAGCTTTGTGGAAAAGGACAATTTTTAAAATGATTTATTTAAAATATGTCTAATGTTTATCTGAGTAAATTTTCTGATGTGCCAACTGAATTGGAGTGAGTTAAAATTCTTTTTCTGGTGAAAGAATTAAAGTGGAACATTTTTGTTTAACAAATGAAATAATAAGTAAACAAAAATTACCATCATTTAATTTTGGATGGGTATTAGGAAATTAGGAAATGGGAATAAAGTTTACAAGTGAATACAAAGTCTTTGATCAACAAAAATTGATAGTTACAACTGCAGACATATGAAGATTCTGCTTTCTTTCTTACTCTCCTGAGGTAATTTGCAAATTATGAGGGGACTTATGGGACTTGTTAATGGCATTAGCATGTAGCATCATATTCATCTGGCTTGTCAATATTAGAAAACATTGATGCTAAACTAATCTAAGCAATGGGCACATATAAATGTATATTTATGTATGAAATGTGTAATATGTTCATGTTTATTGGGATAAAACTTTATTATATTGGCCTTAAACCTTGTGTTCCCTAAAGACTAAATTAGAAGTTATTGGCTGGATGTGGTGGTGCACAAATATAATCCCAAGACTCGGGAGGCTGAGGCAGGAGAATCACTGTGAATTGAAGACCAGCCTGAGCTATAAAGTGAGTTTAAGGCCAACCTGAACTGCACAGTGAGACCCTGTCTTAAAAGGACCAAAAAAAATATTAGAATTGAACTTCTTTATTATTTGTAGGAGAATAAAATATATACAATAAAAACAATTATATAGGGGCTGGGGAGATGGCTCAGTGGAATAAGTGCTTCCGTGGCAAGCAGAAGGGCCTGAGTTCAATACCCGGTTCTGCAAAAAAGAAAAAAAAGACAATGATATAAACATTAGAAACAAGATTGCAGGAGAGTAACAATGTTCAGTGCATTGTACGTTGTTATCTTCAAATCAGTTGCTCATAATACAAGGTATAGACATGGAAAGCCGATTAAGCACTTTGGGCATATACCTATCTCTTCAGTGAACTAATAACGAGTGATTAAGTATGTCTTAACTATCATGTGTGTACGTGTAGTACATTATATATAATATACACATATATAGATATATGTATATGTATCTATATATCTATACATAGGTATGTACTTTACCCCTTTCCCCGTCCTTCTTTTCTCCTTTCTTCCATTCCAGTTTCTCATTCCTTTGGGAATTTTCTTCCTAGTTCACAATACCTAGTGTACATTTTGGATCTTACTCTTTCAGCTTCTCACACCAGGGAGACAACACAACATCTGTGTGTGCAAGATACTTATTCCATTGTGAGTGCAAACCCAAGTTGCACCCGTTTCCCTGTAAATGTTTCAAGTTTATCTTTCTTTTTTTTAATTTTTTTTCCATTTATTTTTATTTTATTGAAATACAAATGTCAATCAGACAGTTTCAAAACACCATAACCATACAGAGTCGATGAAATAATACATTGCAAACTGTTTTCATAACGTTTTGGTATTGTACAAGGTGCATACATGATATTATATTTACAGGTTTTTATATAGCTGAATTATATCAAAGATT